>JARHVA010001093.1:1970000-2455000 GCA_037957365.1 Torreya grandis | reverse complement strand
AAAATAGTATGGAGGGCTTACTAGTTAGCTAGTGAAGTGGTAGTGTGGTGAGCAAATAAGAAGCTTGAGATGAATCTCAACTTTACCACCACCACTTGGGAGTATTTTGTGACTTTGTTCAAATCACAATGGCTACACCATATTTATTTTGATTGGAAGCTAATAGATTTTTAGAATCTAAAGTCAAGAGAACTTTTTGTAACTAAGTATTGGGATCAATTCACCAAACTCCTAAAGTATGCTCCACAATATTAGGTTGAGGAGTGATTTCACATCAGTAAATTAATTGTGAGATTAAACCCCAAATTAGATGCAAGGTGGATGTGCATGGGCCATATACTATGGATCAATTATTCATAAAGCTATTAAAGCTATAGAAAAAACTAAAATCCCTTGCTTAGGTTAGATATAAATTTAAGAATATTTTTGGAGGTCCTAAAATGACTTTTAAAAAGAAGAATTAGAAAAGGAGTAGAACTTATAAAAATCAATTGAGGAATTAGAATGCAAAGTTTAGTAATGATTCAAGGAACAGGAAACCCATAAATAGTTTCAAAGGAGGTTTTAAATGGAATGACTAGATGGAAAGGAAAAGACCACCTGGTAGTTACTTCATCTATGGACATGATCATTATACTAGGGAATGTATTCAAGGGAAGTTTGATGGTAATAATAAAGGTTTTGCTTCTTAGTAAAGAGCTTTCCAACATAGAATTCATGTAGCTATTGACAACCATCAGGATGAGTTTCAAGCTTCTCCTATTAAATTATTAGGTACTTTATTTGACCATCCAATTTTAATTTTGATTGACACAAGAGATAATTAATGTTTTATTGATCTTAGAATGCTTAATAAATTATATATAAAATTTGGAATTATGGAAAATGCAAGGTCAATATAGTACAAGAATGAATCTACAATCAAAGTCAATAAATGTTTGGTCAAAGCTATGTTCAAACTACTTGAATTCACTACGATAGTAGATTTGTATGCAACACCAATAGGGACATATGATGTAATCCTAGGGGTAAATTGGTTATCTCAGCATAAATCTAAGGTGGATTTATTTGAATGTTTTGATGATTTGGGAAATCAAACCCAAATCCAAGATTAGGAAAAGAGCTAAAACTTAGTTAGATTTATGTAATTTAGTTAAATAAAGCTCAAAGAAAAGGTTTCAAGAATTTATTATTAAGATAAATTGTATGGGAGAATCTAAGGAACCTTCCATTAAGGACTTTCCTTTTATTCAATATTTTTAGGATATTTTCTCAAGGAATTGCCATGTTTTCCACCAAAAAGGGATTTCAATTTGTCAATTCATATAATTTTAGGATCAAAATCATAGTCTAAGTCTCACTATAGGATGATGACAACTAAATTGGTTGAGTTGAAGGCCAAACTACATGATTTCTTATAAATAGTTTTGATTAAACCAAGCATGTCACCTTGGGTACACCAGTTGTGTTAGTTAAGAAGGATGGAACCCTTCTCTTGTGTATTTATTACATGATGTGGAGTAAGGGAAAAATCAAAAATATCTATCCTCTAACTCATATTGCTGATATATTAGATCAAATGCATGGAGAAGCAATTTTGATAAAGATTGATCTTTGAGTAGGGTATCATCAGCTAAGAATTCATGAGGAAGATATTCTAAAAATAGCTTTCAGAACTTGTTATGGGCATTATGAGTTCATATTTCTTCCTTTCATGCTAATTAATTCACTTGTAACATCCATGAATATTATGAATAGTGTTTTTATGGATTATCTAGACCATTTTGTGTTAGTCTTTCTAGACTATATCCTCATTTATTCACAATCTTAGGAGGAACATATAGAACATTCGAATTTGGTTCTAGAATAGTTGTAGAAACATAAGATTTTATGGAATCTATCCAAGCATGCCTTTTCATAAATAGAATTACAATATCTCATACACATTATGTCTATAGAAGGAATTTCTGTGCATCTTTAAAATATATAATTCATTATGGAGTGACCAACACCCAAAAATGTGCATGAACTAAGGATTTTTTATGGGTTTTATAGGCTACTACAAAAAAATTGTGATTTGTTTTCAAAGATAGATAATCCTATTACCTCTCTTCAGTGTAAAAATAAGAGGTTTGTGTGGTTAGGTAAGTGTAGGGAAGTTTTTGATGATTTAAAAGGAAGGCTTACGTTGCAATCTATGCTAAGAGTTCCTAATTCAAATGGCCAATTCTTGTTTATAACTAATGCTTCAGGGGATGGTCTTGGAGGATTTATTATTTAATAAATTTTGGTTATAGCTTATGAATCCAATAAATTAGATCCATATGAGTCAAATTATGCCCTAAATGAGTTGGAATTAGCTACAATCATTCATGCCTTGTATGTTTCAAGGCATTTTTTGTTGGGTAAACCATTTGAACTCAAGACTAACAACTTCAAGCTCAATTGTCTCTTATCCCAACCTAACTTGAATGCAAGTTAGAGGTGATGGCTGGATTTCTTGTCAGATTATAATTTTGACATTAAATACATAAAGGGAAAGGGAATTAAATTTATAGATACCCTTAGTCACAAAAGGTATATAGTATTCTTGGATACCATCAAAATTACCTTTCATTATTAGGTAGATAAATTATCTCTAGGAGATGAATTTTATGAGTAGGTAAATAAGGAATTATCTCAGAATGCTTAGGATCCTAAGTTTGATGGATTAAAGTTTTAAATTGAAAGTGCACTAAGCTATAAAGGAAGGATTTATGTACTAGATCATGAAAATTATGAGGAGTGTAGTGCTAAAATAACATGGAAATGCTCTCTATTCAGGTCATCCAAGTATGACTAAGCTCCTAATATAGTTGGGTCCATTATAATTTTGATAAGGAATTAATAAAGATGCAACATATTTTGTTTATCAATTCTTAGAATGTCAAAAATTTAATTTTGAGCATGTGCATCATGTTGGGTTGGTATACCCACATTTCATATCAGAATGGAAGTGGAAAGTTATTATCATGGACTTTTTCTAAGGTTTTTTTATGTCTTAAAATTGACATGACATAATTTTGGTGGTTGTTGATAAAATCACCAAGGTAGCCCACTTCATTCATGGTAATTTATCTGATGATGCACCTATAATTGCAAAGAGGTCTATGAAAGAAGTGTATAGATAACATGGGTTTCCAAAAAATATCATTTCATATAGGGACCCAAAGATGAATTCTATATTCTAATTAACTCTCGATTCTTATTTGGGTACTCAACTACTTTATTATAGCCTACCATATATAAATATATGGTCAAATAGAGAGGGTAAATCAGGTTTTAGAAGATCTTAGAATGTATTACATGGACTATAAATACAAATCGGAAGAGTATCTTCCATTAATTGAGTTTGCTTAAAATAAAGCATAACAATCAGCACTAAAAATGGCTCCATTTGAGGCATTATATGAAATAAACTAAAAAACACTAATTAGTTGGGACAAGCTAGAAGATAGAGTGGTCTTTGGTCTGGATATGCTTTTGGAAATGGAAAATCAAGTTAAGTTGATAAGGCAAAGTTTGGCTAACTAAAATGATAGGTAGAAGGGGTATGATGATCTAAAAATAATATTACGGTAGTTTTTAGTATGAGACAAAGTATTTTTATGTATTAAACCATAGAAAATATCAAATAAATTTGTAAAATCAGCCAATGTATCTCCTAGATATGTGGAACCCTTCAAAGTATTGGAAGTGATCAATCATGTGGCATACAGGCTTACTTTTCCACTAGATTTAACCCTCATGCATAATGTTTGTCATGTGTCTTATGTTAAAAAGTATGTTACTAATCCTTCTAATGTATTGTATAGGAATTATTTATAGGTTCTATATCCTAGGGTGGTCTTAGTATAACCAATTAAAATAATTGACACTCACAAACATAATTTACATAATAGAGAAGCATCATAGTGAAAGGTCTAGTGGAACTAATATTCTAAAGATAATACCACTTGGGAATACTTTGAAGAGGTTATTAGGTTGTTTTCATTTTATTTTATTAGTATTTTACTATATACTATTTTTATTTTATACTAAAATACTATTTTATTTTTATTATTATTGAAATAAGTGTCATCTAGGTGATGATCAACTTTAGGGGGAAGGATGTCACATCTCAATTTTCCTTTAGACCTTTTAATCTATTAATTTATAAATTTTTAGTTAATGATTTTTTGATTTATTGTTATATTAATTTGGATTTGTATATATTGATTTATGGATAGTTATATATTGTTCACCTTTATGACCGTTAACTAGTTAGTTAGTTGTACATATGTGTTATTGTACATTATGATCATGATTATTTAGTTTTGGATATTTATAGTAGTTTTTCATGGATTATATTTTGATGTGAAAAAACTACTAGTTGTTTATCCATATATATATAGGATAGATCCCACCTTCCAAACAATGATGGAAGGAGAGTTCAATGGAGAGGATGGAGCATATGGAGATGTTAGGGGTTGAGAGAATGAAACTAAAACCCTACACACACCATGATAGGATTGTATTATTGTTTATTTATGTATATTTCAATATTTCATAATTGATTAGATCATGTTTCATATTACTCTAATATTTACATTCAGTGATTAATATGTTCTTGCATATTTTTAGTGTATAACTAGGTTATAATTTATGTATTTTTCTATTATAATTTGTGTTCTAATATCTTTTTCTGACCATGCTTGTGTCTAAAGTCAAAGATTAAAATATACCATGCATCAGTATTTCTTAGGATTGGTCTTGTGTGACTATATTATTATTATCTTAAAATTTGACTAAAAACACTATTCTAGTATAGGAAGGCTTAACATTATAATTATTAAAATTGATGACATGTTTTAGTTTAGAATTCCAATATTGATTTTTATAACAAAAGCTTACATGGAGGTAATTTTGGGGTTAACCTAGAAACTTATGTTTGATTTATTAAGTGGAATTTATAAATAAAAATACATTATTATGTTTATGTTGGGTCATATAACACCTTTTCTATAACTATGTCAAGGTTATAATTATCTCATATTTAGTGGAATATTAGGGCATAAATCCATTAACAATCCATGGTAATTTTGGAAGCAATAATTTTTGGGGATAAATTGTGAAGATTTGTAGCATTAAATGTTTTAGTTATCATGATTTTTTGAAGGACCTAACTATTATAAAGGATTGGGTCTGCCACCATGCCAATTTTTTTATAAATTTGTTGTAGCACTGTGAGTTCATTTATGGAAGACCCAATTTTGTGGAGTGGTTTGTTTATTGGTTTGCATGAAAAAATTAGGTATAAGAAAAAAAAAAGGAGGTGAAATTTTTTGGGGGACACTCAGATGAACACTATGGATAAGGAAGAAGATTATAGGGAAGAATTGGAGGTTTTAGGTCAAAATATAGAAAGCAGTGTCCTTTGGCTTAGCCCAGAATACATTTACTAGGTAGGGTTTGTTGATTAAAATTTTTATTTAGTGTTTTTATTGTGAAATGATTCAAAAACCAAACCTATCATATGTAATTATTTTTATAAAAGGGTTTTTGCATTTAGTGGTAAAAATAATATAAAAAGGGTTCTATATATTCAACCCTAGGGATGGGCTTGGACTATCCCCAGTGTATACTATATATAAAACCCAAACCCTTTCCAAATGGATGTGTATTCAAATGTTCATGAGAAAATATAATATCTAGGGTTTCATTTAAAATTTATATGTAAATCATCATAGAAGCATTGTGAAATCTGAATGGTGGAAAGTTTACATTTATTTACCCTTTGTGTAAGTCATGTAAGTTATGGGTCTAGTTATGATATAATTTGAAACCTAATTAGGGTAAGCTATTTGTATTTTCAAATACTAGGATAATTTAGCTCATCGGATCTATTCTTTATAATTGCTATTATAAAATGTTGAAATAGAAATTTGGATGAGTCTATTTCATTTAATATAAATTTTTGTGCATGAATTAAATTTGATGATTATATTTTTTGGGTTTAATATGAACAAAACCATGTTAAACTAAGGTGTTTCATTCTTCAATTATGTCCATATTATATATAAACAAAAAATGTTCTTAGAATGGGGATTTTTTTCTATTCATTTTTAATTATCAATAAAAAGTTTGATTGGGGAAATTATCCATTCGATATATTATTTAAAATTGTATAAACATATATATGTATATATGTATAGAGGTCATGGTTTAATTGTGTAATATTGATGTGTGTGTGTGTGTGTGTGTGTGTGTGTGTGTGTGTGTGTGTGTGTGTGTGTGTGTGTGTGTGTGTGTGTGTGTGTACGTGTGCGCGCGCGCTTGCTATTTTATATTTGTACCTATATTTTATTGATTTGTTTGAATCTCATAGAATAACATTTTAGAATGGTTGGATATAAAAGAATAATAATTTTAAGAGTTTAATATTTCATATATATTATCTGATTTTGAAAATTAATTATTTCATTGTGTTATTATGAATACATACACACGCATGTGCGCATGCACACACACACACACACACACACACACACACACACACACACACACACACACACACACACACACACACACACACACACACACACACACACACACACACACACACACACACACACACACACACACACACACACACACACACAGACACTTGTGAAATATCATGTAAGTATAATCATAATTATGGTACACTATATATATACACACACACACTTTACGGATGAATAAATTTGGTGATAGGAAATTAGATATTAATGAGATGTATGAGAAAACATTTAGTTATGAAAACAATATCTTGATGGAAACTACTTGAGAAATGGAAAGATAAGAGGAAGTTATAATATGACTAATTTGGGTTAATTTCTAGTTAATTATATACATGCATGAATAACATCCCATGGTTAAACTATCATTGTTTTAGATTTGATTGTAAGGTGTAAGACCTTTACTATAATAAAGGAATATTAGTCTATTTTAGTTTCTCATATGATATGAATAATTAATTGATTTGATTAAATGGCTATAAACATGAATAAATAGTTATTTATATATTACTTATGATGCATATGATGAATATATGTGATTATAAGGTTTCCTTGTATTTATACATGTAGTATTATGTATGGGAATTTATATATTTGAAATATGTGGATTTTAACATTAATTATATTTGTATTAATCAAATATTAATGGCACTAAATAAGTAGGTGAGATAGACTTCATGTACTTACTTAATGTTAGTAATAGGCATAATTAAGGTAATGTGATTGGGTTGTGTGTGTTAAATTGATTGATCCTAGAGATATATAAATTATATGAAAACTTATTCCAAAATAATGTTAGTATTTTAAACATTATCATTTCACCTATTTGATTTAGTTTACATGTTTTACATGATATCATGTTTGAATGAATTTATTTATGATTTATTACATGTAGTAGTTATCTTACAATACACATGTTCTAGTTGACTTCTTGATTCTTGTACCATCATTTTCTACCCATATATGAAGGGAGGGCCATTTCCTAGTTAGGAGATTATGTGGGGAATCTATGGTCCATGGTTGGTATGTAAAAACACTTGGATGATACTCTCCCTCCCCTCTAATAGTCAATTAATAAATACAACACTTATGATTACTTAATAACATCAATGAGCTCATTGAGGCTCCTTTGTTCTATGGAATAATACATTTAATTGTAAACTGATATTCAAATATATAGTTATGTATAATTATATTATTTGATGGTAACTTATAGTTATATTAGTTTATTGTTTATTCTTGTATCAATTTTGATATTTATTCCAATAGCGAATAATTTGTAAACTCTATATTTATGATATTATTATGTGATTTAATTACTAAATCAAATTTGTAGTCATTATAGTGATCATTAAATAAATGAATCAAATGCTCAAGCTGATGGTTAATGAATAGTTCATTACTGATGCATCTAGTTAAATATCATTTGTCTTTGAAAATTTTTAAATGAAATTTTTTATTAAGTTAATGTATGTGGAAAAAAAATTAAATTGGCTCTATTTTAACCCATAGGGGTTATTACATTAAGAGTTTGAGTGTACTTATACCTCAAAAGGTATGGTAATAGATAATATGGTAAGATTTTAGATTCATCCTCTGGTTCTTTCATACCCTCACATGCAGCCTCATCATCATCTTCATATTCATTCACACCTTCAATGTAGAATAACTTATTTTCAGAAAATTTATGTCCTTTGCTCTAATTATTGTCATAGTCAAAACATAACCCTTTAGAATGCTTCTTTTCAATTTTCTAAGGGGTCAGTCTTTTAGGTTATAGAAATGATGGTGCTATATAAATTTAATTTGTGGCCATTGGTGAAATCCCTTATTTTGACCAATTACTTCTCCTTTTCTTGGCATGTGAATGGTATGGCTTCAAAAACATTCAATGAATTAAACATATAAACCATAATTAAAATTTTATCCTTGAGCACCCCTAGGAATAGGTCAATCAAGTTGTTCTCATGAATGTCATCCACTTTTAAAGATATATTATGGAATTAATTAATATAATAATTAATAGTACATGTCTATCATAAATTTTCTAACTGACTAAAGTAGTTTTAGGACATGTTGTTGAGATAGTGTATCTATAGATGCTCAGTAGAAAATGACCAAGTAATAAGAGCACCCTTAAATTTATTTTGATCACATAACCACCTATACCAAATGAACTACTCAAATTATAAATAAAGAGATGTTGTGATCACCCTTTTTTCACATTGGGTCTAATTTATATCAAACAAATTTTTTATTTGATTCATCCAAGTGAGTAATCATTACCATCAAATTTGTGCACTTCCACTTTTGGCAACATGTGCTTCAAACTAGTAATTGAGTTATGATTATTCTGAGTGGTCAAACTTGATTAGAGGAGTGGAGGATTATTTTGTGGAAATTGATCCATAATTGATAATTAATGCTTCATATAATCCATTTACCCTTTTAATACATCAATATTATCCTTCCTCAACATGATTTAAATATTTGAATTAATTTGTTAAACCACCTTAGAAATGGAAAGATCTAAATTTATAGACTCCATTTAATCTTTGTGAGGATTTTTTAGGTTATTTTGACCTTTATCACATCTATGAGTATTCATAACATCCATGTACAAATCTTAGGATGGAGGGTTTTAGTCACAAAAAAGTATACTAGTAGATTATATTATTTCTATCATCTAACCAAGATGAATCAAAGGACTATTAATTTTCACAAGGGTATTAAAAAAATTAGATTTTTTTAAAGATTTCAAATAATACTGAAATGGGAAAAAAAAATTATTCCTAGATCACAAGTTGTGTTTTTTTAATTCCTGAGCTCTTTAGATGACCACAACACCATATCCAAAAAATAATGGCATTGAAACTTTCCCAAATTGATGCTCAAATACCACTTATAATGAAATTACTTATATTTTTTCAATAATGAAATAATATATCAAATAATTAATAGAATAATAAGTAAATCCACAACAATAATTGATAAAACAGAAGAATACTTGATAATAATGACTAAGTCACTTTGAGGGGAAACCTCTATAATAATACAGTAAGAGTATAATTCACAATATGATGATAAAATACTAACCACTACCTCCTATATATACTTTAATTAGCTATATTTATTTCACATGCCAACCATATGAAAAACATAGAGAAATGAAATAAGATAATATGAAATGCATACAAGCCACAAGTTAGCTACACATATCCCTAGATACAGTATATATTTAACAAGTTAGCATATGATAATTATGGAAATTACTATATATATCAAGTTAGATTTTCCAAGTTGACTATTTAATTATGAATCTACTCTAGAATTGAAAATTAGGAATAAGTAAGCCTTTGGTTCATTAGGTTCCATAACTAGTTTTTTATTTGCATTGGATATGTTTTGTATAATCAAGTCAATATCACTAGTCAATACTAAATTACAAAAAATTAGGGCATAATAATCATATGCCCACCAAAAACTATCTTTGATTACTCTCTATGTGTGATATTAAACCCTTATGGTGCGTGTAGATCTATAAATTAGTCTCTTTTGACTTATAACCCTATGTGTCCTTATGAGGGATAAAATTCTACAAAAATGGGTGAAATTATAATGGGTTGAACTAACCCAAATCATGATCAAAATTTAACTAACTATAACTTACATATCTTATACTCTAAGGAGGTAAATCAATCCATATGTAATTCACCCACCTAGATTGATTGTGTAATTTTGCTCCTTCAGTATTGATACTTGATAATTGATGTTTTGGATCATATTTTGTATGATTTATACTTGGTTTGTGATTACTTCTAGTGATAGGTTTGTAAATTGGAAAGACTAGGGTATATTTCCTCAGTGTGCAATAGTGTGTAAATGTTTTAGAAACATAAATTAATATTTATTGATAAAAAATTCACTTTCGATAAACCTTTTTTACACACTTAGGTCATGCCCAATTCCATGTCTCTAAATTTTTATTTATCTATTTCTATGTAGATATTCCATATCTCCAAATCCAATTCTAATTCATAATATTGTTATTTCTCATTTCAAAAAGCCTAATCTCATTCCTAGATTGATCCACACTTTCAACTTAGATTTATTTTATCCTTAGATAAGGCCACTAATTTAGGACTATTATACTCATTGGTAGTGTATAACTATGATAAATGCATTCTCCCACTAAAAATTGATATTTTATAAACTTCAAATTCACTTAATAGATAGTCATGCATGTTTCACAAGCCACATTATATGAATTTCCATAAAGGTAACTATAAATCCACATTTTATAACCATTTTATCACTAGATTCTCACATGATCAAAAATAACTAGAGCATATAACTACACCTTTAGAGGAAATCACCAATTTTGAGTCCACATAGTCCTAGTAGCCATGAGCTAAGTTTGTATACACCTTAAAAGTCACAAGTCATTATTGAAGCACATAATTACACTAGGATTTCACTATAATTTATAAGTACACTAGTATTTAACACACACCACTATAACATGGGAGAATTACATGTAATTTTATCCCTCTTTTGAGTATTTATGTGTAGGAAATGTTTAACATAGGGGGTGTTGAGTTTAAGAAAAACTTAACCACTAACCCCTTTTCCCCATTTATTACCCTTATTCTTTGTTATATATAAATATAGGATTTTAAGTGAAAAATAAGTTATAAAATAACCTTTATGACATATCAAATATCATAGAACAGATACACAATACTAACAAGTGATAATTCATAAACCTATAATTACACAGAGGGAAAAACCCCTATCAAGCATCGATGCACACTATAGACTACATCATGACATGGACTTATATGATTAGTGTGTACTCATATATGGATCAATAAAATCCTTATTATTGATTCATAGTGCCATCACACATTCATTTACATAGTGCGGATTAAGTTATTTTAACTTTTGTATTTTTCCCTTTAATATCTTTCCAAATCAATTTACATAATTTATTGCATATTATATACACTCCAACTTTAAATATAGTTTTTTCATAATTAGGATTTATTCACATTTCCTTATTTCCAAAATTTTGAGAAAACATGTTGGTGAACTTGAATATTGACTGATTATCAAAAACCCTAACCATGGATGTTTTTACGGTCTCTCCTTTTTGTTGTTTCTAATTGTTGTATTAATTTTTTAATATTTGATAAATTATTTTTTAATAGAAATATTATAATTTTTTATTTCATAGTTTTCTCAATATAAACAAGTTGTTTTTACCTATCTTAGGTGAAGTGATAGATTAAATTGTACTCAAGTTAATTTTTTTTTAATTTTAGTTGATAGCAACACAATGGCAAAATTAGTTAATAGATATCATGACATGGATAAAATATAATTAAAATGATTTATTTAAAAGAATAAATATATGTAAAAAAATGTTTAAAAAAATTATTAGAGAGGAAATCAAGATAAAATCATAGGGTCAATCCTTTGATACTTTAACTATTGTGTTCCTTACCTTTATCTACATCATTCGGTATAACTTGTGTACCACCATTTAATATTGAGGAACCCAAGGTCTTAACCAAATCAATGTGAAAATTCCTACTAATTAATTTGACACACCACCTTTAAATAACACACATCTTACTCTTAATTTATAATCCCTTATGCATGAGGTTTCATCTCTACAAATCGTGTTACATTTGGAACAAGGTGCTTCAAAACCAAATTATGTACTCAATTCATAGAATTTATATCAAATAAATTGGCTCAACATATTTTAGTATATATTTTATAAATTGGTTATGTCTCACCTAAGCTTACATTATATGATGGAAAGGGTGACCTCGAGAAACATTTGAGATAATTTCACATAGCATGTATGGGTTATGCATCTAATGATAAGTTTTTAACTAGGTTATTTCCACAAATTTTGAAATAATATAAACTTAGATGGTTTTATTATTTACCATATAAATTAGTTCATGCATTCATTACTTTGTCATATTTGTTCCTTCCACATTTTTTAATCAATATCAGTGAAAAAAAATCATATGATTGGATTTTTCATTTCAAAGAAGAATCCAATGAGCCTATCATAAAATATATATAATAGTATATGACCATGTTATCTAAAATGATAAACCATATGGAAAATAAGGAATTACAAGACTTTTAAAGAATATTTTATTTCTATCTCTACATGAGTGTATTATATTTACATTTAGTAAAGGAAAAAGAGGTCAAATTATTGGCAATGAATAAGTTAAAGTATGCAACCAATCTAGTTTCTAATTTTCATACCAATAATATAATTAAGACACTATAGAAGGTGAGACCAAATAAAAATAATATTGATCAAAAGGAAATAATTAATGTTGTCTCAAATCTTACTCCCTGCATTATATCATTAGCTCCTCTAAGAAAATAATTTACCAATTTTATAGAGATTCATACTAGGTATTACAAAAATTATTAGAATTCAATCTCATATCACTCCCTCCCATTAAATAGGTTGATGTGAGTAATATTATTCTAAAATTATTTGATTCTAATGGTTTTTTATTTCTATAGATCACCAAAGCACACTAAAAATAGATGCATTAGTTTATGACATAAGATTTAGGATTTGATAGATGAGAATGCAATCAATGTGGATAAATCTATTGATAGATCAAAAGTAAAACCAAGTGAGAGTAAAAACATGAAGATATTTAGTGATCCATTCCCTAACGACAAAAATCCAAAAATAATAGAAACATCAAGAGTGTGTTATACATATAATTCATACCCTCCACTAGCTTCTTATCATCCTCATACAAAGGCATGATATCCTATTAATAACATCATCAGTACATATCGTACCTAAATTCCATATAGACCACTCATCACATTTTTATAGCATAAGAGATTCTATGATGGTTTTAAATTTAATTCTTTGTTCATTTTAGATCACATTGATTACTAACCTATGTAGAGTTTTATGGTTGACAATGGTTCAAGTGTGAATATGCCTATTATCACATTTCACTAACATATTGAATATACAAATAAGGATCTAATTCCTATATCAATATTCATTAATAGATTCAATGGACATATTTATACTTTTATAAGTGAGATTACAATACCAATCTAGGTTGGTCCTACACATATGGCCACCTAATTTATAGTAATACCCAATGAAAGAATCTTTGAAATGGTATTGGGAAACACCTGAATTCAAAAGATTCATGTAGTTCCCTCTATATTAAATGGATGTTTAAATTATATTTATGCTAATTAGGTCATTATAATTCATGTTATTCCATAGGAATACCCCATCTAACCAAATATAATTGTTCCTACATGACATATTGCTATTGAACAACTTCAAAAAGTTCAACCTAATCATAAAGTTCATAAACAAGTGGTTAACATTCCAAGGAGACCTATCCTTGAAAAGTTTATTACTCAAAATTTTGTCACAAATTCTATAGATACACTCTCTACACCAAGACTTCCTATATTGATATTACACAACATTAAGGGTGTCCCACAAAGAGCACCAACTCAAATTTCATACAATCCATGATGGGGTTTAAAGAATATTAGAGTTATCACTCCTACATATCATAAAAAAATGCTACAAATAATCATCATGGTAGTGGCACTTATAATATATAATCAAATCAATTTTTAGACTCTGAGTTGACTCTAATTCAATCACAATGGCATGACACATTACATTTTTTAGAGTTCACCATTAATTTTTTAAACACATGACCTATTTATTTTGAGTCTCTTTTGGGACTCATTAATTAGTATGTTTATTTTAATATCTCATATATTTCAAAGATACCAAAAATAAATCTCAAAAAATTCAAAAATTAGAACATATGCATCATATGTAGTTTATTTACTTCAGTTAATTTGTGCTTAGTATATGAATTATTTTTATATGTCCAACTTATATCAAATATGATTCAAAATTATACATGAGTAAGTGGGATAACATATAAGTTTTCATATCTAGATGTTTATAGGTGGTGATATTTTATTAATACCCAAGAAACTTACATATACAAAAGTGCTCTATTTTAGACACTCACAAATTATGCTTCTCTCTATTTACAAAAAAACTTGTGCCATTGAACACAGGCTATATGTACTCAGATATAAACCACTCACAATACGTATACATATTTTTTGTATCATAATAAGCTCATTTTGGGAGTATTATAATCAGGTTTTATCACTCTATTAATATCCATCTTATTCTTATTATAGATACAAAACATTTCACAAAATCTTTCTATTTTCACTCACATATTTTTAAATTGTTATTGTTGACCAATTTTGACTTTTAAGTCAAAATAGGGCACCCCTTGTAAAAAATTCACTTTTAGGCATATAAGGGGGTATAATATGTTTTAATAAGATGTTTCATAGGTTAATTAGTGTCAATTTATTTTTTACTAGCTTTGGTTGAGTGTTCTCTAGGTAAATTTATCATTTTAAGTGTTTTTAAGGGGTCAAAATGGTGCATTTAATGATTTGTATAAGTTTATTGGGAAATGTGAAAGTTTAAAAGAATTTTATCACATTACATGTATCTTAGGAGGTCTATAATAACTTTCAATAATTGAAAATTGTAGGTTGTTAAGACAAAAGGTAGTTTTCTTGGCCAAAGAGAGAGAAATAGGCACTTGTATGACTTCTTTGGGAAGTGTGCCACTTGGGAAAAAATAAAAATGTGAATCTTCACCTAAAAAAAACCATTTATACATTTTTTTTCAAGGATAATACAAAAAAGTTCATCTGCAACTTATTTTCCCCCATTTTCTCTTGGCAAGCAAAGAAGGGTCATCTTCAAGCACTTGGTGTGGATAGTAGAAGTGGAGTTGGGAAGAGTGATTTTGGGGGTGGATTTTACTCTAAGCTAAATTAATTTTAATAAAAATAACTTGAAATTTGATTCCTGATCCTTTATAAATAATTGTTAACACTCTAGGTAGATTTTTATAGACTTACAACCATGAGGGGTCACTATTTGAGCTTGTCTCAGTTTTTTTTATTTGGTCTTATGGTTTGGTGTGTTTCAAGTGTTTTTATATGTTTTTCAAGACATAACCATGCTTTTTATTGTTTTTTAAGGCTCAATGTCTTAAGAAAGCCTCTTCTAGGCTAATATATGCTCCCAAACTTGTCCTTCACACTTGTAGTCACCTCAAGGGTCTTGAATGGAGGTTGTCTACATTAGATAGAGGGTTTTGAGTTCATTTAAAAATATTATTGATGATTTTATCTAAACTTAAGGTTTGGAATTTCATTTTGAGGTGTTTAGAGAACCTTACCTTTATAAACTCATGCTCTTTTCTATCTCCATTTTCATATACGGTTCAAGAGACCCACTTACAATCCTGATGACATCATGTTGATGCTTAAGGGGATGTCATTGTGCCCATATTACTTATCATGGTTCAATATGCATAAATACATGTAAGAGAGCTTCTCCTAGGTTTTTTTTTAGTGTTAAATCAACCTCATTGCCTCACATACAATCAAATATACATCTTTAAGTGTCATTTGTAGATCTATAGGGGTGTGAATGGAAGTATTATATAGGGTTGAGCCATCATGAGGTTATGAAGTGAGTTGATAACCTAAATAGCATGATTAATACCCCTTAAGAGTTAATCATGGTGTTGGGAAGACCTTGCTAAGAGAAGTACTAATATAGGGACCCTTTTCCCTAAATGGATAGAACACAGGGTAGGGAGCTTTTCCAAAATGGCACATTACTCATTTGATAAGGTTTTAAAGCACATAATTAGGTGAACTTAGTTGCCTCTATCATAGAGAATCACTTTTAAAATCATGAGGCAAAGATATTGGTAGAGGTTGGAGCTTGAGAACCTTGAAAATGGTCAAAAAAACCATTGAGAAGCTTCAATGACATCTACAAGAAGCTTACTAAAAGAGACCTTATTCAATAAATTAGGCCTTATGCTCAAATGACTCCAAGTAACCCAAACATACATTTAATGAATAAATATCACCTTAGTAAGTTTATAACATGGTTTTGACCTCTAAGAACTTCCCCTGGTCCATACACAAGCTTAGGAAGTGAAACACAATCAAATAGGGTATGTGCATAGTGAGTGATATGTAGGGTCTCCTGTACATCAAAAGGACTGTATTGGTGGAGTTTGGCCTAGATGAATTAAATATTACCTCAAGGAATTCATTAAAAACCTAAGTACACAATCCATAGACCCAAATATTTCCAAATTCACCTATATTAGGGGTCTCTAAATGAGAAACATAGTCAAACACCTAAAGGAGAGCTCATCTTGCAGGTGTAGGTTGTATGGTGGAAGGTTTATAGTGATATAGGGTAATTAATGGTTTAAATTCATTAAAACCATGATGTTTTCAAAATAGGGTCACAATAAAGGCTCATTATCACCAAAGAAGGAAGCTAGAACATGCAAGAAACATTGTCATCATAACACCCTTGCACATAGCCCTACACTCTAAAGTCTACCTTGGAAATGGTGTTAGATGGAGGTATAAAAATTGGATTTTAAGTCTAATTTTTGGTATATAACACCATTTTTAGTTGGGGAATCACCTCTAATGATTGACTTTGAAGAGGAGGAAGGGTAACACACCCCTATTTTATCTTAGATCATGGGAAATTATTCCATGCCCAAGGAGATAGTTTGAAGAAGGAATGGGTTAAATCATGGACCATAGGTCAAGTGAGATCAAATGGAGGTTTTCATAAATCTTAAACATCTAATGGATCATGAGAAATCAACTTAGAAAATCTACAATCAATTAGGATGCTCTAATCAAGAAGGGTTATATAGAGATGTTGAAGCCATTACAAAACATACTCCATTAGTATTACTATGGACTCCATCAATCCCAATTCAAACTCATAAAACTAAACTATGGACTTTATTATTAGAAATTCATTACTTTTGCAAGCCTCACAGATCACAAATATTCTAGTTCCAAGTGTCAAGGAATGCCTATTGTAGAGTGATCATGATGATAGGTGATGATTGAGATTGTGTAAGAGAATGTCATGATCAAGAAAACTACCAATTCAAGTGAAGGATTATTTATATATCCCTCTCCTCATCACACATGAGACACTTATCCTAACTTGATTTGGAAAGCTCAAAAGGAAGCTTATGATGAAGGAAACTTTCAAGAGTGAATGATTGAGAATATTTTCTACACCACACTTGGAGAAGAGGCTAATTTGGGAGGAGATGATGTGTAATTTAGTTTCATGGCTCATTTTCCACTACATCCACATGTATTGTAATTGATTCTCACCTTTGGATACTTCTCTTTATGCCTCTTCAACTTCTCTCTTCTCTCTCTTCTTCAAAGTTTTATAAGTATGAGCCATTTTGGCTATTGAAGGGGATTCCAACTCTTGGCGTGGTGAAGCCCTACCAAAATTATACCTTGATTTTTACTTAATCTAATTAGAATTAATTTGGTTATACTCTAAGTATATTTTCACTACTTGTTAAAGTGATCCATCTTGATTTTCAATTATAGATTGAGTTCATCTTGTTTTTATGCAATCCTTGAATGTGTTGTTGCAAATGACTTATCTCTTAATGGGTTTCATGAAGTGTATAATGTTATAATAGACTCTTGAAGTATGTATGAGTTTGGTAGTGTCATATCTAACCTTCCATTCACTTACCTTTATTTTTTTAGTTGTTATTTACCTTCATGAGAAACACTAATGATATGGAGCTTCATTAATGGTGTTGAGGCTAGTTTGGTTCTCTTAGTTCATTATACAAATTCCAAGTGTATGAATGGAAGCAAATCCTGGTGTATCAACTCCTAGTTTAGGTTTTTTTATGTATCTTTCTCTCCTTTTTCACCCATAATAGGTAATTTTAGTAGGATAAGCACATAAAATAATATCTAGGGAGATAGCCCTTAAAATCTAGAGGTTTACTTCCACTATGGGTTCGCCACACACCTAGAAGTATTCCCATGTTGGCCAAATCTTGAAGAGGCTTACACAACCTCTTTTAGGGTGAAATATTTGGAAACAACAATTATAACACATTTGGTGGGACAATTTAATTAAATTGAAGGAATTCTTGGTGCTATCGTTCAACTCATCAGCCTCTAAAGGCAATCAAATCACCAATGGTGACTCTAAATTATTTCAACTAGTGTAAGTAGCCTAGTGCTTCAAAACATCAATTATGGTATGTACACTTCATTTTATAATTAGCATGTATCTCCCTATCAATATGATCCTACTTTTAGTGTTCATGTATTCTCAAAAATTTTCCCTTAAGAGACTACACTTCATGAAGGTTCATATCAACCTTTCTACCCTCCTCCAACATCAATTCACTACTATTACCAACCTGTTGTTCCTAATGATCAGTTTGAGAAAGATGAGAATGACTTAAACCTAGATTTTGAGGGTTTGAAAAGTGAATTAAGGGAGTTGAAAGAACTTTTGAAACAATAGCAAGTAATACAACATCAATGTCATGTTCCTCAACAAGTCAAGGAAGTTTTTCCTTCTCCTTTCATTTACCCCATAATCATTGATAATGTCTTGATTCATAATTGTGCCTTTAGTACCACTGCAAGTCATTATTTTATTCCTAAGGAAATACATGATGAGTTAAACTTACATTATGAGTTTTATCCTAAAGTTTAATTACAATTAAAAGGAAAAGATGTAAACACTCTTGGAATTGCAAGAAACATAAAGGTGTCTTTTGGTTTTCCTTCTTATCCTAATTTTAGAATCCCATAAGATATAATAGTTGCAGATGTGTAACAATAATTTTCTCTATTATTAGATTATGAATTCATGGCTAATATTGAGGTAAGTGTTCATATTGACATGTCTCAATTTATCTTCAAGTTTAAGCTTGGATGGAAAGGTCAAATTGAGTCAAAGACACATAACAAGTTTCATTTATAGCTCCTCCCTCCAAGAAAACCAAATGTTGATCATTCTCATTCTTTTACTCCTAAGTCTCCTCCAAAGCTTACTAAGCCTACTCAATATCATACCATAGATTCATATTATAGTCCATATTAGACCAAGAACCCAAACTATGCCATGCCTAACCTTGAGAGGAAAGGTCTTATGCCTAGGTAGATTATGAAAAAGGAGGATTGTGTTGGGAGAAATTCAAAAGGTCTTATAGGTTATTACAATTCTCCATCTACCCTTCATGCTAGAGCTTCTCATAAATTACAAGACATACCAAAGGTTGATAAGGTACTTGAAGAATATCCATTTAGTAATTTTTCTCTATTGCCCTCACAACTAGAGAATCAACTGATTGTTCTTAAGACTCTTCTAGAGTTGGAGGATGATGATGCCATAGATGAGTTCCTTGAACATATTTAAGATGATACCTCAAGTAGATATGATGAATATATTTTCATTGGCACACTTCTTCATTCACCCTGGTACATTAGTTTTTGAGCTTTAGGAAGGAGATGATGGCATGGAAAAATGAACAAAGGTTTTGGGAGAAGAAGACACTTTAGTTGTAAGACAAGAATAAATAGACCTTGAATGGATTGATGAATTTCCATGCTTCATAGAAGATGATGATGATCAATTTGTAACATAAGATGAAGAATTGGATCTTAAAGGTGGTATGGTTCAAGGATAATTCATATGTCACATCTACATGCAAATGTTCTAAGAATATGAAGATGAGATTAACAAACTTAACATGCCAATGTTGGATGATGGAGAATAAAAGCATGGTGAACTCTCTTCCCCTTTGTTTGATGAATTTTCCTCTTGATTTGATGAAGATAGTGACCCAACCATGATACATGAGTTGGATTAAGTTCAAGAGCATGTTGTTTAGCAGCTAGAGACCTTTGTTTCTATGCAAGAAGGAGATGAATCAAGTTGGTGTGATAGAGGCATTGAAGAAGGAGATTTAGAACAAGAGAGTGATGATTTTTGGTATGAATTAGAGGAATTTTGTCTCAATTCAAATATCATACTAGCTAACCTTCCTCAAGAGGATCATGAAGAGGCTAGGGATTAGTTTTTAAAACTTCTATAATAAATAGAGAAATATGAGTTGGTCCAAGATACATACCAAGAAGTATATGAACAAAATGAGCCTTATAATGATGAGATTGCAGCATTTGATGCATTGAGGGACTACACTAGCCTAAAGGACCAGCATGAAACATGTTTCAAGAAGTAATATGAGTACATTATTGTTGAATTTTTTTTTGAATATGATTCATTTAGACACATCCCAATCAAGGTGGCAAGAAAAAAGTATGAGTCACTAAGCTCCTACTTTAATAAACTACTTGGTTGCCACTATGAGGTTGATTGTCTTGAAGGAGATATAATAAGCTTCCCCTTTCATCCAGGGAGGGTCAAAACATATCAAGATAGGTGTAAATATTAGTTTGATTTCATTTTTGCCTTGATCCTCCTAAGTGCTTAGTAGCACAAGTGTGTTTGCTTTGGTCTTTGCATGTGTTGTTCTTTCCTTTTGTGTGGTTGAGGTAGCAACTAGTTGTCTTATTGATCAAAAATTTGAGTCAATGGTCAAATTATCATGTTTATATTAGTCTTTAGATGACACCATAGCCCTAATGTATTGATAAGGCTACTGTTCTAGTTAGTATAGCAGGCATACTACCCCTATGAGTCACCAATTTTGACTTTTAGGTCCAAATAGGGCACCCCTAGTAAAAAAAATCACTTTTAGGAATATAAGGGGGTATAATATGTTGTCATAAGGTGTTTCATAGGTCAATTAGTGTCAATTTATGTTTTACTATATTTGGTTGAGTGTTCTCTCAATCCATTTATCATTCTGTCTTTTTAAGGATTCAAAATGGTGTATTTAATGCTTTGTATGGGTCTATTGGGAAATGTGAAAGTGTAAAAGAGTTATAACACATGTCATGTGTCTTATTAGGTCCATAAAAACTATCACTAACAAAAAATTATAAGTTTTTTAGATAAAAGGTAGTTTTTTTAGCCAAAGAGAGAGAAATGGGCACTTGTATAGCTTCCTTGGGAAGTGTGCCACTTGGAAAATGTTAAAATGTGACTCTTGAAATACCCACACATATTTCCATGTTTTTTTAAGGATAATGAAAAAAAATTCATCTGTAACTTATTTTCCATTATTTTCTCTTGGCAAGTAAAGAAAGGTCAACTTCAAGCACTTGGTGTGTATGGTACAGGTGGAGTTGGAAAGAGTGATTTTAGGTGTGTATTTTACTCTAAGTTCACTTAATTTTCATAAAAATAACTTTAAATTTTTTTCTCCTCTTTATGAATAATGGCTAAAACTCTAAGTAACTTTTATGGACTTGCAACCATGAGGGGGTCACTGTTTGAGCTTGTCTCAATTTTCCTTGATTTGGTCTGATGGGTTGGTGTGTTTAAAGTGTTTATACATGTTTTTAAATAATTACCCATGCTTATTATTGTTTTTTAAAGCTCAATGTCTTATAAAATCCACTTATAGGCTTATATGAAAAAGTTTAATCACTAACCCCCTTTTCTCATTTATTCAATTTCTTCCTCATTATATATCAAACTATGGGTTTAAGTGAATAATAAGGTACATAATGAATTCTAAAATAGATCAAATCCTAGAAAACACATAAAAAAAATCAATAGATAATAGTGCATAGACCCAAATTTACATAAAGGTAATAAACCCTATCAGACATAGGCACTCCCTATAGACTATCATGTGGTGCAACCTTGTTTAATTAGCAAAACCTCATATAGAGATTAAGTAAAGCCCTATTCCCAATTCAAAGTTCTATCTCATAATCACATGGTCATTTACACTTGTAATCACCTAGATTTGAGTGTTAGATAAGTGTTTTTGTATTTAGTATTTTCCTCTTTCAACATATTTCTAAAAAATATTAAGTTTCAAATTAGTTTTCATAATTTATTACATATTTTATACACTCTGATTTTACATAAGAGTTTGATTTTTAGGATTTGAGCACATTTTCTTATTTCCCCAATTTTGATAAAAGGTATAAATATCATATAAGTGTCGAGTCCCCTATCAAATGACACATTTTTTTGTGAGTCTAATTGGGTTATTTATCATGCCACTAACACACTAGGTAGATTGGTTGATCTTAAGGAAATGTTTTATTTATAAAAGTAACCATTGCTAGGAAACAATTAGTTCTGACTAGATCAAGTCAATATAGACTAGTGATACTGATCAAAATTGAAGGAATTAAATTTTGTATAAGTAGATTGAACTAAAATTATAGATAGGTCTGTGTAGGATATTAAATAGGTTTGAATTAAATATTAAGGTTATTATATATGTGTAATAGTAGAATAAAAGGGTCAAACTCATAAGATAGAATGTAAGTGTGAGATAATGGTGGATTAGTACCATATTTGTGTGCTTAAGTAGTGTATGGTAAATGTGTACCAATATTTTTATTTTCAATTTCCAAATACCATAGGTTAGTATATGTACTATGTTAGATGCAAAGACCTAAAAAATAAAATAAAAATCCAAATATTTTCAAAAAATCTATTAGCACCTAAAAAATCCTTACTTTTTTAGGATCATAACGCTTCTTTTGGTTCATGAAAATGACCTAAAAAACAAATCTATGGGTAAAAAATGAAATATAGAGGTAAATAACAACAAATTTCAAAATCTTAAATTTTTCCTATAAATAGGTAAAAAAAAAGAATTACATTTGTCAATTTGCTTTTTTTAGAAAACTAAAGCTATGCTTATTATTTTTTAGTGTGATAAGAGATAATGGATAGGGTAACACAAGGAATACATGTAGGACATCACCGAGGATTAGTCACATGAGCCATGTAAGTGTGTGATTCATCATTTACTTTTTTTTTGTCAATTTTAAATAAAGAGTCTAGATTTTGGAAATCTAGACATTGGGGAAAATCTATGTAGCAAAATTTACCCCAACAAGTTTAAAAATGTAGATAAAATGATTATGGGTGATAGGTATGAAACTAAACATCAAATTTATGGCTATATGTATTTATTAAGACCAAATGAATAAATTTATGTCATCAGACAACTATATCAGCTAGTTTGATCTAGTTGAGTGGGCAAAAATCAAAGAAATGGTTGATACTACCCAAGAACTACTAAAAAAGTTTGATACCATTTTGTATGAGAAAAATTTACCCCAAAAAGTGTAAAATATGTAGATAAAATGATTATGGGTGATAGGTAGGAAACTAAACATCAAATTTATGGCCATGGGTATTTATTAGGACCAAAACAAGAAATTGATGTCATCAGACAACTGTATTAGCTAGGTTGATCTAGTTAAGTGGGGAAAAATCATAAAAATGGTTGATACTTCAAAAGAATGTCAATACATTTATGTATAAGAACTACTAGAAAAATTTGATACCATTTTATATGGTTAATATAGTATATTAGAATAAAATAGGTGGCTGATATAGTACAATTATGGTTGGCATTGTATTAGGTGAAATGTGTGATCGACATAGTAGACAATATAAAATCATGGTTGGTATAATATATATGTGGTCAGTACTACGAGGGGAAAATTAAATGTATGATATAGTGACAATATAAATTAATGGATGGTATAGTATGTATGTGTTTATTAGTGTAGGAAAAAAAGTGTAAAGTCAATACCATACATGTATGGTCGAGGTAGTAAGGGAATGGGAAAGCATGGGTGATATAGTAAAAATTTGATTGATGTCTTAAAATGGAAATAAACGGTTGACATAGTAGAGGTGTGGTTGATATGGCTAAGTGAAAAATACATGGATGGTATAGTGTACACTATAACTAGCTGATGAAATAGAAAAATAGTGCAAATGATTGATACATTAGCTATGGAAACCATTTTTACTTTTAATACAAAAATATAATTCTATTTTATTTTTGTTTTAAATTTTTTAATCAAAGATATAGGTTTTATTTTTTGATATTTTATAGATACAAAGGCACCTATAGAGGATGTTGGATTTGAGTTGGTTTCCATATTTACTATATAGAATATCAGACATAGAAAGATCATATATGATTAGATTAGGCTTTGGAGGGATCATGTATATGTGTAAGATCTTGTTGAGTGTTGAGTTGGTATATATGTTCCCAAGTGTTGGGAGAGGATTACAGACACATTTATATGGATAGTGGATGGGCACACAATGCAAGTTACCATCACCCTTGAAGATGTGAATGTCCTACTAATTCTACCCATTAAGGACACACATATGATATGTGATGCACCATTGTATATGGAGAAACATTGAGGGATAACGTGATGGGATACAAGATCTAATGAATTTGATTAGCACAAGTTGATCATTAAACTCTTTTATGTTTGTTTCTAGCATTTTAGATATCTGGAATGTCATAATTAATCTTATGACCATGTGAGTGTTATGTAAAAATTATGATGGGGATGTGTCATTATATAGGACACAATATATGATATGGTAGCTACTATATCATTACATATTTCTTCAATATTTTTAAGAAATATTGAGTAGGGGTATATAAACCATAAGGCCAGTCACCTTATTTGATTTTTGGATCTATGAGAAATTTCTTATATACCAACTATCAAGGCTTTGCCATCATATTGGGGACCACCTACCTCAAGTGATGAGGTGGGAGTAAAATTATATTTGAGGCAAATACCTTTGTAGTTGGCCTTATACATTATTTGTAGGGATTAGATCATGTGGAGGTTGTATTATGGCATAGTGGATTCATGGGCATTTAGTGTTCCTCTATATATGCATGAGTGAGAGATTAGATTAAAGGCCACTACCCCTAATTTTTAGAATCAAATGTAATAAATTGTGTGCTTAGATATTTTGTATTAAATCACTTAGTAGCACCATTGGCAGTCCCACCCCATTACGTGAGACACTCATAGAGCCATGAGAAGTAGGGGACATGACATGCTATCTAATGTCCTAGTTATAATAATTCCACATGCCCTATATGATGGGAGGTGACATCAAAGGTAATAATAGGAGAGGGTAGTAGAGTAAGTGGGATTTGGTCATGATGTTTTGATCAGATAAATGGGGCATTCAAAGATGAGTGTGGCCATCAAGAGGTCATGTATTAGTATTTCATCATGAGAAGTGGTAAGGGATTGACCCAACATGAGTTCAGATAGTGGGTTTATCCTTATAGGAAATAAAAATGATAAGAAAATCATTGAGTAGTATCTTTAGATAAGTAAAATAAAATATACATTAAGTTTTTAATGTCAAATTACTTTTTTGGACTTAGAGATATACATGTTAGGTAGTAGTGATATATTTTCTTACATAATTGATATATATTGAGATATAATGTTGAATTTGGTTTGATTTGTATATTTATTATCATATATGGCACACTGGAGGATTATGGTAGAGATATCCCATCATGAAATCTTTGATGAAGTGTTTCTAAAGCATTATACTATGCAGATGGAAGATCCATTTTTTTCTTTTTTCCAGAACATGTACTACTTAATTTATACTAGTTAGAACTATTTAATGAGACACATATGGTGATGGAAGTAGGTTATTTCTCCACCAATGATTTTGAATCAAGGAAATGGTATAAGATGGCAGAAGGTGATTGTAGTTTATGCAACCTTGACTATATAGGTTATTTACCATAAATAGACTATGACTCAAGTGCACTATTTGGAGACATATCTTATTGGATCATGAGGAGAGATTTGAGGATTTTTATCAAAGACTCATATACTATAGAAGTATCTCTAGGTAGCCATAATTTTAGACTCCTTAGGGAGCATAGAACCTCACCCATCATGTGGGTATGTATTTTTTATATATTTTTAAAATACACACACACACACACACACACACACACACACACACACACACACACACACACACATGTGTGTGTGTGTGTAATGTATATATCATATTTGTTTTCTACATGGGTTTTTACTTATGTTTTTTTCATTTCTAGAATGTATCTATGGATTTAATATAATTATATGAGAAAATTTTATATATGATGTATGTTTTTATAGTAAATGTGAGAAAATACATGGTAAAAAATAACAAAAACTAAAATGTGAAACAAATGTCATCTTAAGTATGTAGATAAAAAAATTAACTCCTACAATATGTAAAATTGGTAAAATTGAATAAATTAATGTAAAACATAAAAAATTTAAGTGATATGAAAATCTAAAGGTAAAACATAAGATATTTAAAATATTTTAACAAAAAATTCATTGATTACATCAATATGAAAGATAAAGCAAAACATAATATATGAAAAACTATTAAAAAATATCTAATTTTATAAATTATAAAATAAAAATAGAATATATATATAAAGTGATTATGTGTAAATTATATTCCAATGTAAGAGTGTAAACTCAATTTTAAGAAATGTGTACTTAGAGGGAACCAAAGACTTTAGTCAGTGAAAACTCAAAATCAATGCTTGTGCTAAAGCAATGTGTAGGAAAACACAACCATATAGAGAAATTAATATGATGATGGAGATGGTGTGTAGAATAATGGTGATGGAAATTTATGAGTAAACTCTGGTTGTTTTACCCAAGGTCTTAAAATTCCACTAACAAACTAAAAAATCCAAGTGTCACTATAGATTGATGTTAGGAGTCAGATTTGAAACAAATGGGTAGAAAATAGGAATATAAATAAAAGGGAGGTGATTATCTAACATTAATATCCATGAATGGGATATAATGAAACATATTATTGAAATAAAAGGATTCAAGGCATTATAAAGTTGATGGAGAAATCTTAAGCATAGATGATACACTCTAATGTAGTGTGCATGGGTAAGAGCTATTAATAATAATGTATAAAGAACCCCACCTATAAATAATAAGGTTGAGGTAGAAATTGAAGTGTAAATATCATCCCATTAAGACTAGATGCATGAAAAATAAAATGATCCTACCTTCCCACAACATGTTCCATGTTCCTTATGACCCCTTACATAGTTGTTACTCTAATGTGAAAATTTGGTACTTATGTGAGAGATTCAGTGGAACTAGTATGTAAAAATATAATGATGTAATAATAATTACCACAACCCAATATACATTAACTATATTATGAGGTCAGTTGTGGAGTTTGAGCTTTGACTATAATAAGATATGTGATAAAAATATCATATATTTTGGTGTGATTTGACTTTTAAGATATAATTTTCATTTTAACATTACTTTTGTTATAATGTTGTTATTAGTTATTTTGAATTTTTATATTCTCCTTCTCCATACATATTTATAAAACCCAACAATGGGTGTTAAATATGACTAGCACAAGAGAAACTACACCTAGCTATTAGAGAGGAGAACCCAAAGACTAAGATGCCTAAGGACTCCTAGGCTCACACTTTATAAAAGAGTGCAATCCCAAAACCAACCCGAGCATACCTAAATTGAAAGGAAAGGTAAATATGGAGATTTTATAAGATCTATCCATGTGTAAAATGGTTGTATAATGAGAATATGCTAGTAGCTTACCAAAATAAGGAAGAATTTTTCTTCAAAATTGACTAGTAAAAAAGAGGTAGTCTGAAAGTAAATTAAAATGTAATTCAAATCATGAAAAACAAACCCAAATAAGGGAGACACTATGAAATGTATTAATCATGTCATTAGATAACCCATACTAACCTAAAAATAATCTAACACATGCACTAATAAGAGGAATCATTGAAAATAGGGGAATGAAAAAAGAGAGCAAAGAATGTAATGATTACTTAGATGTTTGTAAAATAGAATATTATATCATATAAATAAGATCAAAATATGTAGATACACAATAAAATTTTATAGAAGAGTTCAATGCTTGATAAATATAGATGAGCCACTTTAGGGGGGGAAGCATACACAACAATACAATAAGATTAGAATTCATAATATGATGATCAAATACTAACCACTACCTCATATATATATTATACTTAGACATGCTTATTCCATAGACTAGCCTTACTAATAACATATATAAATGTGACTAAGATGATATAAGATATATGTAAGCCACAAGTTAGCCACTCATTCTTAAGTTAAGGGCATAACATGCCCATCCCTTTCAGAATATCATTGTCCTCAACATTGAATCAAACCATGATTTTTCTAAAATAATGATTCATCCTCCCATGTTGCATATTTAAAATGAATATTCTTTCATTTGATCAAATACTCCTTAATCAATCTAGTGCATAGTTAAATAGTGCAGTGTGAAGGATATATTCAAGCTCTAAAATGACTCAACCTTATTCATATATATTAGGTAACTCAGTTTGATTATAAAATCTATATCTAATTACATTATTTAGGTAATATACATGGAATAATAGATGTATGTGAGTTGATAAGGAAAATTATAGCTTGCAGGCCACACTAATAATTTTTTACAAGATCTGATAAGGGACATAATACTTAAGGTACATCTTGTTATCCTTTCCTTTACTTAAAATACATCTACTTTTATGGCTATAAATTCACAAATACCCAATCACATATTTCAAAATTCCATTCATTAAATATTTGATCCACTTGATGCTTTTTTGAATTCAGTGATATTATTGAATTCTCTCACAAACTAGTGAGTACCTCATTTTGATGGTGAATGTGTTCCTCCATATCTTTAACCTTGGGATGCACATTCAAGGCTAAAATTATAGATGGGGGCTGATACCCATATAATTAAAAAAAGGGAGACATTTTTAAATAAGTTGTAAAATAAGTGTTATACCACCATTCGACAAGTGGTAGCCAATGAACCCATTTGTCTTGTTTGTTAGAAATAAAAGAATGAATATACCCTTATATACATTTGTTGACTACCTCTATTTTTATATCAGATTGAGGGTGATAGGATAAGACATGAACCAAATGGGTTCCCAAAAATTCAAATAATTTAGTCCAAAAATTAATTGTAAATATTAGATCTCGATCATTTATAATGATCTTTAGAGTACCATACAATTTTTGAACTATATTGAGAAAAGAAGAAGCTATTATATTGGTCATAAATGGTTATGATAAGGGAAAAAATGATCATAATTGGTGATTAAATCCACAATTACCATGATAAAATTTTTACCCTCAAACCATGGTAACCCAATAATCTCTAGTTATGTATGGATAAAGGCTACAAAAATCCTAGGGTATTAATGGTTTAACCTTTGTTCTATTTACATACCATGCATTCAGCTACATATTTCTATACATTCCCCTTATGTCCTTCCAAAAATAAATATTGTTTGATTATATGATATGTTTTTGAAAATCTTGAATGACATCATACTGGAGATACATGAAGTTCTTAAAAGATTATATGTTTGAGGAGAGAATTCTTACATAGGTATAATTGATCTTTATAGCATAATGCATTCCCTTTTCATTTAAAATTTTCACACCCTATAGAATCAAGCTAAAGTTTTTGAATCAAATATTGGGTATTACTATAATTCTCACATTATAATTTCCTCTAGTCAATCTACCTATGAAATGGTCATTATGCATAATATTGCCTAAACTAATTCATCCCACCTGGATAGTGCAATCTATTTTCCTTATATAATATTTAAAAATAATATCCTAACATATTAGTCACCCATTTATATTTTTATTTTGATGACAATAATTCTTCTAAAAAATATTTGAGTCTATCATGATTAGTCTTTACGTAAAAGTGTCAACCCATCAAATAAGGCCTCTGTTATTTGAGTGCATGCAGAATAGACATCACTTCTTTCTCATAAATTAGATTGAGCCTATTTATTTAATTTAGTTGATGAATCTCAAATTCAAGTGTATTTACTTATTATATGAGTAAATCCATCATGTTGTATCTTGATGCATCATGACATTTAATAGTAAAAGTTTTAGGAAAAGTAGGGGTAACCAAAACTAGAGTGGTGAAAATAGCCATTTTTAGTTGTTCAAATACCTTAGTAGTTATTTTATTCATTAAAATGAGTCTTTATTCATTAAATATGTGAGTGGGGATATGATGTTTCCATAATTTTTTATAGACCTATGATAGTAACATATTAGTCATAAAAATCCTTGAAGGTTATAGAGGGTCCTGGGCACTTGCCACTCATCATCTCTTGTATCTTATTAGGATCAACTATAACACCTTCATGTGAAATAATATGACCCAATTAATCTACATTTCTAGTTATAAAATCACATTTGGAAGGTTTATCATAAATATTGTGTTGTTCCATAACCAAAAGTACGTGTTTCACATGATTGAAATGGTACTCCCAAATTTTATTGTAAATGAGGATTTCATCAAAAGACACCAACACAAAATTTACCAAAAATGTCTTAAAAAAGATATTTTTTTAACTCTAAAATGTATATGGTGCATTTTTTAGACCAAAAAACATGACCATAAACTCATAATGGCCTTCATAAGTTTGGAAAGTTTTTCTAGGTATGTTCTCTTCAAGAATTTGAATCTAATGATATACAAAATGAATATCTAATTTGGTAAAATAATAGTGCCATGCAATTTATCTATAAAATCATCAATTAATATAATATGAAACTTATCTTTGATGGTGTAATTATTTATTTTATGTATTATAATCACTTTATCCAAGTGTCATCATTCTTACACACCATGACCACCAAGGAGTAATATTCACTTTGGCTATGTTTGATAATTCCTACCTTTGTCATTTCTTGTACCATTTTTTCAATTTCACTCTTTTGGGAATATGGATACCTGTAGGGTATAATTTTGGGTGGTGTACTACCTATAAGTAATGTGATGGCATGATAATGCATTCTACTTGGTTTAAGTCATTTTGGAATTGAACTAAAAGTAATAGAATTATCATTTAAAACCATTTTTAAATTAGGATGTGTACACTTCTTTTTTGGATAAACATATATGGAAAATAATTGAGAAATAAATCATTTATTACCTTTTGTAAGCATCGTTGTCATTTGGTGATAAATAAAAAATTGTGGATATTTATCCTATAAATTGCATAATTCAAATGCTATGTCTTCTAAATAAAAACCCATAAACAGTTCCTAGAAATTCTTAATAAGTGTACCTAAAGTGGTGAGACATTGTGCTCTAAAAAAAAATTTATCCCTATCCATTGGAATATCAAACATAGGATAATATAATGGGTAGTTTCCCATAACAAGCTTAATACTATGCCATTTTTCATAATAATTGACTATACCACCAACTATAATTATAACCTAAAATTTGGAGCTAGGTAAATGAAATAGTTCAAATGAGTAGCCAACCTATTATCTATGAAGTTGTGTGTACTCCCAGAGTCAATCAATACATTCACATTTTGTTTCTTTATCAAACCCTTCACCTTAAGAGTTTGAGGAGTATTGATAATTTAAAGTTCATGATAGGAAATAATAGGTTGAAAATTGTCAGATTCATCTTCGAGTTCTTCCAAACTTGCACATGAGGCCTCATCATATTCTTCATCATCATTAACACATTAAATGTAAAAAAACTTATTTTCATCACATCTATGTCATTTAACCCATTTTATATCATTGAAGAAACATAAACCTTTTGAACACCTCTCTTTAATTTGTTTAGGGGTCAATATTGTAGGCTAAAGATGATGGGGCTAGGAAATTATGTTCATGCACATTAGAAAAAGTTCTTCATCTGACTAGATATGTTTCCTCTACCATGTAAACCATTGGTATGGTTTCAGCTACTAAATGGGTAATAAACATGTAAATTTAAATTTGGATGTTATTCTCGAGACCACCCAATAGGTCAATAAAATTTACCTTACTAATGTCATCCAAACATAATGAGATATTATGGAATTAATGAATATAATCCTTCACAATCCCTATTTGATGAAATTTGGCTAGCTGACTAAAGTAGTTGTCTGAGACTTTTTTTTTATAATGGAGCTATAGCTCCTCATAAAATATAGACAAAGTAACCTAAAAGACCTTTTTATTTTGAGCACACAACCATCTATACTAAATAAAATAATCAGGTTATATATAGAGAGAGGCCATGCCACATTTTTCACATATGGATTTTTATTATATCAAATAAGTTTTCACTTTTATTGAGACGAGTGAGTTGATCCTTACCATCAAACTTTCAAAAGTCTACTTTTGGAAACAACTACTTTAGACCAAGATTGGAGGTGTAATTTTTTGAATGGGGAGAACTAAACTAAAGTGGTGGAAGATTATTTTTTGAAGGCTAAGTTTTAATATTATATAATTGACCAGTTAAATTTATTATTCAAAATATTTAGGTCCCCTTTTAGCCTAAATATGTCCCTTTGATCACATTTAAATCATATTTCTAAACCATGCTTTATAAATATGAATAAAGTTGGTGAACCACTTGAAAAACAAATAGATCATAAGTGTTAGACTCTATGTCATCCTTGTGATTATTTTTAATCATTACTTTCCTTTTCTTGTGTCTGAGTGTTAAGGCCATCAATACACAAACCCCAAGATGGAGGGTTTCCACCCTCAAAAAAATTGTATTGACATATTATAATATTGTGTTCCTCTCATCAAGATAAATCTAATGACTACTAGTGTACACACGGGTGAAAAAATTATCCCAAAAAGGGTACCAATATATTATACTATTATGATCATCACACTTAGACAAATCTAATGACTACTAATTTTCATAAGGGTGAAATAAATTATTCCTTGATTTGAAGTTATGTTTTTCTATCCTTCTGCTCATAGGATACCCATAACACTAGATCTAAAAAAAACCAACACCTTATAAACTTGACCAAATAAAATATTTGATACCATTTGTAGTGAAATTACTTATATGTTCTCATAATAGAATATTATATCACAAAATAAGAGTAAAATATGCATATCTATAATAATAATTGATAGAAGAGTATAATGCTTGATAAATATAGTTGATCCACTTCTATGTGAAGGCTCCAAAATTATGCAATACTAATTTTGAATATGATGATAAAATATTAACCACTACCTCCTATATATACTCCACTTAACCATAGTTATTCCATAGTCTGACCTTACTAAGAATATAGAGAAATGTGACAAGATAATATAAAAGGTATGTGAGTACAAATTAGCCACATATCCCTATACATGTCATAGGTTAAGGGCATAGAAAAAAATCATAAAAATATTAGGGTAAATTATAAAAATGCAATAAAATGTGAAAAATAAATCCAAAGGTTCTACCTAAGATCCATAACAAAGACCAAGGCCAATTGTAAATCATCCCAAAAGAGGGGGGAAATAAAATAATGAAAAATAAAACCTAAAGGTTCTTCCAAATATCCATAATATAAGCTAATTATGATTGTAAATGATCCCAAAAGAGGGGGAAAATACAAAGATGCCAAAGAACCTCAAAGCTATTAGTGGCCAACAAAAGATGTGATATAAAGTTTTAAAGTAAATAATATACTAAACATAATTTTTTGAAAGTAAAGATAATGGTATAAGATAGATATATGCAATGAGCATCACATATGTTAAAGATAATAATATGAAATAAAATAATGTAAATAAATGTGAAGTAAATAATATGAAATAATGAAATATCTTCTCACAAATGATATGAAAGATATATATACACATCATCAATAAAATATGTCAATTTTCATTGTAATTGACAACTTACTCAAACCATAGTATCTTCTACCTATTTTAAGATTAATATAAGGATAAAATTACATATGAGCTCTAAGGAAGAAGTTGTGCTAGAAGGAGAAGGACATGGAGACTCTTAGTGAGAATAAAATAAATTATGAAGAGAAGTTTCCACTTTAAAAGGAATGAGACACACATCCTCCAATTTAAAAGGTGGTTATGGCCATAAGGGTGGATCCTCCTTTGTTCTAGGTGGGCCATGTGAATACTATTAAGGATATTGAGTCATAAGCCTTAAAAATATCATTAACATCATCAAATGGATCAAAATGTGGAGCAAAGGGAAGATGTCTTGTACTAGATTGATCATCCAAAGGCTCAAAAGTATGGGTAATTGGTCATAAATCATAGCTAAAATCTTTAGAGGAAGCCTAATCGAAGGATCATAATATATAGAAAAATGACAAGGTCTGATCATAGATCGATCATCAAGCATACTTTGAAGAGGCTTAAAAATAAATGGTACTATGTGTATCAAAAATCAATTCCATCTTAGATCTAGAACCAAAAACCCAAAAAGGAATGGTGTTAGGCAAATCAAAGGAATCAAGAGTACTAGGTCAAATAAGATAAACTAAATTTATGTTAGAAGAAAATGAATGTTGCTCCTAGTAGTGCTAAAGGGAGGGTCGATAACATAGGATTTTTACATCCTTGGTTTGGATGTAGCCAAATAAGAATGGATAATCTAAGGAATAAAGATCATCATAATTAGGAGTGATGAGGTCCATGTTAAGGGATTTGACCACTATGTCACTATAAGATCTATCAAAATAAGGATTCTTAGGAATGACCACAAACGCAAGGAACTCGTTAGTTGGATTCTTGCAAGAATGGGGTCACAAAGTAGGTGGCAACTAAGACGATATATTTGGATGGAGGTTCACATTTTTTTATCTTCAAACTAATATCATCAAGTGGATAATCATCATAATCAAAGGAGGTTTGGTTGTATGTTTCTCACAAGCTCGGGCTAACCACTATAACTTCTATTAGAATTGATAGAGTAGGTAAAACACTAATACTCACGAAATCATATGCTAAGTAAAAGTTCAAGGATGGGGATTTTATAGACACCATATTCTTGGAATTATTAGAAATTCTAAAGGTTATTGTCACCTTTTAAATTTATATATAACACCCGTGTAAAGAAACTTCATGCATTAGCATGTGGATCCTAATGGATCCATTTGTAATTTTTCATATCCTTGACATGTTATATGGGTAGAATTAAAGATGAATTTACAATATCCCAAGTTTTTTATGAATTCTAAATATGTGACACAAGTTTTAGAGCCTTCATTGATCAAGTCTTAGTTGACTTAGATGTCATCTAATTTAATGCTAACAAATAAATAAGGTCATATGAATGAATTAATAAATTTTTAGGGATCATATATGCAATAATAAAATTAAGAGAGAGTCATGTTAATAATTTGATCAACATGGATGGACATATATTCACATTATTGTTGATACTTTCCTCAAACCCAAAAAACATCTTATTTTCCCATATATGGTGGTAGAGGAATGTTCATGTCAAAAATATAACATAAGGCAATTTATATGTTGTGGATAAGTCTTCAATTACTCAAGAAACAATATTTTATATGAGAGTCAAGAAAGTTCTTCTATCGGATCCCACTCATCAAGGATATAATGTGATTTGTATAGGATTACAAAAGAGAGACTCAGTTTTAAAAATAATTAATTATAGATATAAATAAATTATAACCTAATTTAATATGATTTTTAGCTAAATTTATGGTATTTACACTATAGGTATAGTAGATATAGGTTGACGCAACTATATTGGTTTGGCCAATGTAGTTAGTGACATATAAGTCTTAGAAATAGATTGTATCAGGATGACCAATAAAGTATATTCATAATTGGGTATAAAAACACATTGTGTCAATTTGGTTGATGTAGTTAGAAAATAATAAGTCAAATTATACACATTTTGATGGCTAATATATTTGAAAAAATAATTGGTTGAATAAATATATTGTATCTAGTTAGTCGATATAGTTACCCTTGATATTGAAACAACTAACTATATTGGGATGGTTGATACATTTGAAATGGGTCTTAAAGAAAAATATTATATTATGTTATCTAATACAATGGAAAACACAATAAATTTTATTTTTTTGGATAATATAGTAGTATCAATAGCAAACATATCAAGATAGATGATATATTTTAGGCTATGAAAGCACATAAGTAATTATTCATACAAATCTAACAGATAAAAAATGATGTGGAGGATAAGCTTTATTATTTTATGATTTTGTGAAAGAATGTGATTTTAAATAATATAATGATAAATATATGAAACAACATTACACATAATTATAATTATGAGGGTTAACCAAGGTTTTGATAGCATTGGATTCTAGTTGAGAATGTGTTTGAAGTTGATCATTAACTAATTAATTTTGATTATGATTTGGAAGTGGGTTTGAAAATATGGAAAGGTGAGAATTAGTTTGGTGAAATGATTCACACTGGACCTTAGATTAAAGAGCCTTAAATACCTTATCATAATCTTAGTGGTGTTCTCTAATCATGGCTTCATGATTAAAGTTTAAACCAAGTAAAAAATCAAATGTTAAGTGTTTGATTTGTTTACACAATTCATGAGAATGACCTAAATTAGTATGAAACCAAAAAAAATAATGGGGTAATACTAATTTTTATTAGGATTTGAATGATCAATATATATATGTGAGGATCTAGGAAGGAATTCAATAATCTCATCAGGGGTGAGACCTTGATGGACCCCACTAGTGTGAATTTTTTAGGGAGAAAGAGGAGGATATAAGGAACTACCCTTTATATGTATAAAAGGATTTGATTCATTCTATACTCGTAAAAAAATGGAATAGATGGTTCTCTTAGAATCATAAGTATCAGGGATATATCGTCGATGGTATGCTTATTTTTAAGTCTCACAAGTGTTCGAGTTTCATGCTTAGGTTAAGAAGGATCTTATTGTCTTAGGAGATAGTCCTATTGTTTACCTTAATCTAAGGATTTCACCAATGATTTTGGAGAAAGAGTCCTAAAAAAATATTATAATTTGGCATTTATTGCATAATTAAAGAGTTTTAAGAGGTTTTATTCAATCATATTGTGGTCATATTTGATGGCTAAGGTTTGACAATATTTAATGAAGTCATTTGCAACCTCATTTTTTATTTTTTTATAGTTGATAAAGTGAGCTAAATTATTTTTAGGTAAGTCATTGGATTGAAAATCTTGGACATATGCATTAAATTATTCCTCTAATCTATAAATAAAGTTATATATTATTTTATTGTACCATTATAAGCATCACCAAAAAATGTTTTGACTAGTTGTTTGGAAGCTACAAAGGTGTTAAATTTAATCTAGTCTTTATAAAGATTACCAAAGTCCTTTTGATACAAACAAAAAATTAGTGGATATATTATAGGAAATCATAAGAGTGATTCCATTAATATAAAATTATATTATTTGAGGGACTAAGGGATAATTTTGAAGGTATGATTATCATATTTTGGTTTTTCATTTGCATCATTTGAGTATTATTAGCAGTTTATATGTTATCCATTTTAATCATTTCTTGTAAGATGATTTTTTAAGGATTAAGAGAATTTTGGGTTGTTGTATAGTCTTTAGTGGCATATTGGGAAGTACTATACATGACATTAAAATTTGTATTGACATGAACACTTTCATTAGGCCCGTTAGAATAAAGATCTGCTATGTTAGTAACTATACTAGGCATAATGGATGAGGAAAGAAAGAGAAATTACAAATTGATTTTTTGTAAGTCTTATAGAAATATATTTGTAAGGGAAGGAATATATCCCATATTTATTTCTATCATGATGTGGTAAACAACCATAAATTCATTACCCCTATTATCATAGGTTCCTAGAAAACTCTATAATGTGCTAATTATAGGGATAATTTTTATATTTCATAATAAAAAGGAATATCTATCAGTAATTTAAATTGAATGATACCATTAAAGACTAAGTAGATCTCATTTTATTAAGGCATACATAATTAATGTATATATAATAATTTGTATGCAATAATAAATTCATTATGTCTATAAATCAATCCTAGATTAGAGAAGATAGAGCATACCTACACTTTCAATTGGGGATATACTTGTTAAATGGGAACATGACAAATTTGGGGATCTGATAGACCTAATTAGGGGATCACTTGTCACAACACATCATGCTAAGAAGGGTTCCAAAGCCTATAGTCTAACATAATCATACAATAACCCTAATGGATCCCTAAGGTTTAAACATTAACTTATTATAATAAAAATAAAGTAAAACTAATCTAGTGCACACCAAAGCTTGTGGCACAAAGTAGGGGTTAGAAAAAAATAAAATAACTAAAATAAACATGTATTAGAAGACATATACTCACATCAATGTATATGGACTCCTAATATATGGAATAATAATACAAATGCATTATCTATCTACTCTTATAAAAGAGAAATAAAGTTAGGAATAATTACCTTTGAATATGAACCCGTTGAACCTCAATCTCTCCCTTGGCCAATGTGATTTGAAAGAGATTATTATGGTATGTAAGGATAACTAAAATAAATCAGATCTAGGCTACACAACCTATCTAATCATCTAAAATACTTCTCCACAAGACTATATCTATTTATCTAAAGAAATTATGTGACCCTAAGCTTTATTCCTCAAGTATAATGGTCAATAATCAGATGTTCACTCACACTTATTTTCTAATAATTCTTCTCTTATGAAATGGTGGGAAATGAACTTGTATATACAAGAAACAAATCTTGCCCTAAATCCTTTTAAGAGAATCAACTATATAGGGTTGACCTAGTCAAACCAGTGTCTTTTTGGGGAAAAATATCTAGGTATAAGCTAGGTTGGCTGAAAGGCTAACAAACTAAGAAAGTGAAAAATACCCCTAAACTGTACTGGGCTGACCTAGTACAACTAACTATCCAAAAGGATGTTAAGGTAAGAAAAGGAGGAATGAAAAGAGGAAAAGACTAAAATAGTTAGTAATGAGAAGAATAATCTTATTGTAAATGGTTTTAGAATACAAGTGTGTAGATAACAAGTGGGAAAAGGGACAAACTTTTTATAAAGCACTGATGGTCTACCCACCCCTTTCCTAGTGTACCCTTTAAGGCATACACTTAGAGAGTTTTAGACTGGATAGGTTCCTAAAATATACAAAGTGTTAGTAATAAATAAAAGTTTTAAAATATTACATGTATACATATTCCCCCACTTAAATCTCATCACATGTCATGTGAGTGCAACATGGGATGGTGCTTCAGGATAGAACATGATAACACACAACACTAATGCTAAGTAAAGTGTAGTAAGTAACAAATAAGATAAATGAGAAGACTAAATTGAAAAACACATAACTTTAACTTACCTTACTATTGTAGATAAAGATGTATATTGTAAGAAATGTGAATGTGTCCAATGTAGAAAAAACTAAATGAACTTGTAGAAGTTAGTGCAAAAAATAGCCAAAAATAAAAAAAATTGGATAATAGGCATGTGAAAATTAGGAATGACAAAGAAGATAATTGGTAATTTGGGATTTTTAAATCAAGGTTTTACTATTTAAGGCAAATAAATGGCAAAATGATAGCAAAATAATGACAAATGATGTAAAATTAATTATGAATGATAAGAAATAAATGGCAAATGATACCGAATAAATGATAAATGATATTGGAAAAAAATTAAAGCATAAATGGAAAAAAGGAATGTCAATGTAAGAAAAATCTAAAAAGGATATGTAAGAAAGTGAAAATTAATCTCATGTAAGATAGGGAAAAATGAAAACATGAAAGAAATAAAATGAAATGTAATTCAAGATGCGAGATAGACATGAAGAGGGAATATATGTAATAATGGCAAAAGGGTATGAACTCAGTTGTCCATAATAAAAGGTTAATAAAATCATTAAAACTAAAATAGAAGAGTGATCTATATTTATTAAAACATGTTATTTTTATCTAATAATAGATAACACTAAAACAAAGTAATGCTAGAATGTTTTTAAGAGATGAAGAAGAAGGAATTTAAGGAAGAGGGAAAATAGATTTGCAATCACAATTTTTCTATCAAGGAGGGGAATGAAATTGGTAGAGGGGAGAATGAAGGAGATCCCAAGGTAGATAAAATCTTTACCAAAGTCAAGACACTCAAATTTAGTTTGTCAAAATAAGAGGACTATCAACCTTAACGTCTCTAAAGAACTTCTCTTAGCCACACAAGTTTTAGGTCAATAAATGGAGTATATAGATCATCTCATGAAGGCTGTATTCATTAAAATAAAAATGGACCTACCTCCCCACAATGTCTTCCCCATGCTTTAGGATCCTTTACATAGTTGTTGGTCTACTATGAAGATTGGGTACTTACGTGAGAAATTAGGTAGTGCCATAGAGTTTTTTGAATTCCCCTATTCCAATCTACTAGCCTACCTCACCCCAAAGGACTTTGGATCTATGTGAGGTTGACTATGGAGTTTGAGATTTTATTAGAGATAGGATTTGTTCTTATCATCATGTATTTTGGTGTGAATTTGAATTTTGATATTTGTATGCTGCTTTTTAGATATCATTGCATTTTGTTCAAATGATTTGGATTTTAACTTTCTTGATGGATTTTTATATTCCTCCTCCATATGGATTTGGAAGATAAAACATGGGTGCTAAAGATGACTTTCATTTGAATACCTGGGATAAGTTTTCTAAGAGAGATAACCTCAAAGAACATGGGGTCTAAGAGTCTCGTAAATCTAGGTGAAATAAAAGTATTATCTTGACTTTGACCTTATTTGATCCAATATGGAATTAAATAAAAGGGAAATCAAAAAGAATGATATAAGAAACAATTTTAATTACTTCAAATCACAAAAAATGTGACAAAGGGTAAAAAGGATACAATGAGGTAAATGGAGGAAAAGATTCTAACATATATTTTTTGTATATTCCATCTAGAAAAAGAAGTAAAATATAAAGTTGATAAAAAAGATCAAGAACATGAAAAGATGGTGGTTTTATGAGGAGTGTCAGATCCTATCCATGATCTTACATTGAAACTTCATAAAAGAGAACCCCATTGGGGTGCAATAAAATAAATGTAAAACATAAGTGAGAAAAATAAGTAAAAAGATGGTAATTTTGTGAGGAGTTTCGGGTCCTATTCATGGTTTTATGAAGAAACTCACAAAATAAAAACCCACGGGGGTGCCAAAAGATAAAGAAGACTATGCTACATCAAGAGGTAAATTCTACAATGATCAAAAAGATACTAAGGAAAAGAATGAAAAAAATATAAATATACTAAGGGAAAGAATGACAAAAATATTAATGAAAGAGGTATATAAAGACAAAAATGAAAAAAAATGCCAAATGTAATGTGGAATAAAACCAAAGAATGTAAAGGAAAACAATGATGCTAGTAAAATGAAAGTAAAGGAAGGAAATAAAAATGCACAAAAACAAAGAAACATGAGATAAGAAAATAAGTAAGACCTATGCTAATATTTGTGTCAAAAATGATCATGTGAAATACAAGTCTATAAGTATTGGAAGGTTTCTTGAAGCTATATTTATCTGTTATTAAGCATTGTAAAATAAGAGCAAGCATCACAAGATGCCCCAATGGGTAAGTGGATGTATGGAGAGGCATCAAAATATTCCCCAAATTCTAAAGGGACATGTGAAGGGGCATTTCAAGATGCCCCAACATGTGAGCTGGAATGAGGTAACCCTAAACTATTTAAATGGTTTGCATTGGGTTAGTAAGTATTTTTAGAAATAGGTAAACGTGTTGGTTTGTTAGATTTTAAGGATGTTGAATTTTACATATGATGTGTATGAGAGGTATGAAGATGTAAAAGAGGTAAAGGAGGACCATGTATGATATGCTTTGGAGTAGGCATTTGAACTAAATACACTTTTGGTTTATGTGACTTAAGAGGTTGAGGTTAAATGTATACCATAATATGTTTAAATTTGTTCATGTTAGCTATCCTTTCCTTATTGGTTTGAAAAAAATTAGAAAATGAGGTATAGTATGGGATAGTTGTTGTTAATCATTAGGTAGTTGATTTAGATCTAATTGTGGTTATTGAGATCGAATTTGATAAGTTTGAAGATAGTCTTGATAACATTGTTTTATGAGAATATCAAGATTGAAATGTGGACCAAGTAAGGAAGAAACAAGAAAATAGTGAAGATCATGACAAGACTCATGAGAGTGACCTATAGTATCATGACACCAATAAAACTTATTAGGATTTTACCATTTTGGAGGAAGTTTGGAAGGATCAAAGATCATGGGTTTAGAGGGTGGAAGTTTATTCTTAAGTTGGTCTAGACTCAAGGGTGGGTGGGTTGGGTTAAAATTGGTTGAATTAGATGCTCCAATTTGAGTTTGGGGAGGCTTGGATGAATCAATATTATGATAAAATGATTGGAAATATTATTTAATATTTGTTTGAGGTGTTTCAAATTGAGTCATAAGAATGTCTTGCCTTTTTGCTTGGTCTAAGGCTTTTTCTAAAGTTTTAGGTAAAAATATTTGAACTTTGTATTGAAAAGGAGGTTTAAGAGTAGTGACAAGTAGTTTAAAAAGAGTATAATAATTCATTTTATGGTCCAATTTATAAGTAAGAGAATTCCATCATTTGATAAAATTATGAGCATATTCATTAGGAATTTGCTTAGCACTGATGAAATGGTTAAAATAGTTTTTCAGGAAGGTCATCATATTGTAATTCCTTCACTAGAGCATGGACTAAATCATCTAGTTGTGAGATGGAATGTATAGGAAGTTGGTTGTACCATTTAATTACATCACCAAAAAAGTTTTTAGCTAAGATATTGGTGGTAGGAAAGGTTTTAGTTTGGTTCCATTCCTTATAGAGATTACCAAAGACTTATGAAATATAGTAAGTTCCTTAGTCCCATTATATGTGATACTTAGAGAAATGTTTCCAATATCTATGGATGAAATGAATGGGGAAAAAGGTTCATGTTGACTATGTTGAAGCATTTTTTTATTCATTGAAGGTTGAGGGATGATAATCCCATTAGTATCTCTAAGAGGAGGGACAAAATTTTGGTTTGGTTAGGACATGATGACTTGAGGTGGTTGACTTATCATGTGTAATAAATGTTATTGCATGTTCATCATTTGAAACTAATTGGTTATTTGAACGATGTTCATTTGACTTATTACTTGTTCAATAAGTTGAGTTGTATCTATAGGTAGATTTGAAGGTGGGGTATTAGTGTTGATAAGAGGGGGATTGGTAGGAGGAAGATTATCTATAGGTGGATGATTCCCAAAATTGGTATTGGGAGGAGGATTAGGATGAATGAACTCAACTACATTACATTATATAGTGAGTGGTTTTGGTTTAGGAGAAGGAGAAGGAAGAAATTGGATAGTTTCATCTAAAGTAATGAAATAAGTGAGGTTATTATCTAACTCCTTGATTATGTAATGTTATAGACTAAGGGAAGGTTGAAAAGATGTCATCATGATGAAATAATACCAGATAACCACACAAAGGGGAACAAAAAGTGAAATAAAATAGTACAAGGTCAATTAGGTCATCCTATACAACAAACAGAGGCTGAAAATGGTTTATAAATAGTACAGGGTTTAATAGGTCAATCCTATATAGTAAATAAAGACTAAAAAAATAGTTGGTAAATAGTGTAAGGTTAACTAGGTCAATACTATATAATGTACAAAGGCTGAAAAAGGTTTTCAGATAGTACAGGGTTGATTGGGTCAATCTTGTACAGTGAATAGAGGCTAAAAATAGGTAGATTCCTTGTTTTGCCTATATCTTTGTTTCTACTCATCCATTTTTTAGATCATAAAATGTGTTAGATTCATGATGACTTAGAGAATATAAATAGGGAAGATGATAAATTTGATATAAAGTTGTGAATAATACAATATTTCAAGTAACATAAAGAAGTAAGTGTTGAAAGGAAACAAATAGTCAATTAGATCAATGTTGGTGAATCCAATTAAGGCACACAAAGCAAAACCTTGCACTAACATTAGATAATGTAAGTTTTACACACATAATTAAAAAAATATAAATCAGTCAAATTGAAAATTAGATAGATAACTAATTGGTCAACATGAATGATTATTAGTTTATTAAGATATGATTTTTAATGTGATGGGAAATTGACTATAAGCAAGGTACTAAATAACAATCTAAGGATGGTTTCAGGTAGTTTGGGTTGAAAGGGACTATAGTGGTAATATTATAGGCTTTGTATTGGGTCCTACCCCCTCACTTCACACACCATAGTGATAAGGGTGTCAGGTGCTTAGCCAAAATATACCATTAACCACACTTTATACTTGACTAGAGTATCAAGTCAGCTTCCCCCTTGGTGATGATTTCCATGTAGGTTGGCCTAGGGTAGACAAAATGTTAAAGTTCTTGTTTATGTTTTTGTGATTTGGATATGTGTGAATAAAATAGAGATAGTGAAACTAAGTGATTAATTAAAAATACTCTAATTAAACTATGTGAGTTATTCTAAGCATGCAAGTAATAGGAAAATAGATGTGTGATCTAATTAATAACAAAAATAAGATTAATTCCAAGTTTGAAATAAGGCATAGTGTTAACACTATATGCAAAAAATATATAAAAAGGTTGATAGGGTCAAACCTATATTATAGAAGTGAAGTCTGAAAATGAGCTGGGTTGACAAGGTTGATTTAGTTATTTCAAATAGTACATAGATCACAAAATTGGGTCGAAAGTATCGATCTAGTTGACTATGCAAGCGAAGTTTAAAATACTAAAAATTGTGAAAGGAAAAATAGAAAAGAAAGAAACAAAGAGGTTAAAAGGAACCTTGGTGGATCAGAGATGCAATAAATATATATTATTGATGAAGAACCTTTAAGTATGCTTGAGAAACTTGCAAACTAGGTCAACAAAATTGATCAAGCTATACAGGAACCTACTAAAAAAGTGTTGAAAATGTAAGGGGTCAATTGGGTCAACCTAGTAGGCTTAATTGGGTGTTTAAAAGGATAGAACCCTATATTAGGTTTATTGGGTCAATCCAATTGCTTATTCCTGAAAACTTATATACAAATAAAAATAGTTGGGTCAACAAAATTGATCTATTATGTCAAAATATATGATCGAAATAATGACTATAAGAATGAAAAAGTGAAATAAATATTGCAAAAGGCTTAGTTTCAAATCAAGCTCACCATAATGTATGTAATCAAAAATTCATCATGTCTATAAATCAGTCTTGGCTCATAGAAGATAAAGCATACCTACACTTCTGATTGGGGATACACTTGTTAAGTAAGAACATGACTAATATGGGGATCTACTATACCTGATTAGGAGATCATTTGTCACAAAATATCATGATAGGAAGGGTTCAAAATCCTACAGTATAATACAATTATATAATAACCCTAATGGAGTCTTAAGGTTTAAAACATTCACTTATTCTAATAATAAGAAAGTAAAACTAATCTAGTTCACACCAAAGCTTGTGGCACAAAGTAGGGGTTAGAAACAAATAAAATAACTAAAAAAAACATGTATTAGAATACATATACTCACTTTAATGTATAAGTAATCCTAATACATATGATAAGAATATAAATGCATTATCTATCTACTTTTACAAAGGAGAAATAAAGTTAGAAATACTTACATTTGAAGATGAACCTATCGAGGCTCAATCTCTCCCTTGGCCAAGGTGTTTTTCAAGAGATTATTGTGGTATGTAAGGATAACCATGATAAATAATCTCTAGGCTACACAATGTATCTAATCATCTAAAATAATTCTCCATAAGATAAGATTCGTATCTCCAAAGAAAGTATGGAGCCCTAAGATTTTTTTCTTAAGTAGAATGGTCAATAAGCAGAAGGTATATTAGACTTCTTCACTAATAATTATTATCATATTAAATGGTGGGAAATGAACTTGTATATATAGGTAGATCTTTCCCTAAATCTTCCCAATAACATTAGTTGTATAGGGTCAACCCAGTTGACCCAGTGTGTTTTCAAGGATAAATCACTAGGTCTGAGCTAGGTTAGCTGAAAGGCTAACAAGCTAAGAAAGTGAAAAATATACCTAAACTATACTAGGTCAACCCAATCAAACTAGTACAACCAACTATCTAAAAGGGTGTTAAGGTAAGAAAAGGAAGAATGGAAAGAGGAAAAGATTGGAATATGTAGGATTGAGAAGAATAAGATTAGAGTAAATAGTTATAAGAGACAAGTGTGTAAATGAAAAGTGGTAAAAGGGACAATAATCTTACAAAGCACCAATGTTTTGGCCACCCCTTTCCCGATGCACCCCTTAAGGCACACACTTAAAGATATTGAGACTTTATAGGTTCCTACAAGATAGAAAGTGTCAGCAATCAATAAAAGTATGAAAATATTATGTGTATACATAATCTACATAAACTATGTGTATAATAGATTAAAACATCCATAATACTCATTGTGCACATATCATAAGTAAAATACAAATGATAAAACCCTTCAAAACATTATATTAATCTATATCACATAAGAAAACATTCTCAATTACAATTGGGAGTTATTTATAAGATTTTACAAAGAATTGTTTATTCATCTTCCAACCTTTTACAATGCCAAAAAGAAAGGACTCTTTGCATTCTGAGATCATCTAATATTTTATCCAAGGTTGAATAAATAAAAAAGATAATACAAAAGACAAAATAGATCAATTAGTACACATGTTTATCAACTATAAATTACAATTTTAATCATACCTATTCTTCATCCAACATTTTATTGGATTTAATTTGTTATCTCCTCTAGAGACAAGATCATAGAAAAATACTCTGATATGAGGTTGAAAGAATGAATAAAAAATAAGAGTTACAGTTATTGTTTCAAGTGTTGCTTACCAATTTTCACCTTTAACACACTATTTAGGCACCATTTCAGGTTTTCAAATAAGTAGCATACTAGCCTATCACCCTTTTAGCTTTGTCCCCACTCCTAATGTTTAAGGCTATCCTACAAAATTATGCAGAACTTGTGAAAACTACAAAATTGAAATGCATGGTACCTACTAGGTGGATGGTGGCATGTTTTGAAGTGGTTGTGAAATAGCCTATTATTGTGATGGTTCTACTTGTGTTATGGAGGAATAAATTTAATGTGGATAATATTTTGGTGGGATTCATTATTGTTTTGTATATACTTTGGGACTCATAGTTATCTTCTTCTATTATAGGATATTTTGGATTTTTTTTTGATGAAATGACTTTAGGTTCATCCATAAGTTAAGAAATGGAAGAATCAATATAAGAAATATATTACTTAAACATCTTCCAGAATGTTATCACTTCTTACACCATAGTAATTGTTGGCCATATTTGGCCCACATACAAAATTTAACTGGATGCAATGCCATGTTCTGGAGATCAAGTGTGGAGCAAGAATCTAATTAGTGTTCTGAATGGAATGAGTGGTCCAAATATCTCACAATGCTCACAAATATTTTGAAACAATTTTATAGTGTAATTTGTTGATCTTTGAAGAATAAGTTAGAGGACATGTCTTCATGGTGTCAATACAGTCAGGGAGCATGGAATAGGTTTACGTATGTTTTTAAAGTTCATTTGAACCTTCAATGATCAAGTAGTATTTTTAATAATGTGTCCAAAAGATCCTATAGGATTAAAATCTTATTTGATACTTGGGATTTTTTCCATTTTTATTTTGGCTAAGTGTTCATTATTTTGGGGTCAATTGTTTCGAGTTTTTTGGATAAGTGTTGGGGAATTGTCAAGAAAATTGGTTGAATAAAAAGTTATAAAGACTCATTTTAGTTTGGAAAAATGCCCTCAAAAAAGTTCCCAAAGTAAAAATTCTTTCAATAAAACTATCCAAGCAATTTTCCCAAAGACAATTCTTTCAAACATTTTATCTGTGAAACAACCTAAGTATAAATTATTGTGGACATTTTGTGTGAAATAAAAATCCTGTAGACATAATTATTTTAGGGAAAGTGTCCCAAACAAAAATTCCAAGGAAAATAGCCTAAGGAAAAAATGACTGGTGACAAATCTCTGATAGTATGGTTTGTATTGACAAAGTCAATCTAGTAGGGTAGTGACACGCATTAAGGCATCAAATTTGAGCCCTTGTAAGTAGCTTCTTTCATTAAAAAATCATCAAACGGTCCCCAATTAAACATGGGATTGACAAGTGTTAAGATATTGGGTACTTGAATAGAGATCCAAAGGAATGTGGGTGAGCTAAGGTTAACAAGTTAGTAGACCCCCATGTACAAGTGTAAAGGTAATAAATGGTGAGATCTCAGAAGTGATATCCAAAAGAGCAAGAAAAGATAGAGTTAGTGGGTCATGGTAGATCAATGACATGAATTTAATCATGTATCCTAGATCAATAAAGGGTATGGGTCAAAAGGGTTAAGAAGCTAATGACTGTCAAACTAAGCATGAGGCTACCAAATGGCTTAATTTGGTAAGCCTGAGTCAATAGTTGACAATAAATAAATAAAGGTAGGCTAAGGACACTTTTAAGGAAGTTCAAAGGGATAGTTTTTTACCAAAGTGATCAAGTATAAATGGAACCAAGCTTGATCATGATCCAGGTTCGACCAAGAGTATATATTATGGGATCAAAAAGTGCCATTAAGACTCTACAAGGACATAATAGGTCTTTTTAGACATAATATAGATTAGGGTGGGCTAGTAGATATTCATATGATATAGATATGTACAGGTGGATATATCAACTATAGGAAAACTAATAATTTAAATTAGTTTTCAATCTATAATACCCCCATGTTCACATTTCAAAGTAGAGGTAGATATATGTAATTAATGGAGGAGCACCCCAAGCCATACTCTCAATAAATAACTACCTAAAGGAAACATAATCATGGTCCATAGATATGAGGACATTTTCCTTATATTCCCAATGAGATTAATGCAGAAGAGCTTGAAAAAGATTGTATGACCACTATTGATTTCTTATATTAGAATTATTGGCCATAATGACCCCTTATTCACTCTTGCATTCATGTTCCCCATCTCTCTCATCCCATTCTACTATAAATACAATCTTTTAAGCCTTAAAATGGATACCTCTCTTGGGCATGATTAGACTCTGATAAGATTGAGCTATGTAACCTCTTGAGATTAATAGATTACTATTTTAATATTTTATTATATTATTCTAGTGTTTTTTTATCAATTTGATTTACATATGTAGTAGATTTTTCTCTATTATCAAGTGTTGATCTTACCTAATTGGTAGATTATCATGTTATGCAGATCATGTTTAATGTTTAATATCATTTGATCGAAGTTAACAATGGATACATTGACTAGATTAGTGTTTGGAATCATGCCTTTCCATCATTTCCTTCTAACTTTGATCCCTCATTCAAACCTCTACATGAAATATCAGTACATGATAGACATTTAGAGTCATAGATACAATCATTCATTATGTCCCATTAGTGTTTTATAATCTCAGGTATGAGTGGATGAATAATCATCTAGGTGCATCACTATCATTAGTTTAGGTTTCCATTTTAGTTTCTCTCTTCTCCCTTTTCACCCCAAGAAAAATATATGTTTTAGTGTAAATGAGATAATTGATACATCAAAGGAGATAGCTTCATGAAAAATCCTAGAGGTCTAACCTAAAATTTAGGTAACCCATAGCCTAGGGTCCTTACCATGTTGGACTAAGTTTGAAAAGGAGGATTTGAACACTCCCCTTCTCAACTAGGGTGAAATTTGAGTCTAAAACAATTTTGGCATGCGTTGTGGGACAACATTCAAGTGCCTTGTAGTAAATTCTAAAGACATTGGAGGATATTTGGAAGTTAAATACATCAACAACATAATTTTTAGTCATATTGGGAAAATTTAAGCATCTTTGGAAGGTTTATCACCCATCTCGAGTTCAGAGATACCATTAGTTTCATGGTTGCATAGGTAAGAAGGTTTTAATCATGGTTTTAATTTGATATACATATTGTATAATGAGCCATGGCATCCTATGAGGTAGGTTTTTAACCTTTACCCCCATATCCACCTTATCATGGACCATATAACCCATGTATTAATCCTTACCCACCATATAATCCACATCCTCCATACTACCAAAATCATCCACTTCCATGGCAACCTCCTCATCTTCATGACCCATATAAATCATATGAAGGATATACAAAGCCTTATCAATAGTATGGAATCCCATACCAATATTATATCCATGAACCATATGCTTCTCATCCTCATCCATATGAGCCTTACTCAATCCATGACCAACCATCCTTCCAAAACTCTTTAAATTTTCATGATGAGCTAGAGGAAATGAAGGGTAAACCAGATGATTGTTGAAGAGATATTATCCTATAAATAAAATCTATTAGCTAATAAATCTTAGTCTCAAACATAAATACCTCTTACTACCCCATATTAATATCTATGGGTTCCAAGTCCATCTCATAAAGAAACATCCACAATCATGCCTCAAGATATAATACATTGAATACCAGATGTTTAGGTTTCACCTCTACTTCCTAAAAGGCCCAAATTATTTCCTTCATTGAAAGGAATTCAAGAAATAGTGTAGTAGAGAGAGAGGAGGTAATGGTTTTTCAGGTTGATCAGTCTCAAGAGTGAAATTAGGTATCTATGGCCTAGCCATTATATCTATCTCATCTCCTTGATTATTTCCAAGGGTCAACCATGCCACTCTTAGAGCAATAACCTCTCCTTTATGAGGTGAATGAAGAAGTTATGGTTGATATGAATCAGGTTCATGAATATGGAAAAGAGGTTTCAATTTTCAATAAGGTTCTTTCCATTCCCAAACCCATCACATCTCATCCTTCACCTCATACACATGAGCTTATCCATCAACCTTCCACCTTGCCCTTTATTGAAAAATAATTTATCTTGAGGGAATCAAGTGAAGAGGAAATATTTCAAGTCATGGTTGATCAAGAAGATGTCATGAGTGATTATGAGGAAGAAATCACCATAGGGACTCCTCTTGGTAAACAAAAAATCAACCCAGCCTTCTTAAATGAAGAGAAACATATAGAAGATCCTTCTATAGCTATGCATGAGATAAAATGTACTATTAAAGATGAAGGATAGTAGTTTAAAGTTATTCCTAAAAAGGTTGTAGTCCTTAGGGAATATATTGAAACCAAGGTGGAGGTTATTGTTCGTATATATGATTCAATACCTCAGCTTGATCTTGAACCACTCTCAAAATATTGGTAGTAGTAAGTAGATCTCTTCCAAGAAGAATTCAATGAGTTTTTAGTTGATGATAAGGAGAACAAGGTCACTCAAGGTTAAAAAGGCCTCAAGAACAATGCTTGGATAAGGTGTCACTTGAAAGGATTTTAGTTGATAAGTAGTATGAGAAGGATCCTAGAGAATAAGACTAGTTTGTATTTTTTGGTGAATAGTTTTATATTGATGACTCACTCTAGAATATGCTAAAGGAGTGGGCAGGTATGAAGAGTTCCTCATTAAAAGTCATGTTTAGTAAACATCCTTCTCTACAACTTATACCATCTCTTGGAATGGGTGAGTCTTTGAATTTCCCTTTTGATCCAAGTGGATCATGATTTATCATGGCTAGTTAGGTTCCTTGTACATATTAGGGTAGCCTTGTTATTTTCCTCCAAGTGTTATTTCAACACATTTGTTGGCTCTTACTCTTTTTAGGTTAGTTTTCATATTTGTGTTCTCCCTTTCTTGCCTTATTCAATGTTGTTTTTGTCAAGAGGTTACTTGAAGTCAAGGTTTAATTTGTCATTATTAAAAGAGTCTAGAAATCATGTACGTATCTAGATTCTCAAGCATAGAAGGCATGCATCCTTACGAGTCACCAAAATTGTTGGTCATATTTGGCCCACATACAAAATTTTCCTAGATGTAATGCCATGTTCTAAAGATTAATTGTGGAGTAGAAAGTTGATCAATGTTCTAGATTGAATGAATGGTCTAAAGATCTCATAGTGATCACAAAGTTTTTGAAATAATTCAAGCTTGCTTAAAGTGTAATGTGTTGATTTTTGAAGAATAGGTTAGAGGATAGGTCTTCATGGTGTCAATATAGTCACAGAGCATGGAATAGGTTTGAATATACCTATGGAGTTCATTTGAGCCTTGAAGGATCAAGCAGTAGTTTTAAGAACATGTCCAAAAGATCTTGCAAGCATAAAATATTATTTGATACTTGGGAAAATTTCCATTTTTATTTTGGCTAAGTGTTAATTCTTTTGGGGGCAATTATTTTGGGTTTTTTGTCTAAGTATTAGGGAATTGTTGGGAAAATTGGATGAACTAAAAGTTATGAAGACTCATTTTAGTCAGGTAAAATTCCCATAACAAAGTTTTTAAAGAACAAATTCTTTTGATAAAATTGTCTGAGTAATTTTCTTGAAGACAAAATTCTTTCAAACATTTTGTCTATGGAAAAAGTTAAGTACAAATTGTTTCAGAAATTTTGTCCAAAACAAAAATCCTATAGACATAATTCTTTTGGGGAAAATGTTTTGAACAAAAAAATTAAGGAAAATAGCTTGAGGACAAAACAACTGCTGAAAAAACTCTAATAAAATGGTTTGTATCAATAAAGTCAGTCTAACAGAGTAGTGATAGGTGCATAGATGTCAAAGTTCAGCCCCTACAAGTATCCATTTGCATTCAAAAATTGTTGAAGGATCCCCAAATAAACATGGGCTTGACAAGTGTCAATATATTAGGTACCGAAATAGAGATCCTATGGTACACATGTGAGTTGGGGTCAAAAAATTAGTAGGCATCTATGGACAAGTGCAGAGGTGACAAATGGTGATATCTTGGGATTGAAATCCAATAGATAAGGCAAAGATAGAGTTAGTAGGTTCAAGAATATTAGTGGTATACATTTAATTATGTATCCTAAATCAATAATGATTAGGGGTCAAAAGGTTCAAGAATATAATGATGCTCAAATTGAGCACAAGGCTACCAAGTGTCTTAATTTGATAAGCCCAATTCAATAGTTGATGATAAATAAACAAAGGCAAGCCCATGATAGTTTCTATGGAAGTTAATGGGATAGTTTTCAACCAAGTCAAGTACAAATGGAACCAAGCTTGAGCATGATCTAGGTTAGACCAAGATCAGATATTTTGGGATCAAATGGTGCCATTAAGACTCTACAGTTATATAATAGGTCTTTTTAGACCTAATATAGATTAGGGTGGGCTAATAGTTGTTTATATGATATAGATATGTCTAGGTGGATGTTTCAATTATAGTAATACCAATAATTTAAATTGGTTTTCAATCTATAGTAGGCCTAGGTTCACATTTAAAAGCAAAGGTAGATATATGTAATAAATGGAGGAGTGTCCTAAGTTACACTCTTGACAAATAACTACCCAAAGCAAACTTAATTATGGTTCATGGATACAAGGACTCTATCCTTATAGTCCCAATGTCATTAATGTAGAGGAGATTAAGGAGGATTGTGTAGCCATTATTAATTTCTTGCATTGGAATTCTTAGCCATCATGGCCCATTCTTCACTCTTACATGCATGTTCCCATCTCTCTCATCCCATTCTACTATAAATATAGGATTTTAAGCCTTAAAATGGATCCTTCTCTTGGGCATGATTAGACTCTACCAAGATTGATCATTGTAACCTCTTGAGATTAATAGATGATTGTTTTCAAATTTCATTATATTAGTTTAGTGTTTTTATGTCAGTTTGATTTGCATATGTGATAGAGTTTTCTCCCTTGTCAAGTCCTGATCTCACCTAGTTGGTAGATTATCATGTTATACAGGTCATGTTTAGTGTTTAATGTCATTTAATTACAACAAACAATGGATACATTGAATGTATTAGTGCCTTAAAGCAGGCCTCTCCATCATCTCCCTCTAGATTTGATAACTTAGTCAAACCTATGCATGAAATATTAGTGTATGATAGACATTTGGAATCATAGATCAAATCATTTATTTTATCCCATTAGTGTTTTATAATCTCAAGTAAAAGTGGATGAATAATATTTTAAGTACATCACCACCATTAGTTTAGGTTCACCTTTTAATTTATCTCTTCTCCCTTTTCACTCCAAGCAATCTATAGGTTTTAGTGTAAATGAGATAAGTGATGCATCAAAGGAGCTAACCTCATTAAAAATCCTAGAGGTTTGACCTAATATTTAGGTAACCCATAGTTTATATTCATTCCCATGCTGGACTAAGTTTGAGCAAGAGGACTCGAACACTCCCCTTCTCAGCTAAGATACAATTTGAGTGTATAATAGTAATCATTATACACAATGGGATCTAGATTACCATAAATTTCTACACATCTTCATCTTTCATGATAGTAATAAGTGATTTAGCATTAGATTCCTTGAGATGGATATTTATAAAAAACTTATCCAATTGATATGTATGCATTTGAGCTTGTAGTCTAGCAAATGTAGTGTATAGAGTCTGATTGTGTCAAGCCTAAATTTTATGCATGGTGGCATCCCTCAAATCCAATAATTATTTGAGGGAATTTTTCATCAAATCATAAGTAGTCATTTGGTCATTTATTATAGCATTGGATTTGTTTGTTGTTGTGAAATTTGGATGAGTGGTAGGAAATGATATTATTAAGGTGTTACTTCCAATTTAATATCCCTTGTGATATATGTTTTGCTTAATATGAAAAAATGTCCAAAACCTACTTACATTCTTTGAGTAGTTCAAAAATTGCCTCCATATCTGATTTGATATTTTTCCCCTATGATCTTAGTGATACAATTGTTGCATAACCACCCAGTCCTTTGTGAGTTGATTTAATAAAGTTTTGATTTGTTTTTCTTTGGACATAATTTGGTCACCTAAGACTTGTGTAACCCATTTGGAGTAGCTACTATTAAATATCTGGTGCATATTTATAATTTTCTAACATAATTCTACATTTTTCCTTTATATCTAGAAGACTTCTTATTCAAATGTTGAAGCTTTTTATGAAATAGACTCTTGAAACATAGTTATTCCTTTAATATACTTGGTTAGAAATAACTAGGAAACATCCAAACTTATTTCAAGTGTAGTGGTATCAAGTGATATGGATGTCATTGGAATAATTATGAGAGTTGGCATGAATTGATCTAAAGGAATAGAAAAGGTGGTACAACAAGTGGATGATGTGGGAACATCCCACAACCATTGGCTAGTGATTTGAAATTTTGGCTAAGAAGCCTCCTCATGTGTACCTCATTATGTTACCAGTTTATATTGTTTTACATTCTCTTCTTCTTCCTTGGATGTAGCCTCTTTTTATTTTCTTACTTAAGACTCAACTTCAACCTTATCCTTAAAATTTTCCTCTGATTATTACTTGGTTTGAACCTTGGACTTAGCCTTAGATTTAACATCAACTTTAGCTTTGGTTTATGCCTCAACCTTAGCTTTAGCTTTTACCTCAGCCTTACCTTTAGTTTTTACATCAACCTTGTCCTTGGCTACTTGTTCTTTGTCATCATGATGGGCTTATTCATCTTTAACACATTATTCTTCTTTATATTTTTACTTCACTTGATCCTTTGATTTTTTTTCTACTTCATCATACTTTTATTGTGCATCCTACACTTCCTAATTGTTTTCACTCCTTCTTGCTCCTTTTTATTCACCTCTACTTCTTTGACTCATTTATTTTGAGCCTATACTTCTTCATATTTCTTCTGACATGCTTCCTACATAACTTGTTATTGGAATTGATCTTCTTGTCTATCTACCTAGTATTTGTGTTGTTATTCCTTTATCACTACCTTTTTCTTTGATTCCTTTTTGTTTATTTTCCTTGGTCCCTTTTGCATAGTCTCTATACTTTTTGATTCCATCATCTTTCATAATTTCTCTTTGCACCTTTCAATCTCTAGCATCTTATACTCTACTCCTAATCCTATTTTCAATTAATTATGGATTACTCACTTTCTTCCATCTGCTATATTGTCATAATTATACTTCTAATCCCAAAATTTTATTCTTGCTTTGGATCTTATTGTCCTCCATATTCTGGGTTCAAGTTCAAGTTTATCTTCTCAACTCCACATCATTCACTTCTATCTCACAGACACCCCCTTAGCACCTAAAGTGAGTACTCCAAGTTGGTAGGAATAGGTACCATGTCCTTTTCCACAACCAATATTTTGATCAACATAGGTAGTCATTGAATAAACTTACCATGGATTCCTCTCATAAATAGGTCTTGTAGAGCTTCAAAGGCTAAATAAAAATGCATATAAAATTACATGATATACATATAAATTATAATCTAGGTCTAATAATCCATATTATGGGTCTAATCAATATATAAACTTTTGAGTCTATATAATTTTTATTTCGTCTAGACTGTACACTTTGTCCTTCTCATCTAGAAATAATAATACTTCAATATTGATATCCACACAACTAAAAATCTAAGTAATTCACACTAAAATATTTTGTAAATCTATCTCTCTCTCTCTCTCTCTATATATATATATATATACATGTGTGTGTGTGTGTGTGTGTGTGTGTGTGTGTGTATGTATTTGATTATATAATTCATTGCCACTTCAAATATTCTTGGTTATTCTTGTATAAATTTTCAAATTTTCTCATCCAACCATATTTCTAAATCTCTCTATCCTAGTAAACATCTCAACATATTTCAAAAAGATCCATGTTTACCACACCATTGTTAACAATGGTTCTTATAAAACTCTAGATAATGTTAATTACAAGGATAAATTTAAAAGTTTATAATTAAAAGGAATTGTTATCAGTAATTTAGAATAAACTATGCCATTAAAGACTAATTTGATCTCATTAAATGAATACATGCATAGTTAATGTATATAGAATAGTTGATATAAACTATATGAATAATAGATTAAAACATCCACAATAATCACTATGTATAGATCATAAATAAAAGATATATAGGAAAACCATTCAAAACTTTATATACATATAGAACCATTTTCAATTAAAATTAGGTGATATTTATAAGGTTTTACAAATCATTGTCTCTTCATGTTCCAACCGTTTAGTACACTAAAAAAAGGGACACTTCACATTCTGAGATCAACTAATATTTTATGCAAGGTAAAATACATACAAAACATAATACAAAATATAAAATGGATCAATTTTCATAGGTTTTTTAACAACTATAATTTATGATTTTATTCAACCTTATTCTTCATCCAACAACCCTTATGCTCAAGATGTTCTTAGAGAAATATTTTCATTTTGTTTGTATATCGTACGTCACATTTTCATTTAACCTCATTATATTGGAGTAGGTGACCTCATATATGTTTCTTAATATTATCATATAGATCATAATGTTTGGATATATTGGAATCCATACTACAACCATTATCATAATGATCTTGAGCTATATAAAAAATATAATGCATGGAACTATTTTTGGAGAACTTTCAATATTAGTTAATTCTATAGCATTAGGATTATTGTTATAAAATCCTTGGAAATCCTAGTGGGTTTTATCTTTGGATTATTCTAAAATATGATCCATTTTAAAAGAGAAAAATATAATTGTATCAAGCTATCCAATGCAGTTGGTTGTATAGGAACTCTAAAAATAGACTTTATTGGGCTAGTCGATATAGTAGGAAATATAAATAAGAAATATGAAGTTATATCAAGTTGGTCAATATAGCATTATTGGATAAATGAAATATATAAAATTGGCCAATGCAATTGATACAGACTTAAATTTTATTGAGTTGGCCAATATAGTTAGGGAAAGGCATATAATTGAATCAGATTGGCTGATACAGTTGGGTAAAACTGGAAAATTGTATTGAATTAGTTGATAAAATTACAAAAATGAAAAAATTATATCAAGCTGGCCCATACAATTAGGTTGAAATATTTTTATATAGTGTAATATGATAGCAAAGATTACACTAACATAAAAATAAGAAAAATGTGAAAATGATCTAACTAGAGGTGGGATAACATTCATGTTGGATTCACCAAAATGTATGCACAGGATATAATGACCTAAAATAATTATCTTTCTCTCAATAGAGTAAGATAAAAATAAGTTCATAAATTTAGTAGAAGGTAAGGACATAGAATAATCATAAACCTAATAGAAGCTAATCCACATTCAAATGTCAAGAGGAAAGGGTTACAAATCCTAAGCCTATGACATGGGTTATATCTCTCACTAGGGCTTTATATGCAATCAAAAATGCATCAAATATACAAATCAATCCTAGATTTTATAAGATATATCCTACTTACACTTTAGATTGGGGATACATTAGATAATTAGGAACATGACCAATATGGATCTGCTAGATCCAATTAGGGGATATCTTACCATAATACTATCATTAGGGAGGATTTGAAAGCCTCCAATCCATAAAAACTCTACAATAACTCTAACTAAGTCTTATATTTTCATATTCACTATGCTAATAAAAATTAAAGCAAAGAAATATAATCTATTACTCACCAAAACTTATGGCACAAAGTGGGGGTTAGAAAAATAATTAAAGTAAACATACATAATAAAATCTTAATTAAGCTACATATAAGTAAGAGCCTAATGTAATGGAGAAGAATAGTAATATTATTCAAAATCCATGAATTATGTTACTTCTATCTAATAAGGAGAGGAGTAAAGTTAGAGATACTTACCTAGAGTATGAACCCATCGAGACTCAATCTCTCCCTTGGCTAAAGGTGTTTCATAAGAGGTTATTGTGGTTTGTAAGGATCACTAATAAATGCCAAAGCATCAAATACTTTTCCATAAGACTAGATTATTTTCTAAGTAAAAAACTTAAGCTAAGACTCCTCAAGTAGAATAATGTAAGATAAAATTGTAAAGAAGAGAAAATGAATATTAACTCTTTATGTCTCTATAATAATGGTGGAATGAATGTGTTTATATACATAGATATAACCCTAAACCCTTCCAAAAGTTTTAGGTAATAGGGTCGATCCAGTTGACCTAGTATCATTATCGATAAAAACTCACTAAGTCATGGATAGGTCAGCCAATAGCTGACCTAGACCCTAAATGAGTTTTATTAATAAGAGTACAAGGTTGACATAGCTGACATAGTCAAGTAAACTATTAAAAGGGGTTTTAGGCTGGGAAAAGAGGTACTAAAGGTGCTAAATGACTAGAAGAGTATGCAAAAGATGATTCAAAGCTTAAGGGAATGTTTTTAGGAGATTTTTGGATTGGTAACAAGTGGTAATAAGTGATAAAAATATTAAGAATCACCATTGGTCTACCCACCCCTTTCCTAGTGCACCCCTTAGGGCATACACTTAGAGATATTGAGACTTGATGGGTTTTTGTAAGATAAAAAACATTCATAATTGATAAAAGTGTTAAAATATTATGTGTATACATATTCCCCACTCAAACCTCATCATGTGTCATGTAGGTGCAGTAAGGGATGGTGCTTTGAGAAAGAAAATAGTAACACGTAATGCTGACACTAAAAAAAATTATAGTATTTTAAAGCATAAACTAATTGAAAGGGAAAGAACTAAAAATTAAATGTATCGCATACCTTGAATTACCTTTATCGATGGATGGTTGTCTATTGTGTTTTCATTATTTATTATGGAGGGTACAAAGATCAATTTTGACAAACCCAAGAATATAAAACTAAAGAATAAAAATAAACAAACACAGGAAAGCCAAGATAACTTGTGCTATGTGGAAATGATGTACTTGGAAATTTGGAAAGCTAGGGTGATAAGTGATATGTTAGACTAAATGACCAATTTAGAATTTAGAGTAAATCAGGTAATTGAAAAGCTCATGATACTAAATACTAAAAAACTCAAACAATTAGACCTTAAGTAATTAAGGCAACCTCATCATTTAAATCCAAGGATACATGTCAAAATTACGGTAATCAAACATCAATGTGAAAGTAGCCACAATCCTTAAAAAAATATAGGCAAGAAAAATGGTAAAACAACATTGATGAGTGAGAAGTAAGAATCCTTAATCATCAATGGAAAAAGGTGCATAAAAGGGAAAACAACATTGGTGAGTGAGAAGTACCAATCCAACCTCACTCAATAATTAAAAAAGTACATGAAAGTAGAAATAGAATCAAGTATCTATAAAAATGGTAGTATAACAATGACAAATGGTAAAAGAGAGTAAAGAATATCAAGAAATTTAGATCAATGGTGAAAATAAAGTAATCCATAGTCACTCAAGCATATTGTTTTGTTTTAAAGATAGATAAAACTAAAATAAAGTAGTGCTAGAATGTTTTTAATATGTGAAGAAGAAAGAAGTATAAAAGAGGGAAAACAAATTTTGAATCACACTTTACTTATTAAGAGGTGAAATGAAATGGGCAAAGGGGAGAATGAATAAAAAACCAAGGTAGAGTAACTCTTTATCAAAGTCAAGACACTCAAATTAGGTTTTTCAAAATAAGAGGACTTTTGATCTTAAGGAATTTGAATAACTTCTCTTAGCCACACAAGTCTTAGATAAATAAATGAAGTATGTAGATCATCCCATGAAGGATAAATTCATAAAAATTGAAATGTACCTATCTTCCCACAACATATTCCCCATTATTTAATACCCCTTAAAGAGCCATTAGTCTATTGTAAAGATTGGGTGCTTACATGAGATTGTAGATAGAACCATAGAGTTTGTGTAATTCTCCTTTTCCAATTTACTAGCCTACCACACCCTAATATACCTTAGATCTATCATTAGGCCAACTATGGAGTATTAGCTTCGATTGGAGATATAAGATGTTCTTGTAATCATGTTTTTTGGTGTGATTTTGAATTTTGTGATTTGTATGTTGCCTTTTGTGTATCATTGCCTTTTATTTCAAATGATTTGGATTTTAAATTTTTTGTTGTCTTTGTCTATTCCTCTTCCATGTGGATTTATAAAACCAAACATGGGTTCTAAAGAAAGATTTCATCTGAATACTTGTGACTTGATTATTAAGAGATAAAATAAGAGTCTCATAAAGTTAGGTGAAATAAAAGTGTTATCTTAACTTCAGCCTTGTTTTATCCAATGTGGAGTGAAAGGAAAAGAAATAAAGATGAATGAAACATGAAATAATTTGAATTACTTAAAATCATAAAAAATGTGATAAAGGGTTAAAATAGGGTAAAATGATATTAAAGTGTGATTCCTTATCATAAGAATGAGGGAAATGTAGGAAAAAATTCTAGCACAGATTATTATGCAAATTTCATCTATCAAAAGAAGCAAAAGCTAAAGTTGAGAACAAAGATCCAAATTTGTAACCATTGTTAAACACACTCTAGAAAAGGAATGAAAAAGATGGTGAATTTATGAGAAAGGATACGTCCTATCCATGGTATTAAATTGCAACTCATAAAAGAGAATCCCATGAGGGTTTCAAAAATTATTGGAAAAATAAATGGGATAAGAAAAATATGGTATTTGTGAGGAAGGCAAGATCTTATCCATGTTATTGCACTATAAATCACAAAGAGAAAACCAAGGGGTACCAAAAATAGTGTTAAAAGTATGAAAATAAAGAGGATAAGAGTATATCATGAGGAATACCATGTCCAATCCATGGTTTTACAATGCAACTCATGAGAAAAAGAGAAACCAAAATACCAAAAAAGAAGGACTAAGGTTTGTGAAAGTAAAGAACTGTTGTAGAGGGTGAGACCTGTGGAAGTATCCTAAAAAAAGTGTTAGATAGTTATCATATAAAAATCATGAAATGAAGAGAAGGATTATGCAAAATACTTTAGGAGGAATTGCACATTGGTGGGATCTTTAAAAACATGGACTTCATTAGTTTAAAGGTTGTAAGTACTTAGACCAAGAATATCTTTGACTAAATAAGTACCCCACTATTTTTAGATGTATTCACCTTATTTATCATGAGTGTAGTCTAATTTATGGAACATATCACTAACATTAAATGTACAAACTTTGAGTTATTTTTTATGTTATTTGGCAATACGAGCCTTATATTGGTGATTATGTTGAAAAATAGAAAGATGATGCTCATCAAGAAGATCAAAAGCATGAAGGTGAGCTTCAAATAATTATTCATCAGTTATGATACCATAAAGAGATATATGGAGATAGGGAAGCTCAACTTCTAAGGTAAGGACTAACTCAAAACCATAAAATAGAGAGAATAGTGTTGCCCTGGTGGAAATATATATGTTAGTGTGATAGGCCCAAAGAGCAGGATAGAGATGGAGGTGCCAATCCATATAGGTTTCATGAATTATATTTTGGATAATTTATTAAGAATTATGTTGGTGGCCTTAGCTTGGCCTTTACATTATGGATGATAGGGTGTGGAGAATTTGTGATTGATTTTAAATTTAGCAAAGATCTACGTGATGTCTTTTTTAAAAAAACTACCACCATTGTTTAAAATGATAGTATAAGGGACACCAAATTGTCAAATAATTTAATTAAAGATGAATTTAGAGATGGAGGTACCAGTGACATTAACAAGTGGCATAGACTAGACCCATTTGGTGAAATATTCTATAGATATGATTATAAAGACATGTCCATATTGATATTGAGCTAATTTACCTATGAGATATAATCCCCACATGGATAATGGCCAGGGAGACTCTACAGATTGAAACTTAGTTGGAGATGAATGAATTAAATCATCATGAATCTAGCAAGGAGTACAATTTTTATAAAATTTGATGGCATCCTTTTCTATAGTGGGCCAAAAGTATCCCATATATAAACATTTATAGGATATATCATATCCTCTACATTAACCACTATAAATTGCCCCATGTATTTGTTCAAGAAGAGGAGGAACCTCATCTTACATAACAAATCAGAGTAAGTTACCTTTAGAATTTTGATAATAGAGGATGTTATATTGAAATACATACTTAAAATCCTAATTGTGAATGTGAGCCTTTTCATGAGAATTGAGGTTGGAAGGATAAGTTTGGTGTTCTAGAAATTAAATGATGTCTTTGTACCACAAACTTCATCAAATGGTGACAGCCTCAATGGCATAGATAATCAAATCACATGGTTGTATAGAGGATGTATATTTTCATAGTTAGATAAGAAAATTGGGATTGGTTATAACTTTGTGTAGATGAAAAATAGATGATGAAGTAAGGGAATCAACAATAAAATTTTAATCTCAAGGGATATGCTCTATGGTGAAAGAAATGAAATATTTAGTGAGAGTAGTTTCGATTTGATGATAATAAATGATATTCTCACTTTTTAATTGGTAATTACCATTTAATTGGTATAAAATGAGTTGAGAATCACCTAAAGCACGCAGATATTAGATATCTAAATCAAGGGCAAGTGTCATGCCTATGATTAAGGATTCATATTCTACCATGTTGTTAGTGACATCAAATGTTAATAAAAAGGTTAAAGGGATTATTTTTATAAAAGGGATTGTAATAATACAACATGAACCAACTCCTTGAAGTCATTTAACACCATTGAAGTGAAGGTTCCAAGTATCCTCATGTAAATCGACATTGATTTTAGGAAGTTCTTCGATAACTAATTTTGGTTTAGAATTATTGGAGAGAATGGTAGATTCATCAATATTACTTCGTTCAAGATTAACAATTAATTTATTTAATTAATATTTAAGGTATATGGCTTGGTTAAGACCTTCAATATAGAGAATATTGTCATCAGGAAGACTATCTTGAAGGTGGTTGGTAGCAAGCACAGGAGCTGTGGCAAGTTGATCGATAATGATTTACCCTTTGATAGATTTTTTATTATTAATTTAGACATCAAAATCCATGAGAAGTACCATCCACTTGCTAATATTGTTTATAGGAAGAAAGGATTTAGGGAATAAGTGATGAAGGGGATTAAAATGAAGAATAACATAAGCGGTATGATAAAGCATATAATGACAATGTTTTTCAACTATAAAATATATGATGAGGCAATCACATTGGAATTTTTTGTAACATTATTCATAATGCCTCATCTAATATAGTATATAACATATTATCTTCCATTATCATCTTGTTGGGAACTCATTTCCCTAACTAATATGGGTGTGGAAGAAGTATATAAGATCAAAGGTTGATCAATTTGAAGGAGGGTGAATCATAAGTGGGTGAAGTAATGATTATTTCACATTATATTTTTTTATAAGGATCCATCCATTCTAGAGCATTACCTTTCTTAAGAAGAGAATTGATAGAGTAGATATGGTAGGCCATATTTGGGATGAATCATCTAATTGTTCCAAGTTTATTGAGATAAGTGTAAATGTTTGGAATGGATCTAGGTATGGGCATGTTGATGATAGCACTAATCTTGGCAAGGTCAACATATATGCCATGGAGAGAGACTAATAATCGTAATAGTTTTCCAAATGTGACACCAAAGATACATTTATAAGGATTTAGTCTAAATTTGTATTTGAGAAGACAGTCAAAGATGATGGCAAGATAATAAAGATGAGTCTTGAGACATGAATACTTAGTAATGAGGCCATCCACATAGGTTTGTAAAAATTTGTGGATAAGATCATGAAATATATGAGTCATTGCTTGTTGATAATTAGCTTTGGCATTATTGAGTCCAATGAGAATTTCAACATAGCAATAGGTTCCCCATTTTGTGGTGAAAGTTGTGTTATGTTGATATTTAAAGACAATGTGAATTTGATTATATCCCAAAAATCCATCCATAAGAGATAACATTTCATAACTAGTTGTGGAATGGACAATGGCATTTATTGAAGGTAAAGGGAAATTGTCCTTGGGATAAATATGATTAAGATTAAAAAAATCAATGTATATGTGGATAACCATTGTAATTTTTTTTGAATAGGGACTAATGTTATAAACCCATTAATATTAGTCCATTGGTTTGATAAACTTATTATCAAGAAGTTTGATAATTTATTTTTTGACATAAGGTGGAAACTTTGTGTGGAAATTTTCATTGATTTTTATGTACATGTTTGTTATCGAGATAAGTGATGATATTGTGCACCACAATGTTATGGTAAATATCAAGCATGTCCTTGTATGACAAAGAAATGATCTCATGATATTTATAAAAAAATAAATTAAATTTATCATGTTCGGTAGGTTGGACTTCACAATAAATTGTAATTGGTCTAGGGCATGATGGAGTACCATATTCAATATGAGTAGTTTCTTAGATAAGCATAGAATTTCCATCTTGGAAGTGATATGGTGCACTAGGTAAATAATAAATTGGATTAACTTTAGGATCAATTATAGTGATGAAATTTTTGAAACAAGGGGATTTATTTTTGAAAGTCTTGAGTTTGTGATGTTGTCAAGAAAGTTGAGGTTCTCAAGTATGAAGTAATTCAAGGATAGCTTCATCACTAGACAACGTGAAAAGAGGACCATAATACTCAACATTTACTTTGATATTGAGAATTTAATTACCATGGTGATCATATTTAGAATGTATTTCATGAATGCCTATGGCCTTTGAATCTAATGTAATCTCAGGAGTAGGAGTAGATTGATCAGATGGGATTGGTATCTCATTAGTTTATTTGATGGGGGAAGAATTAGATATAATGATGGGATATATAGGTGGTTAAGATAATTCAAGAATCTGTAGAGGTTTGGAACTTAAGATTTGTTCTACCACCCAAAGAGTATCGATAAGTCAAGAATTAATAGGAGATACATGACCTTTAGGATCTAAGTTAGAATCTGTAGAAATGGTGTGAACATCCCAATTCAAAGCATGTATTTGAGATAAAGTTTTCTAATAATTTTTAACATCTAATTTTTAGGATTGATCTTGGGCCATGATGTAGTTATCATCATAGGTTGGAGAAATAGTATATAATTGAGATTTAGCAGGAGTTTTAGAAGGTGAAATTTTGAGGTTACTAAAATTTCATGGAGACATGATTAGAGGGTCTTGGAATAATTTGGACACTTCATAGGCATTACAAGTGAATTCATATTTTGGGTAAGAAAGTTCCTAATCATTACATGGAGGAGGAAATTAGTGATCTCATCAATTAGAGGAATAGTGAAATCATAAGGTAATAAATAAGCAGGAAGCCACTCTGAGATATAAGAAGGTAACTTAGTAGCGTTGAAAGTATGTTATAATTCATTAGGCTCATCATCATCATAATCAACAAGGGTGACCTATAAGTTTGAATTGATGTTGATGAGCTTAGGTAAGGGAGCACTATTTATAGTAGGACTGGTAGGTATGTGATATTGAGATTTTAAATTAGGAACTTGAATACCTCAAGGGTTGGGATTAGCCTCATGCTTATACCATTCACCATTATATAATAATTTGATGCATTAGCTACCAAAAGAAGTGATGGCCCTCATTATATGAGTCTAAGGGTGATCGAGGAATATTTTATAATATAGGTCAAAATCAAGTAACATAAGTTTAGTTTGAATGGTCTTGGTTCTGATTGTTAGGGGAAGCCAAATACAACCAAGTGGCTTTTTATTAGTTTTATAAAATCCATGATAGGTAAATTGGGTTTATTTGAGATGATCCTTATTATAACCAAGTTTTTAGATGAGCCATAAAGATTTTAAATTAATATCTCACTCTTCATTGAATAAGACTTTATAGGTAAGGGTGGTATTAATGGCTATTTTAATAAATAGTGGTGGATTATCGGTGTGAAAAAGGATATCATCATTAATCATGTGTTATTCAATAACTTCAATAGAAGGTTTAGGAGAGGGAGAAATGGATTCAATAGTATGCACATTGGTAGGTTGAGGCTCCATAGTGGGTGGTTATTCCTCTATAGAAGATGGTTCTTCAATTTCTTGTAATTATTACATAAGGAACTTATGATGATAAGGGGAAGTATGAACTAACTCCATAAGTGGAATTTTGCAAGACAAGGAGTTAAGTTCTTTGATAAATTTATAGTGGGATTTAGAAGAAGAACTAGTGAGAGGTTTAGAAGGTAAGTTATATTTTGAATGAATGGAAGTTGTTTATGGTTCAAAAGAAGGAGGTGGTTCCTCAGGGGCTTCCAAAGCTAATGAGTGGTTATAGTATATTTGAGAATTTGTTCCTCCAAAGATGGTTTCTTTGGTTTTGTGATAGGATCTTTGTGAGATGGTTTGTGATGATATTTGACCTTAGATGTGTTAACATATTGATAATATTTTAATATTGGTCATAGTTAGTATCAATGGCACAAACATCCTTGATAGTTTGTTGATTATTAGTTGTGGAAAAAGATTTTTTATTGTTAGAAGAATAAGATTTATAAACCTGTAATTTCTGAGAATTTGTGTTGTATTCTTGATGATGAAGATGAATCATGGCTTCATGATTAAAGGAATCACCAAATAGGTAGGAGATAAAAAATTTAGTGATCCCTTGATAAGTTTCATGGGAGTGACCAATGTCGGCATGAAACCAAAAAAATTGATTAGGGTCATACCATTTAGGAGGATTATTAGGATATGTAAAGGGTTTAGAGGGTGGTAAGAATTATTTAATTTATTTCATAGTTAGTGGCATCTGAGAAGATGGGGGAGTGTTGACTTTTTCAACTCTTGGTTTGGTTTGAGGAGTATTTCCAGTGATGGCATTAATAGAAGTTTGAAAAGATCCTTTAAGGAATTTAGTATTAGGTTTGAATTGCTTCATGAGGAAGTCTTGATGTTTATCTTTGTCAAGATATTTGTTAATTTTTTGAGGAGAATAAGTTTGAACCTTATATTTAAGTAAAGGATGTAAAGTAGTTATAAAGAGTTTAAACAAATTATCGTTAGTCATGTTATGGTCAGATTTATGGGCCAGAGATTTCCATCAGTCGATAAAATAATGAGCTAATTTGGTGGGAGATTACTTAGCATCAATGAAATGACTAAGATATTTTTTTGGAAGATCATTATGTTGAAACTCTTTGACTAAAGGATTGACTAAATCCTCAAGTTGCCAAATGGAATATTGGGGAAGTTGGTTGTACCATTCTAATAAATCGCTAGTGAAAGTTTTAACTAGAATTTATGTTGTGATGAAAGTGTTAGTTTGGATATATTCTTTGTAAATATTTCCAAAGGATTTGAGAAAATATATAGGGTCTTTTGTCCCATCATACTTGATAGTTGGAGATATATTACCAATATCAATGGATATGATGAAATAATATAAATTCTCATTTTGGATATTTTAAAGCATTTTGTTATTCATTATAGATTGAGGAATAACATTTCCTATGGCATATATAAGAGGTAGAGGAATAAAATTTGGATTGGCTTAAGGATTGAGAGTCAGAGGTTTATTATCCATATTGATCAAATGATGTTGTAATTTCATCATTTGAGAGGTGTTAGAAGTTTTAATCATGTTATTTTTATATGAATTGTGTCAGAAGTTAAGTCATATCAATTGGTGGGTTGGTGTTTGTAGGAAAACTCTCCAAATTGGTATTAGGGGATTATTTAAAGGTGTATTCTTAATGGGATTATGAGATAGACTTATGTCAATTTATCCCACATTATGTTGAAAATCTTGAAGTTGAGAATTATCTTGATAGGTACAAAAAGGATTGAATCCACCTACTTCATCTTGAGGTGTGATTTGAACCATTTTATAATCCACATATGAAAGAGGGGAAGAAGTGATCCAAGAGTGAGGGTTTTCTTGGGAGGAAAAGAGAGGGAGAAATGAATATCCCATATATAGTGTCTAAAGGGATTCAGGTTATCAAAAAATATTCTAGTAGGTGACTTCATGATGATTTGTGGAAATTAAAATAATGCTAAGGAAAACAAATAGAGAACTAAGTTGGATAGATAGCACAAAAATAAGAGTATAGAGTCAATTGGGTGACCTAGTACTATAAAATAGGACAAATACAGTCTGATAAGGATACTAGGTTGACTAGGTTGACTCAATACTGTAACTTCACTAGTAAAAAAGATACATAGTCAATTAGGTTGAATTAGTACTACACGTAGGAAGAAAAATAGTCTATAAGAGACTTTGTGAAACATAATAATAGTTTACTAAAAATAGGGAAAGATATTGTAATTTACTTGAAATAAGAATATAAAGTAAGAACACAAATAACTGGATCAAAGCAAATGATTCAATTAGCACACAACATAAAACCTTGCACCAATGCTACCCAATGGATGTTTTTGTAATACAACATATAATGAGCAAAGATAAATTAGTTAACTAAAAATAAATGTTAACTAAGTGGTCATCTTGAGTTTTGTTAGATTATAATAAATTGTTATTTTAAGTGTGATAGGGAAGTTGTCTACAATTAGGGAACTAGAAATCAATCTACAAATTCTTTCAGGATGTTTAGGTTAAAAGGGATATATGTTGGCAATAATATTTTCTTGGTATTGGGACCTACCCCCTCACTTCATAATCTTGAAATGATAAGGGTCTCAAGTGATTTTATAATATATACCATTAACCACATGTTTATACTTATCCAAAAAACCATGTTGACTTCCCTTTGGTGATGAAATCATAGTAGGTAAGCCTTAGGTAGATACATGTTTAAATGTGTTTTAAAATTATGTTATTTTTTAATGTGTGAAAGAAACATAAAAATATTAAAACTAAATAGTAATTATAAAAACCACCGAATTAGAATATGTGATCTATTCTAAGCATGCAAACATCTAAAAATAAAAGTGTGAAGTAATTACTAGCATATAGTTGTTAATTCCCAACTTTAAGCATGGTAAAAAGTCTATTTAGATGATAGTGTATACAAAAATTATAGAATAGAGTTGATAGAGTCATTACTATACTATAAAAGGCAAGAATCCTTAAGAAATAAGTTGACCATATTGAACTAGTCTTTCAAATAGAAGATAGACTATAGAACTAGGTCAACTAGGCTGACCTAGTTTGTTATAGGATTGTTATTTTGAAGATTAAAAACTTTGATAAATAAAACTATAAGGAAGAACTAAATTGAGAGAGAGAGAGAGAGAGAGAGAGAGAGAGAGAGAGAGAGAGAGAGAGAGAGAGAGAGAGAGAGAGAGAGAGAGAGAGAGAGAGAGAGAGAGAGAGAGAGAGAGAGAGAGAGAGAGAGAGAGAGAGAGAGAGGAACCTTGGTGGGTTGGAGGATGTTGAGTACTATGAAATTTATATCAAAGTGTCTTAAATGATTTTTTTAAGTTATACTAACTATGTCAACTAGGTCAACCTAGTTTGACAATTATTTATTTGTTGAAACCTATTTAAGATGATTGGGTCAACCTAGTTGGCCTAGTTTGTTATCTAGGAGTTGACTATGATACTAAGTCAACATTTACAACTTAGTTTGTTGTTCTGGAGATAAATCAGACACTAAGTCAACATGTTTTACATAGTTTATTATTTGGAAGTGAATAAGAATACTGTGTTGACCTATTCGATCTAATAACCTATATTTGATGAATACCTACATCAGATCTACAAATCAATCCTATCTCAGAGAAGATGAATCTTACTTACACTTCTAGTTGAGGATACATTAGATAATCAAGAAAATGACCAATATAGATCTCTTAGACATAATTAGGTGATCTATTACCACAATAATATCACTAGGAAGGGTTTCAAAGCCTCCAATCAAGCAAAACTATGAAATAACCCTAACTAAGTGCTATGTTTTCATATTCACTATACTAATAACAAGTAAATCAAATAAATCTAATCTATTTCTCATCAAAACTTATAACATAAAGAGAAGGTTAGTAAAAAACATAAGTAAACATGCATAAGAGAATCCTAATTAAAATATATATAGGTAGGACCCTAATGCAATAGATAAGAAGAATAATATTATTCAAAAGCCATTACTTATGCTACTTATATCTACTAAAGAGATGAAAAAAGTTATAGATACTTGGAAGATGAACTTGTCAAGACTCAATCTCTCCCTTGGCCAAAGGTGATTCTCAAGAAGTTATGGTTTTTAAGGATCACTAAGAAAGGTAAAAGCATCCAAAACTTATCCACAAGATTAGATTATTCTCTAAGTAGAAACCCTAAGCTAAGAATCTTCAAGTAGAATGGTGAAAGAGGAGATTGTAAGGAAGTAAAAATGAATAACAAATCTTGATTTGTATCTAATAATTGTATAATGAATGTGTTTATATAGGTATATTTCACCTTAAAACCCTTCTAAACATTTTGGCCAACAAGGTCAAACCAATCAACCTAGTATTGTTATTGATAAAAACTCACTAGGTCATAGACTAGGTCAACCAAGAACTAACATAGATCCTAAATGAGATTTATAAATAAGAGTACAAGGTCGACATAGCTGACATAGTCATGTAAACTATCAAAAAAGGTTTTAGGTTGGGAAAAGAGCTAATGAAGGTGGTAAATGACTGGAGGAGTATGTAAAAGAGGATTCAAATCTTAGGGGAATGCTTTTAGAAGATAGTTGGATTAATAATAAGTATAAATAAGGGAAAACAATCCTTTAAATCACCAATAGTCTACCCACCCCTTTCTCGATGTACCCCTTATGATGTGCACTTAGAGATATTGATACTTGATGGGATCCTATAAGATGGAAAACATTTCTAATTGATAAAAGTGTGAAAATATTGTGTATATAGGATCTATAGACATAATACATGACTCTTGTTCTCCATTCCTCTAATACATTTATCCATCTACATGCTCAACTCTTTATTTGTCATTATCACTATAAATAACTCTCAAAATAAAATTATAAAGTTGATTAAAATAACCCTCAAACTATCTAAAATTAATGATAAATTCCCTTAATCTTTCAAGACATGTTCACTCTTGGTGGATAGTAGAGCTACCATGTTCTTGTCTACATAGGTCAGCCACATCCCATGCCAAATAATAGTTAGTTTCAAGAATTTAAAAAATTCTTTTGGGTATTCCTATATATTTTATAAGGTTAAATAAAGGAAATTATAAAAAAAAATCATCTATAAATGCATATCAAAGTTAAATCATTAGGCCCCACTAGTATTCAATTCTTTTAAGCTTACACATTATTTCACATTAAGCAAATTTCCCCTATTTTATTCAAATTCAAGATCACTCATAAGGAGAATCCATAATCCAAGTCAAGATAATTACAAATAAAGTCAAGAAATATCATTTTTGAGTATGAAATACATTTTATATTTACATACACATAGACAAGGAGCATAATTTCATAATCACTCTAGGTGGGAGATCTACATGGGCTTGATTTCCCTCTTTCGAGTATTAGATACATAAGCAGTAGTCAATAATCAAGGGGGTGATTGATGTCAAATTATCATATTGCACTTCACTCTTTATATATTTTTTAAATATATCAAATTTACCTTATAATTTTAATTACAAAAAAATCAAATCAATGAATTTTATGTAACATACTTCAAACTATATCTTACATTGCTCAGTAGACATAGGTGTAGTAGGCACAACAATTAGTTTTTTATCACAGTCAACTGGGATAAGTTTGTATTTAACATATTTTAATGGCCTAAACTATTATAAAATTATAATGGTCATATATAGATATATCCTCTTATTTTAATTTTGATCTCTCACTGTTAAAATTTTATTTTATGTGTCTTCTTTTGCCAATCAGCTAAAATAAGTCTATAGTCAATAGACTAGAGTGACCTGTGATACCATCCACCTAAAATGAGCCTATCCATAATTATTTTATTATTTTATTACTAATTTGGAGCATGCACACTTTTACCTTATATTTATTTATACTATTAGACATCCAACAAATCAACTATTTCCTAATTTGAGCTAAGTATTATTTTTATTACTAGTATTTTCTAAAAATAGTAATTCTCCATATTTAGCATTTATCAAATTCATAATTATTTATTATTATATATTCTTATAATTTTTATATTTTAAAATTAAAATCACTTAAAATTTTATTATTTTATCTAAAAGAGGGAAAAACATATTGATGAACCTGACTTGTTATTTCCAATCATTTTATTTTTTGATGTAGTTTTTCAATTTCATTTTCTTTTTCTTCCTAGAAACTATGTTCTACTATTTTTAAAAATCATATGATTTATAATTATATGAAAATAAAACTTCAATTTTACCTAAGTTATGGTGTGAGGTTTAATACCCAAATGTTAAGCATTCCTCCTGTTGTTGAGGTTTGGCATTGATGTTATCATTGATGTTAAAGGTTCTTAAGAAAGTTGTTCATGAGGTCATTGAAGAATTTTATTGTTTGATAGAATAATTGAGAGGTATGAAATTATTTTAGGATAATTTAAGGCATGTGAGAAAGGTGTATAAGCATCAAGGAATGTTTTAAGGTTAGTTGTCAAGTTTCAAGTTCTTGCGAAACCTAGTCATGACATGTAAAATCTTAGTGAGAAGGTTTGAGCATGGTAGCTTGGTGAGATAAGTGTATAGAGGAATAATATGTTGTATTAAGTTTTTTTATAATGCATATGATGTATTATATCACTCAGGATATTTTCAAGGTGAGCCTATATGGCTAAGACCTTAGGTTCAAGTCTATAACTAGACTAGTTTTAGACCTTGCCTGACCTAATGAAGTGTCATAAGGTGTTTCCAAGGAATATGAAGGATTTATGGAAGTTTTTAAGCATCATAATAGGTTTTATTAAATTTATATGATGTTTTTAGATCTTGGAAATTGGTTATAAGGTCAATTTTAAAGCTTAATGTGATTTACAAGTTAAGGTCTACGCAAGCAATGAGAGAGTACAACCTAATGGGGAATGAGGTTATTTTTACAAGACAATAACATAAAAGTGAGTGTTTTTAAAGGTATGGTATATTTTTTCAATCATTTTCACAAAATTTTAGGTCATGGTTTGCAAGAAAAGGCATGAAAAGTGGTTTTAAGGTATCTCAAGTGAACAAAATGAAGGGTTCTCAACCCAAAAAGGAATTTAAAGTGTTCATTTGAATGTGTAACCTATGAATTATAACCTAATATATTCATGGTATATGTGGAAGGGTCTTATCTCGAAATTATAGTCATTGGTTTTTGCGTTAAGGGGCTATGCTTTATGAACGATCATAAAGACTAGAAGATGGTTTAAACCCTCAAAGAACCCTAATAGTGACCCAGTATGAAATAAGTTGTTTTAAAATTATTAAAATGGATTTGTATGGATATTTATTTTATTTTATGGTGTATTAAACTCTCCTAAGAACCTTCAAGCGTGATGGGTTTATCAGGTGAGTGAGTGGACCCTATAGGAAAAGCCTTGTTTCTTGAAGATTTGTTATAGTAATTAGAGTTGACCAAGTCAAATTTGATAAATGGATAGAGGAAAAAACTTGAGACATTTATTTTATGTTTTTTGTGGTTTTTTCTTAGGTTATATCTCTCAGGTGTGTTGAACTAGTCATACAAGTTGAGCAATCACTAATAGGTCTAATGGTGCAAATAATGAGAAACCTAGGTAGAAGTGAGAAGGTGATTAAGGATGTGTTATCATGGATTAGGGATGAATCTAAATGTATGTAGAAATTTTTAAATAACTTTAATACATGTTAATATTGGATATATTTTTTTTAAATCATTATGTATAGAAAAAATTTGCTCTCAAGTTGATTTGTCTAGCTCAATGAGGTTTGTGTACAGTGAGGTCATGAGCTTGGTCTGCACTACCAATTTAGCCATTAGATATTATGATATTTTTATTGGAGTTTGTTATAATTATTTTTAGGATATTTTTCATGAATTTTTATTCCTTTATTGTATTATATCATGTGTTATAATTTTAAGTTTCGATGATTGTGTTTTGAGGCTAGTTGGCAGTTCTGAGTGGAGTCTTTACAAAGAAGTGTTTGAGTCCTTTTTCACTAAGGTGTGAAGTATAAATAATATGGTTATGATACTAAGGTATTTTATCTTTTGTATGTGTTATTTTTTCCATGGTTTTTTATAAAAAATTTGTTTATTATTTAATAGTTTAATATAGACTTTCTGGGTATGTATAAACCTAATTGTGAACAGTATTAATGGCATGATTCAAGTGGTGGTTAAAGACAAAATGTGTTATGGATTGTAGATAAGATTATAAGGGATATATTTTAGCTGAATATGATACGTTACTAACATGTGAGGTGTTTTAATGTGTTCCAAGGAAAGTAAAGTGTAACATGTGTTAATGAAGGCCTAATTGAATTAAGTCTCCTTAAGGCCTAAAGAAGGATTTGATCCATTTGAGATATGGATATACTAATGTAATTTTTTATTCATTATTTTGGTAATAAATAAGGAATATTATATGTAAAATATATTAAATCAAGTGTGTATGGTTGATCAAGAGGTGGATGAGCAATAGCCCTGTATAAGAACAAGGCCTAATAGGCATATTTATCTAGTTAGAGAATGAGTGAGTTGAAGTGAGTGATATTTAAATTTAAAGAGATAAATTAGGTATTTTATATAATAAAAATGGTTTATATAAACTATCATTAAAATATGATATGGTTATTATGTATGAAAATCAAGGTCAGATGACCTAATCAAGCTAAGAAGAGGGCTAGTGGAGCAAAGGGGCCTAGAACACAGTTTGAGAGGGATAAGAGTGTGAAGATATAAAGAGGTGTTAATCATAAATTGGTTGAGAAACAAGGTGATATGAAGGTTATCAAATAAATTAGGTGGATCAGTGTGTGTTGATCTATCTATGGGGTTGGTTCCTCCTTGTAAGTGGGTGCTTGGCTCATTGGGTTTGGTGTTCCATGTGAAGTTGGTGATTAATTAAATATTGATGTTTATCTTATAGGAATTTATTGAATTTGAAAATATTTGTGGTTTTTATTCCCCTAGAGGGCTTTCCACTCATATATGTGTTTCTTGTGTTATTCTCATGTGAATGACTTTTTATGCATTATTATATATTTGTATTTCTTTGATGGTTTAAGGAATGTTAAATTATATGTGAAATAAAGTTTTAAAATTCTAATTAAAACCCCTCATCTTAGTAATTATGTTTCTAAAAATTGGTATCATATCTTTGTGTTTTGAAGAAAAGTCTAATAGATTTAAGGTGATCCTAAGAAGTATTAGATGTCCTGTGATCAACATGAAGAAGACAACATGTATGATGAAGTCTACTATGATAGTGAAGAAGGAGAAGCTGAAGTAGACCTTGAATTTGGAATCATAATATCCTTTGATTATTTTAATCATCAGAATAATACTATCAATGATCTCAAGATTTAGTTAAAAGGCATTAACACAATGTTTAAGTAAAGGGTTTAAGTATGACCAGTTGAAGATAGGGCCAGATTCCTTAAAGTTTGAGCATGAGTAGCTCATAGAAAAAATGATCAAGTTTGAGAGAGAGTGTAAGAATTCAAATAAAATGAATATTACCAACATGAAAATACCAATTAGGTAACTCATTGAAATAAAGGACAAGTCATCATGGTACCATGGGAAAAGTAGTAATCAATCAAGACCTAAGTACAAAAACATTGTTTGATACATCTATCACAATATATGACACATTACAAGATTATGTTATAATAGAGTTATATGTACCTAAATATTCAACAAGACATATGAAGATCTTATAATTCATGATAAGGATCAAACATTGGTATGGAAGCCAAATCAAGTTATGATAGATCATATTGAGCTCAAAAGTCAAGATGGACTATTTGCCAAGGAGTAATATAAGACCAAAGAGGATTATATGCTAGCTTAGACTATCTTTCACATTCAAGATGAAGGCATGAAATGGTATGTAGATATTTTTTTCTCAAGCCACATGATAAGAGATAAAAATAAGTTCATCTCATTGAAGAAGACTATTGTATGAATAGTGAGGTTTAGAGATAATACAAATACTAATATAGTTGGCAAGGGCGTTTTATGTTTGGATATTGGGAAAGTCAAGAAACAAATTTTTTTGTATGTGGAAGGTTTGAAACATAAATTGATTATTGTAATTAAAATTTTCAATCAAGGAAACACACTAACATTTCATGACGGAGGGTCTGAGATAAGGAGAGCCAAATCAAGAAAGTAAATTGATAATGCTAAGAGGATTGAGAACAATTTGTATGTCTTGAATGAGATCAAGAGGATAAATGCTTCATGATAAATATAAATTAGATTTGAATATGGAATAGAAGGTTAGGTCACCTAAACTTTTAAAATCTAGTCAATATTAGAACTAAGAAGAAGAACATGCCTAAGATTACCAAACTTGGAAACATACTTTACAAGTCATGTCAACATGTTAAGTAAACTAGAAGAAGGTTCAAGTCTATGGAGTACTCTAATAAAATAACCTTGGAGTTAATACACATTGATCTCTATGGGCCTACAAGAATTTAAATAATTTAAGGAGATAATTACTTCATGTTACTCATAGATGATTACACAAGAATGGCTTGGGTTGCAATCTAGAAAGAAAATTCATAAGCTCTTGACAAATTCAAGCCATTAAAGGATTTTGTTGAGAATGATAAGAATGGGAAGATCAAGTTCCTAAGATATTATATAGGAGGAGTGTTTTGGTCCAATGAGTTTGATGACTCCTGTGATGTTCATGGGATAAGGAGACAATTCTTAGTAGCTATGACACCTCAGTAGAATGGGGTAGTGTAAAGGAAGAATATGATAGTTCAAGAGATAGCTAGAAATATGCTAAATGATTCTATACAATCTGATGGATATTGAAGATAGGTAGTAAGCACTATAATATACATGTTTAATAGACTATAGATAAGGACTAATGGAAACAAAACTCCTTCTAAAATATGGAAGGGTAGACCTGTCAATGTGGAACACTTAAGAGTGTTTGGGAAAAAATGTTTCATCAAAAAATATGATGAAGACTTGGTAAAGTTTGATTATATATTTGATTAAGGTATATTATTAGGTTATTAATAAATGAGCTTAGCCTATATATTCCATGAAAATAGGCTACAAAATATAGTGGAAAGCACCAATATGAAGATTGATGAGACAAGGAAATCACACTCATAGTCAAAGAACACTTTAGAGAATATAGATTTCAAGAATGAAGAGGAGACTATAGAGGTTGATGATGAATAATAATAAGTTGAAGAGAGATAGGATTCAAAAGGACCCTCAAGATAGATTCAAAGAGATTACCCTTAATCTTAAATCATTATCAATAAGAATGTATGTATGCAAATAAAGAGAAGACTAGTAAGTAATTTAAATAAATAAAATTTTGATCTATTATCCAAGATTGCACTTAAGAGTCTTATAGAAGAAAACAAATAATTTTTTTTGACAGGAGATATGAATGAGGAGTTAGACCATATATATATAAATGAGGCTTGGGAACTAGTTCCTAGGCTTAAAGACAAGAATGTCATTGGCACAAAATGGGTGTTTAGAAAAATGTTGAATGAAGATGAAGTAATCTCTAGGAAAAAGGCTAGATTGGTATACAATGGATATTCAATATTTGAAGGGGTAGACTTTGAGGAGACCTTTACACTAGTATTATGATTGGAGGAAATCAAATTATTTCTAACATATGCAAGATTCATAGTATTTGTCAAATCTACCTTTTTGAATGAGAATTTGGAAGAGGAAGTGTACATTGAGAAAACTAAGGGGTTCTCACTATTAGATGATAAATACCAAGTTTTTAGATTGAAAAAGGATCTCTATGGTTTAAATCAAGATCCTAGATCTTGGTATGCTAGTTTGGATAGGTATTTCTTGGATCAAGCATTTATAAGAGAAGTTGTAAATAGTAATATATACATCAAGATAGAAGATGACCATGAATTGATATTAGTTTTCTATGTGGATGACATCATATTTGATGGAAACAATGATAACTTGACCAAGGAATTTTTAGAGGTGATTAATAAAGAGTTTGAGAAGTCCATGCTAGTAAAACTATCATTCTTTCTTAGGTTTCAAATAACTTAATCTAAAAAAGGTATATTCATCTCACAAGCCAACTACATAAGAGAGAATTTGAAGAATTTTAAGATGGAATAATAAAAAGTAGTTAGTACACCCATGATCATAGGGTGTAAGTTAATTAAGGAAGATGTGTCCTTAGAGGTCAATCAGATGTATTTTAGGTCAATTATTGTAATTTTGTTATATACCATATCCTCTAGACCTGACATCATGCAAATATTAGGTCTTGTGGGAAGGTTTCAAGTAGATCTGAAGGAGAATCATATGCAAGTAGTCAAAAGGATACACAGGTATCTCATGGGGACTATGGACTATGGATTATGGTATCCAAGAATCAAGGAGTTCAATTTGATAGCCTATACAAATGTAGATTGGAAAGGAAGTATAGATGATAGGAAGAGTACCAATAGGGGAGATTTTTCTTAGTGTGTGCCTATTTTCATGGATAAGCAAGAAGCAACCATGAGTAGCATTACCCACTTATGAGACTAAGTACATTACAATAAATTCATGTTGCACTTAGGCCCTATGGATAAGATAAAAAATAAAAGACTATAAGGTGGAGTATGATGGTCCTAGCCCTATCTATTGTGATAATGCAAGTTTTATAAGCATCTCAAAGAACCCTGCCATGCACTCAAGGACCAAGCACATTCCTATTAGGTATCATTTTCTAAGAGATCAATTAAGTGAACAAAGAGTCAAGCTTGAATATGTTTCTACATAGGATCAAATTTCATACATCTTGACCAAACCACTTCCAAAGGTAACTTTTGAACACCTAAGATAGGAATTAGGTGTGATTCCTTCCCCTATAAATCATTGAAGAAGCTAAATTACTTAGGGGGAGATAATAAGGTTCATTATCTCAAAGAACAAGTGAGTTTCTCCAAGAAGGTAAATATGGAGATAGAGGAGCATGTTTGTATTATGTCTCATAAAATCATAGTCTTATGTGTTGAGTATTTTAGTTGTAAGGAGTGTGATCCAAGAAGTGGTAGACATCATCTTTTCATTTATGTCAAAGGGTGAGAAAGAATATAATAGGGAGATAAAAAAATTTAGTTTAAATTAATATTTTCCATCAATGATAAACGGTTATATTTTTTAGAATTGTTCCTATTATTGAGGTTTGGCATTGATGTAAAAGGTTATTAAGAAAGGTGTTAATGAGGTCATTATAGAATTTTATTATTTGATATCATCATTGAGAGGTATGAAATTGTTTTAGGATCATGTAAGCCATGTGAGAAATGTTTATAAGCATCAATGAGTGGTTCAAGTTCAATTACCATGTTTGAAGTACTTGAGAAACCTAGTCATGGCTCTACTCATGATATGTAAAGTCTTAGTGAGAAGGTTTGAGAATGGTATCTTGGTGAGATAAGTGTATATAGAAATAAGAGGATATATTAGGTTTATTTATCATTAATATGAGGCATTATATCACTTTGGAGAGTTTCAAGGTGAGCCTACAAGGGTAAGACCTTAAGTTCATGTCTGTAACTAGACTAGTTATAGACCCTGCGTTACCTAATGAGGTGTCATGAGATGTTGCCAAGGTATATGAAGGACATATGTAAGTCTTTTTTATAATGATAATAGGTTTTGTGTCATGTATATGATGTGTTAAGGGCTTGGATAGTGGTTAGAAGTCTAGTTTCAAGGCCTAATATTATTTGTAGGTTAAGGTCTAAGTAAGAAATGAGAGAGAGCATGGCCTAATGGGGTATGATTTTATGTTTCCAAGGAAATAATGGATAGGTGAGTATTTTAAAAGGTATTTCATATTTTTTTAATCATTTTCACAAAAATTGAGGTATTGGTTTGCAATAAAAAGCATGAAAAGTGGTTTTAAGGTCTCTCATGTGCAAAAAATGAAGGGTTCTCAACTCGAGAAGGACTTTCAGTTGTTAATTGGAATGTATAACCTATGAATGGGAACATAATATATTAATGGTAGATAGGGAAGAGTCCTAGATCAAAATTATAGGCATTAGTTTTTTATTAAGGGGTTATGCTTTATGAATGATTGTTAAGACTGTAAGATGGTTTAAACCCTCAAAGAACCCTAACAGTGACCTGATATGAAAAAAAATATTATAAAGTGATTATAATGGATTTTTATGTCTATTTTATTTATTGGATGTTGTATTCAACTCTCTTAGGCACCTCTAGGTGTGATTGGTTTGTCAAGTGAGTGAGTGGACCCTATAGGAAAGGCCTTATTTTTTGGAGATTTATTGTAGCAGTAAGATTTAACCAAGTCAAAGTTGATGAATGGATGGATTAAAAATATTTATAATTTTATTTTATTTCCATCATGTCTTTTTAATATTTTCTATCTCTCAAGTGTGTTAAACTGGTCATACAAGTTGATTATTCGCTAACAGGCCTAATAGTGCAAACAGTGAGAAACCCAAGTAGAAGTTAAAATGTGATTAGGGATGTGTTATCATGGATTAAGGATGAATAAAAAATAATGGAGACATTTTTTAAGACATATAATAAATTTTCATGTTGGATATAAGTTTTGGAAATCATTGTATATATCAAAAAGTTGCTCTCAAGTTGACATGTCTAGCTTAGTGAGGTATGTGTACAGTGAGATCATGAGATTAGTATACAAGACCAATATAATTATTATATATTATGATTTTTTTATTGGAGGTTTGTTTTAGTATGTTTTATTATATTTTTCATGCATTTTAAGTCTTTTATTATATTCTATCAGGTGTCATAAGTTTAATTTCCATGATTATGTTTTGACGCTAGTTGGTAGTTTTGAGTAGACTCTTTGCAAATAGAGATTTGAGTCCTTTTTCCATGAGGTGTGAAGTATAAATAAAATTTAAATTATCCTATGGTCACTTATCTTCTTTATATGTTTTTTTCCATGGTTTTTTGGAAAAAATATGTGTGTACTTCAATAGTTCAAGATAGACTTTCTGGGTATGTACCGACCTAATTGTGAATAATACTAATGGCATGCTTCAAGTGGTGGTTAAAAATTAAATGTTTTATGGATCATATATAATATTATAATGGGTATATTTGAGTTTCATATTATATTTTAATACCATATGAGGTGTTTGAATGTGTTCCAAGAAAGATAAAGTGTAATGTGTGCTAATGAAGGCCTAACTGAATTAGGTCTCCTTAAGGCCCAAAGAAGGATTTGATCCACTAAGATATGGATGACCTAATATAATGTTTTATTCATGACCTAAGGCATATTTCATGCAAAAACTAAGAAATCAATCATGTATGTCTGACCAAGAGGTGTATGAGTAAGAGCCTAGTATAAGAACAAGGCCTAATTAACTATTTACAGAATGAGTGAGTTGAAGAGAGTGATATAGAAAATTTAAAAGATTAATTAATTATTTTAGACCATAATAAAGGTGCATATAAACTATAATTAAGATCTTATATGTTTATTATATATGAAAATTAAGGTTAGATGACATAATCAAGTCAAGAAGAGGGCTAGTTGAGCAAAAAGGCCTAGAAGGTAGTTTGAGAGGGATAAAAGTGTGAAGAGTTGAAGAGGTGGTAATAATTAGTTGGTTAATAAATAAGGTGATAAAATCAATCAGGTTTTTGATTTGGTTCTAAGTCATCTATGTGGTTAATGCTTCCTTGCAAGTGGGTGCTTGTTAAAGCCTAGTCAAGTGGGTGCTTGGATAGTTGGGGTTGGTGCTCCATGTGAAGTTGGTGATTCACTAAATCTTGATGTTTTTATTAAAATAATATATTCCATTTGTAAATATTAGTGGGTTTTATTACCCTTGATGGTTTCCCACTCATTTAGTGTTTCTTGTGTTATGCTCATGTGAATGAATTTTTATGCATTGTTCTATCCTTAAATTATTTTGATGGTTCAAAGAATGTTAAAGTACATGTGTGTTGAGGTCAAAATACCCCATTTTAATTTGAAAATTTGGACCCTTTAGATGTTTTGAATCTTTACCCTACAAGCATGTCCTATTTTGGATATTATTTTGAATTTAAAGATCATCTACTCTATCAAACTTGGGTACTAATTTATGGTGTGTTTTGAGCTACCTAAAATTGATAATGATTGGTATTAATGTCTTTAAGTTATATGTTTTATGAGGCCCTCACGCTGGTTCATGATCTAAAACCCTACCACAAACCTTTAGTTTATGTTTAAATTCAAATTTGGTAGGAATTAATTGGTGGGAGTATTTTAAATTTGTTTTGGAATTGAGCACAAGTTTCATGTTTAAATCTTAGTCATGTTTTTTAACACAACTAAAACCTTAGCTTAAAATATGTTTGGTCCCCTTTATTATCTTCCCCACTACTTCCTTATTATTTTTAATTGATTCTAATGTTTAGTTTTATAGGGTCCTTTTTATTTATTCCTAATTGAGTCTAATTTTATGCTAGCTTGGTCCCTTTGTTAACATATTATCCTAAAGTTTTAATATTAATGCCCCATCATATTTATTAACATAAGAAGGACCTTAGTATAAACACTTTAGCTTAAATTTTCATTCAATCCTAAGTTTAACTTAATTTCCTTGATTCTTGCATAATTTAATAGCTCTCACTTCATCATGGGGCTTGATTTAATGGAGTGAGGAAGGCCTAGGTCTTAACTTAAAAAATCATAAAAATCAAAAGATCCAATGATCCATGTTTCCTCATGGCCTTTTGATCAGATGATGCAAAAAAATCTTGACAAAGCTAAGAACTTAGTCCTTTGGGCCAATCAAATTTGAGCTCCCAAATCATGATCAACAGTTCTAACTTCATCATGGGTCAAAAATAAAATGGAGCATAGACAACATCAAAAATTAAAAATCCCAAGAGCTCCATAGAGTTTCCATGTGGCACACCCATATTCAAAGATTAAAAGTAAAGGGGCCCATAAGATAGAAGAGATCAATCATGAGAAAGCTCCCAGATCATGATTAGATGGCTCTCGCTTCATCTTGATTCTTGATCCAATATAATGAATTGAGTTTGGGATCTCGAGAGGGTGCATGGAGGTGCCAAGTGGAAATCTCACATTAAGACACAAGATTTTGATGAGCTTAAAATTAACATTCACATAATAGTCATTTAATGCTCATGAGGATGTATTTAATGTCTGCATGATTGTCAAATTTAAGCCCATAAAAAATAGGAACTTTAAAAACCTAAATTTGAAGTTCACATGACCATATTTTAATGTCTATGAAGACGTATTTGATGTCTACATAATCATCAAATTTAAGCTAATGAATTATTTTTCTCAAGTCTATGATAGACTCCAAAATGTTTCTAAAAGGCCTATAAATTTCTTTGTAGATGAATGGAAACCTTTGGGAGTTGTTCAAATGCTTGAAATATTTAAACTATAAATTTTTAAGTGGTCTCATAAGTCTAAATATTTTTAGAAATAGATGTAGTCTAAGTCTATACCCTAAGGTACCCATTACATTTGTTTAAATGTCATGAACCTTAGGCTAGAGACTTCTACTAAGTCTTATTGAAAGGAAATTTGTGAGATAAAGCTTATCCCAAATAATTTAAATCTAAGGTTTTATTATGTCTATTAATACAATAAATCCTTATGTCAAATTTCAACATTTGATCCTTATATCATTTTGACCCTTTTCAGCATGTTCTATGATCTTAACATAAATATTTTAGCCCAAAGTATGTGTTGTGTTTATTAAACACAACATAAAGATTGTCCTAAAATATTTATCCATGGTCCTCTTTGTATAAATCTAGGAGACTTAGGTATAAACACTTTAGCCTTAAGTTCATTTCATGTTTAATAAACACAAAATGAACCTTAGCCTAAGGTATTTAAAACCTAAGTCCTTGCCTAGTTCTTCAATTTAAAACTTAGCATACGATGCTTTAACCTAAGTCTATTTGTGTTTATTAATATTAAATATTCTTAGGTAAAAACATTATAGCCTAAGTTATTTTATGTTTATGCACTAACTTAAATCTCTTACATCTTTGTATATCCTATAGCTCGTGTTTCATCATGGAAGGAGGATCCAATGGTGCAAAGGCACCAATGAATTATCAATGGATATCTGAGATCCCATGGGTTTGACACATGGTTAATGTGAATTTAAAGTGAAATTAAAAAGGGTAATAGAGCCTGAAAGGCCTATGGAGGTGTGAAGTGGCACAACCATAGGAGTTGAGACTAAAGAGAGCCAATAATGAATGAGGTCTTAGATCACAATTAATGGTCTATAGTCACTCATAGGATCTTTATCCAATGATGCCAAGAAAATGGTACATTTTTAAATTCCAACAGTGAGTGCTCAAATGGAATTTATGAAAAATGTTGTGAAAGGTTCTAGATTAATACCACATAAGTTCCATGCAAGAAGAAAGTGACAAAATAAGATATATTGTGTGCCTAAGAATGCAAACATTTAAAGAAAAATATCCAAATAAAATCTAAATCACGTATGAGCTAAACTCCATGAGATACCACCATTAAATATTTAAAGGCCTAAACTTACATCAAAAGACCCTAAGTAAACTTGGATTGATTACTGTGAATTTAGAAGAAGCTTAATTGTGATTTGAGCACAAAAAGGTTAGCACAAAGATTAATTGTAATCTAGTTGGGAACCATTTGGAACCACAAAAACCATGGTAGATAGAAGACAAAAATTAATATATGAGGTAGATATATATCTATCTATGGATAATGAAGGAAAGGTTTTCAAGGATACTGAGTTAGATGTCATAGCCTTGAATAATGACAACAAGAATTGGTCTGAGCTCTTTTACACCATAGAGGAGATGGAGCCCATCACCAAATAAGAATACATAATTGTTTCTATCAATAGGATATACTATGAAATCATCATAGTTCAAATGGATAACCTCCACCATGATGCTACCAGAATAGAGGTAATTCATTTTATTGATGTCCTTTCTCTAATTTTCATTGATTATAGAATTTATAATGATTGATTATCCATGAAAGAAGCTCTAGGAGATTATCCAATATTTCCCTAATAGCCTTTGAAATAATACAAGATCCCCAAACCCCATGTGGAGTTACCCACAATCAAACAATGGACCAATGAGAATGACCTAAATACCATATCTAGACCATGGTTGCTCCAAGGAAACCATGTATTCCAAGACTTTGAGGGAAAGATCCCAATTATCTAGTTTAGGGAAGGGATTAGGGTAATCATGACCCTATTAAATAGACTATCTAGAGCCCTTATAACTACATATGTCAACAAGACCTAGGAATCTTATGTTAATTTTATGGTACAGAAAGAGCTTATTTCTTCAATAGGAGATATGTTTAGTGTCTTCTTAGGGAAACCATTTATTATCATCAGGAAGATAAGCAAATAGTTTTTTATGATGACTTGTCTACTAGATGCCCTATTAGATTTTACGAATATCCCCAATATCAATAACTAATCTCCTAAGGGTAGAATCATAATTTCCCACCACTAATCAAAACTACATATCTTCAAGTATAGAAACCACATGCAATTCAAGTTACCTAACTACATTCCCTCAAGTTGGTAAAGTAGGAAATTACATCTCAACTACTTCATGGTGTTGATGGAGTTTGAAAAGAGAAAATGAAAGGCCTCTTCCATCACTTTCCTTTCAAAATTGGAATGATATTATACAAGATTCGAACTAGGTGGACACCATGTCTAGACATATTGACACCTTTGTATTCCAATTGGATGATCTTATGAATTGCGATCCAAATAATGTGGTAGGCCCACATTTGAATAAAAAATAGCTACCTAATATAATCTATGAGCACTAGTTGTGTCCTCATAACACCTTATACATAAAGGCCAACAATTTTGATGAATTTTTGGATAGATTCAAGAATACCAACCTCAAACTCATGCACAAGTTAACCAATGATGAAAATCAAGGGGACATATGGAAATTGCATCCCCTTTAGTACCATTTTTTGCTTAGACCTTCTAAGCCACATTAGGAATAGCCCTAGATGGAAACACCATAACCCCAAGGATAATATAAACATTGGAGGAGAGACTTAGTGAGGTACCTTCATCCTCAGCTCTCCCTCAAAGACCACCATCCCCAATTAAGCACATAGAGCTGATTGACCTTGAACATGATGGAATAATAGAGGGTACCCTCAAAGACCTTACTAAATCTTATGGTTTTGAGGAGGAAGAAACACAAGATGAGGAAGCTTAGTTTTAATAAGAGGAAGCTAAAAGAGAGAAAGGAAAGGAAGTGGCCCTTGACATAGTCCCAATGGCATCTAAGAAGAGGAAAATAGAACTAATAATTATCCTTATTGGACAAAAGAGGCCAAAGTTGACTCTCACTCATCCCACAAGTGAGTTTAACTTTTTTTTATTGAATATTTCCTTATTCACCAATCATCCCTCATTGGTTTGTCTATGGGAATTTGTAGAAGATCACTTACTACTCCCACTCTTGGGCTTTGACCAAGGCTATCAACATTTATGTTCATGAATAAATCAATCCATAGATCAAGACCTTAATGAATGAGTAGGAGGAAATAATAATTTTGACCATTATAGGGCCATAAAATAAGAAAATGGATGCTCTAGCACAAGGGTATAGATCCCAAAACCTCCAAACTACATAGAATCATCCACCATTGTGCAGTTCAATCTAGAGACAATGAGATTAGAAAGGGTAACTATAAGGAAAGCCATGATAGGAATTAAGGATTTCACTTTCTAGAAGGTTGAACCCTTTATAGGTTTAACCCCATTTAGAGGGTAATAACTTGGTGAGGTTCCAATCCATGAGGAAGATATTGAAAGCCTATTAGATGCTCACTCAACCCAAGTCAGAGCTGGCATTAGGGGAATAAAATAGAGGATTCAAAATTTGGAAAAAATAAAGGGAAACTTAGAGATACACCATTTATTAGTGTTTTATGTTATAATAAACATGTTTTAAACATCATTCTTTGATATGTTTTATTCTTTAAAATCAATAAGGATAAGGCAAGATGCATTAAACTGCTAAGGTGAGGTGGTTAAGGGATTAATAACAGATTGGTAGGAGGTAGAGATCAAGATAAGGGGTCTCATTAGAATTTTGATCAAGGATAGAATCCCTAAATTCAAAACCATTTGCCTCGCTCACCTAAATTCTATATTGGGGATAGTGGTAGGCAAGATCCAAAGTCTAAGTTTATAGACAAAGACTTTGGATAGACTCTTAGCTGATCATAAGGAATTGATCACTAGAATTAAACAACTCCTAGGTAATATTATAGCTAATCCTACCAAGACTACAGCCCTAGGGATAATTGATGTTGCAGAGTATAAGCATAGAGTTACCTTGGTAATGTAAGAGGTAAAGGGCAAAATCCAAGGTAAATCAGGCAGTGACAATGGCAAGATTTAAGGCATGATCTTTAAAGCTAAGGAAAATATTATAGAAGTCTATAACATGAAATAATATATATCTAGAGATGATATGGACCTTGATGACTTAGCTGATCAAAAAGAGGTGTACCTCCTGAAGCTAGTTGTGGATCTAGTGCTTGTCAAAGAACAACATCAAAGGGAAATGGAAGTTATGCAAGAGAAATAAGGAGACCTTTCAAAAATAGGCCCACCATCTTAGTTAATATTCTCTTTTTATAAAACATTATAATATTTGAAATATGGAATATTATTTTATAAGGTATATGTTAGTCTATTAGCATATTGCCTCTAGGCTAGTCTAGTTTTGAAAAACAAATGTATTATAAAACTTTCTAAATAAGGACAACTATCCTTATCTTTTATAAATTTGTATCTTGTAATTAGCTGGTGTACTTCCTTACTTTTATATAAAATTTAGTATTACCATTATATAAAGAGAGATAATTTTAATAAAAATTTGTATACTTGGATCAATGAATACAATCAAGGAATTTTTCAAAGATTGTCCATGTTTGATATGTCAGTTGTTAACATAAAATTTTTCTCAATTGATAGCTTTGTGTCTTAAATTTGAATAGTTTCTTAGAATTTTGGGTTACATCTCTTATCATAGGGTTTCTAATTTGTGCATATTCTAGATTAGTTTAAGCATCTTGGATTTGATTCACTTCATCTTGATCTATATTTAGATGTGCAAATGCTATTTGATTATAATAGTAAATCTTTAAAATAAACCTAGTTATTACTTGTGATTCTTTACATCATCCTTCAAATTTTTCCTGGTGTATAGTGAGATTTGAGCTTAGGATATTTTACACTATTTATTGGTTTGAATACATACTCAGTTGTAATTAAAAATTCATAATAATATTTGAGGCTAAAATAAGCAATCACTTATTTTCTTTCTTCCCTACTCTTCTCATTTTTCTCCTTTTCTTTAATCAAATCACTATAGATTATATTTAATTACAAATATTCATATATATAAATATTAGTATTTATCTTAATTTTCAATCATAATTAATTAATAATTAGCATAGATACTAGCATTTCATAGAGACTTAGACCATGATGGCTCCCAACCATCAATTAACATAAATTTGTGGGAACAATTAAACATTACTTTGCTACTATTTCATCATAGGTAACATTAAGTTGTCATAACTTGATACAAATGATCTATATTCATATAATTCTAAAATTTGAAGTGTTATTGAACACTAAGGACATTTATGGTTCACATAGAGGCATTGATAGGTTCATACTCACACTAGAAGGAGGGCTAGTCCTTGTATATTAGTTGGATCTAATATTGGTGTTACCTTTACACTCTTAGGTAATTATTTGCTTATAAGTGTAAATATCATTGATATTTATGGTTTGTGACATATCGTTTTGCTTCCTTTAGACAAAGATCAAATTTCTTTAAGATTTGATGCATAGTTTTGGTAAATTTAGCATAATCTTTGAAAATCCATAGTATTTAAGGTTAGGATAGCTTATTTTGATCAAATTCTGGCATATATTTCATAGATATGAGTTTATTTAAGCTTATAATTATATAAATATAGATCATATTTGCATAATTGGACACATCTTTAATCTATCTTAGGTAAATATCATTATCCTTTATTGTTATTTACAATATTGGTAAAATGATCTTAATGTACAAGTTTAGTCCTTGTTCTTTATAAAGATTAGCCTGATACATCATATTTAAAATAGGATATTTAATATTCAAGCTATAATTACCAAAGATTCAAACTAGATCACACTCAGAGACAAGGGAACCTTTGCTTGAACTTGAGGTTCATAAAAGAGCTGGGCATGATAAAGGTAAACATAGAAGATCAAAATATTTGCAAATTTCACCTCTTCAAGGTAAATTTGCCTTAAACCTTTGTCCAAGTATGGCTTGGTTGGGAGATTCTTTATTCAATGTAATAGGTGTGGTACATGATCTCACACATCACACTGAGAAGTATTTGTCTACATTTATTTTAACTAATATAGTAAATTTTTGAAGAACACATCAAATATTTTAAAGATTCTTTGAGGTTTATTAATGTTTTTCATGAGGATGTATCTTTTACGTTGTTCCCATTTACATTTAAATATGTGGCCTATCAATGGTTTTTAAATCTATTTTATAATTATATTACTAGTTAGGATGGGTTTACTAATGTTTTCATATATCAATTTGGTAAAATTATCAGTCCATGTGTCATTTACCATCAATTCACAACCATCAAAAGGGATGAAAGTGAGCCTATAAGGTCTTTTAATGCTATATTTAAAAAAATGTACAGGAGGACCATAGAACCTTATAAACCTAATTATGTTTTAGCTCTAAAAATCTACAAAGATGTAGTGGATCCCATGACCTCTATATTTTTGAAGAGATTTATTCTAGCTATAACTTCATTGGCTAGGGCCTATCTAGATCTAGTGATCATCAATGATAAAATATAACCCCAGGGACAAATATCCTATTTTGTTCCAAACATGAACCCACATATGCCCATTCTAAACATATTCCCCAATAAGAACCAAAATATTCCAGCCTTTAACTCCCAAATCTAAATCAATTTCCCTTGAGTCATGTTGCTCCCAATTAAAAATTAGGATTTTAAAATCATCCTACTAATGAATTCAATGCAAATTATCAAAGAGTTTTAATACCATCTACTAACAATAACTAGGTGAATAATTATGAAACTCCCAAGAATGAGAATGAGTCTATCTTGAAAATGGTCTAAAAATTAAGCTCCAATTTAATTTAGTTGAAGAAATAAGTAGGAAATATTGGAGAAAAATTTGGTAGGATCTTCTCATTTAAAAGGTTTAATAGGCCAAATAATATGTTTCAAAATGATAGTTTTCATAATAACAAGGCTAATGAACCATCTTCTAGTAATAAGACTATGGACATTAATCTTACTAATAAGTATTACTTAATTATTGTAGAGTGCATTATACAAACAAGCATGGGGAGATTGATTGTATATAATTTTTCAAGGATTTTGAGGCTTTCTAGGAGGAATTAGACACATTTTATGTGATCCCTAACAAGGATAGTGGTGCAAGTACTTCTAGATCTAAATCATTTGATCAAGCCTTCATAGTGGAGACCCTTGATTTCCCTTTTCAAGAGGAGAATGAACTTGATGAGATCCCTAATGAGATTTAGGCTTTCCAAAAATTCTTGAAGATGATGTATTCCTTGAATAATAGGGATCAAAGATATCCCTTGACTATCTCAATGCCTCCCTCCAAATAATTTTGGAACTCCTCCAAATACTTCTTCAAGAAATAATCTAGAGCCACCTAAAGGGAGTACCTCTAAGCCCAAATTGATATTCCTAGTTATTCTAATAAAATTATATATAACATAATTGAGTAAATGAAGAAGATAAAGGCTAACATTACACTACATGAACTAATGCAAATTATAGAACAAAGTGACCTCATACTAGAATCATTATCAAATAAATCCAATAAGACACCCAAGGCTGACATTGCTAATGTGACTGTACACAAATATAAGGTAGAATCCCCTCCTTTCATACTCACTATTAGGATGTTTGGTAAGAACTTGCATTATTGTTTATTGGATTTTGGTGCATCCAACAATATCATGTTAGCAGGTATTTATAAGAAACTTGGCTTAACTCCTATAAAGTTTGATAGAGTTGTAACTCAATTAGACAAATCTAGAGTCAAGGTAATTAGGTAACTTTTAAATGTTCATATGTAATTAGCTTCTGAACCTAGGGTGAAGTAGTTTATTAATATTCAAGTTGTTGATATTCCTAATGTTTATGAAATATTACTAATTAGGGAATGGACCAACACTCTAAATGGCTACATGTCTACACATTATTCACATTTGTGGCTACCTTGGAAAGGAGTTCCAAACTAGATCAGGGTTGAGAGAGAGAGCCAAGAAAGAAGCACATGATCACTAAGTAAAATGATGTGAATGATAGGGTTAACATAATTGACTTAGACTTAGGGGTTTTCACCCTAGAGGTTGTCACAGTATGTGATCATAAAATTACTCATGTTATTTTTGGATTGTGGAAGTTACACTTTGATGGTGCTAGGTGTAAGGCTGGATATAGAGTTGGTGTTGTCCTAACTGATCCTAGTGGTAAGTAATATCATTCTTCCTATATGATTTAATTCATGTGTACTAAAAATCTTGCTAAATATGAGGCCTTTATCCTAGGTTTGTAATTTACAATAAAGAATAAAATCAAAGAACTACTAGTTTATGAAGAGTCAGAACTAGTAGTCAATCAGGTGAGAAGCAAATATCAATGAAAGATCTCTTACCTTAATAGGTATAAGTTTAAGGTAAGGGATCTCATTGATTCTTTTGATGCTTTTAACATTATATCCATCCCAAGAGAAGATAAATAGGTTACTAATAAGTTGGCATCAACCTCATGCCCAACCAAGACTCACCTAACTTCAACAATGAGATGATACCCTATCTTTTAGTGCTAGATAATGTTAATCATTTTTAGGTCTTTAGTGATGATCAACATATATTAAATTACATAACTAATTTTGGAGTAATTGAGGATTAGATAATTGATGAGATTGATGAAAGTGAACTTAGGGAGGACAAATTTTATGGTAAGGTCATCTTGTTGAATGACAATAAAATACCTAAGGGGATGATTACCTTAGAAAGGCTATTTGATCAAGACAATATGGCTGAGGTCCCTAAGGTTTCCAAGGTGAGTTGGAATGAATATAATGTAATGGATCTTGGCCCCTAATATTATCCCTAACTAGTGAATGTAGGAAAGGCCTACACTAATATTAAGAATAAGAAGGCCAAAGAGTTCCTAAATAGATATAAGGATGTCTTAGCCTAGTCTTATGATGACCTAAAGATATTTGATTCAAGGGTCATCACCCATACTATATCCCTTAAATAAAGTTGTAAGCCAATCAAACAAAAGTAAAGGCCAATAAACCTTATCCTATAACCAATGATCTTTAATGAGGTTAAGAGATTACTTGATTCTAGAATTGTGTTTCCCATCAGGAATTTTACTTGGGTGGCTAATTTTGTGCCTTTTAAAAAGAAGAATGGTGAGATTAGACTATGCATTGATTTTATAAATTTAAACAAAACATTTGAAAAAGCTAAATATCCTCTTCCTTCTCTTGACCAAGTGATTCAAGTTATTTTAGGGTTAGCTATGATGTCTTTCTTGTTTCCTTTTAAGGTTATAACTAGGTGTTAGTTGATAGGGAAGACATGATGAAAACAACCTTCACAAACAAGTGGGGAGCCTTCACCTATAAGAGAATGATATTTGGCTTAATAAATGTAGGAGTTATCTTTCAAATAACTATGGACCATGCCTTCCATGGCCTGATAGGTAAGTGGATCATTATATATATGGATCATCTAATAATTTTTTATAAAAATAGGAAAGATAACTTTATGCACCTACAACAAGTTTTTGAGAGATGTAGAAGGTACAGAATCTCTTTAAGTCCCAAGAAAAGTATCTTTTGTGTTATTGAAGGCAAATATATGGGTCATGTCATAACTAAATATGGGATCTCTATAGATCCTAAAAGAGTAAAGGCCATATCTAGAATAGAGCCTCCAAATAGTAGAAAGGAGATAAAGTTATTTTTTAGTAAGATAAACTTTGTGACAAAGTTCATTTTTGGCTTTACAAATATTATCAAGCCACTGAATGACATGATAAAGACGGATGCCAAGCTCACTTGAAATGAAGAGTCCATGAATGCATTTAGTGACATAAAATAAGTAATTAGTTAGGCTCTAGTTTTGATAAGTCTTGACTTTTCAAAGGACTTCTACCTATATTATTTTACCTCTAACCATACTATGGCTGTAATTTTAACTTATAAATTTGATGGATGTGATCACCCAATCAATTTTATGAATACTAACTTTAAAAATGTAGAATTGAACTATTCACTGATTGATAAGCATGCATATGCATTAGTTAAGGTAGTAAATAAAGTTAGGAATTATATCCTTAGAAATAAGGTGCATGATATTCTACTTGACACTGCCACAAAGCTTATGTTGAGCTAGAATGAGCTTGGATAATGCATAGGTAAGTGGATGTCAATTTTGAAAGAATATAACATAGAAATGAAGGCAACAAAATTGGTAAAGTACCAAGGCTTGATCCAAATGATTTATAATACCATCCCTAAGCTAATTATTATGCAAGTTGATCAATAAAATTTTCAAGCTAGTGAGTGGTATGATTCCATCATACATTTACTTATTAATGGTACTTATCCTATAGGACTATCTAGGGAGAAAAAAAGGCCTCTAAGGCTCAAAGTAGATCATTATATGATCAAGAATGGAGTCTTATATATGAAAAACTTTGAGGTAAACTACCTAAGGTGTGTCTCAAGAGAGGAAGCTACTGAAATCACGAGTACCTTTCATGAGAAGTTTGGTAATGGACACCCATCAAGAAAGACTACTACATATAAGATTCTCAGAGCTAGATACTATTTGCCAACTTTCTTCAAGGATGCTCATAAGCATGTGAGGGAATGCCACTCTTTCCATATTTTTAGCACCAAAGAGCCTAAGGTAGCAATGCCTTTATAAATAGTTATGGTTGAAAAACCATTTTCACAATGAGGGTTATACTTTATAGGAGTGATCAACCCTAATTCATCTAAAGGTCATAAATTTATCCTAACTACCATGGATTATTATACAAGGTGGGTTGAAGTTGTAGCCATGAAATAATGAAATATGAAGGAAATGATCAATTTCTTAGAGGAGAATGTTTGTACAAGATTTAGAACTCTAGTATCTCTAGGGTGTGATAATGGGTCTACACTTACATCCATAAAGATAACTGAATGGGCGTATGATAATGAAATGTATCTAAAGTTTTCATCTAAATATTATCCATAAGGGAATAGAGTCTCTAAGTCTACCAATAATAATTTGATGAAAGTAATCAAGAAGTCTATTGTAGACAAGCCTAGGACTTGGTACAAATTTCTCAAATATGCCTTATGGGTAGATAGGATCAGAATCAATTAAGCCTTGAAGGCTTCACCACTTATATTTGTGTATATCCAAGAACCAATATATCATATCAACCTCAAGTTACCCACATATAAATTCATGCAAGAATACATAGAGGAAAGCTAGGATCTTACAAAGTTGATATTATTGGATATCATTCAGATGGAAGATGCAAGGGAAAAAGCCTTTACTAATTTTAGTAGGTATCAAACCATAATGAAAATATCGTTTGAAAAAATATCAAATAGTAATGTGTTTAGACAAGGGGACCTAGTTCTCCTTTGGGACAAAGAATATGAACCTAAAGGCAAGCATGGAAAGCTCACACCTCTATGGATTAACCCTTATCAGATTGAAAACACACTATGGAGCAAAACTTTCAATGTCAAAGATCTACAAAGAGCAAATTTCACACTACCCACCAATGGGAAATACCTCAAGCACTACTTCTCTGCTACTCCTCTTGAAGTCTTTATGGATTAAACTATAAGATGGTTAGATTTTGTGTAGGTAGGATACTTAGTCTCTTTAAATTTATTTAATTTTTGTCCCTTATTTGTATATAAGCATGTATATATTTATCTACTTTCTTTTAATTTCTTACTTTCCTAATTTTTGTTGTGTGCTTGTTTTGTTGCCTCATTCCTTGATTCCAATAAGTCCTTTTGGACAAATTTGAGCTCAAATTTTTAGTTTTCTTGAAACCCCAAAGTTTAGGAATGTGGGTATGAACCTAATATATGTGTTAACCATGGATCTAAAATATGAGCCTAATGTTATTATTTGGAAAAATTGGTAAAAACTAATTAATAGGTTAACTATTTTATGAGAACTAGAATATTGTCTTGACCTAAATTTTGTCTTAATAATATTTGCACTTAAAGGATGAAATATTAATTTATTGAACCATAGTCATGCTTGAACTTAAAAAACATCCTTACCTAGGATAATGGTTGCAACCATAAGTGACTCTCTGAAGATCAAACACCTGACAAAATCCTTAAACCTATCTATCCTAGTTCCTAACCTTGCTGAAAGCATAAAAATTATAAAAATATAAAAAAAAAATGAGGATGTAATGTAAAAGAAAAAAATTTAAAGCATAGGTGATTCTAGTAATCTCCATCAAGGTTATAGATGCCTGGCTAGTAGTGGAGCAAGGCCTTGGAGGAGCTAAAGGTATCTCTATTAGGGATATGGATTCCTAGCTAGTAGTAGAGCAATGCCCAAGCCTCCCCTGAACCAGAAGCATGTATATTAATGAATACCTAAGCATGCTCTAAGTCAATGTTTATGATTAAAGATATGAAAATTAAAAGTTTTTTCCTAAATCCCATGAAAAATAGTTAGTGGAATCAAATCACATACATAATATGGCTATGTTTTAATATTTGATCCCAAATTTCCAAGTACAAGGTTTGTTCAACCATAAAATGATCTAGATAATGGCATAGATCAAATAAAGTGGATGACTTAGTTGTTTGTCTGAACCAGAGTCTCTAGGTTCTAACATATTTTTATGTTTCCCTTGGAATTTGCCATTTTTTGAGGTCAACACAACCCTTTTTTTAAAACTAAGACCCTTGAGATATTTTGAAGCTTAACTATTCAAGTATGGCCTATTTTGGATATTATTTAGAATTTGAGGATCATCCACTCAGTCAAACTTGGGTATTGATTTATGGTGTGTTTTGAGATTACCTAACATTAATAATGATTGGTCTTTACATATTTAAATTACAAGTTTCATGGAGACCTCATTAATGGTTCATGCTCTAAAACCCTGACCCAAACCCCTTATTTATGTTTAAATTCAAATTTGGTAAGAATTAAATGGTAGGAGCATTTTAAATTTATTTTAGACTTGAACACACGTTTCATGTTTAAATATTAGTCATGTTTCTTAACACAACTAAAACTTAGCTTAAAATATGTTTGGTTCCCTTTATTATCTTCCTCATTAGTTCCTTATTATTTCAAATTGAGCCTAATTTTCACTTTTTAGGGCCCTTTTTATTTATTCCTAACTGAGTCTGGTTTTATACTAGCTTGGTCACTTTATTAACATCTTATCCTAAATTTTTAATATTAATCCCTATCATATTTATTAACATGAGTAGGACCTTAGTATAAACACTTTATCCTAAGTTCACTTTTGGTCTTGAGTCTAACTTAATTTCCTTACTTCTTGTAGAATCCAATGACTCTCACTTCATCATGGGGATTGATCTGATGGACCAAGGAAGGCCTAGGTCTTAACTTAAAAAAATCATGAAACTTTCAAGATCAAATGATCCACATTTCCTCATAGCCTTTTGATCAGATGATATGAAGAAATCCCAACAAATATCAGCACTTAGTCCTTTTGACCAATCACATTTAAGCTCCTAGATCATGATCAATGATTATTACTTTATCATAGGCCAAAGATTAGATGGAGTGAAGATATAATTGAAAATTTAAAAGCCAAAGAGCTTCATAGAGTTTCCATATGACACTCTCACGTTCAAAAATTAAAAACAAAGGGTCATATAGGATAGAAGAGACCAATCATGAGCAATCTCCTAAATCATGATTAGATGGCTCTTGCTTCATCATGATTCTTGATCCAATGGAGTGAATTGAGTCTTATATCTGAAGAGGCCCCATGGAGCTACGAAGTGGTGATCTCATTTTAGGACACAATATTTTGATGAGCTTAAATATACATTCGTGTGACCATCATTTGATGCTTGTGAGGACATATTTGATGTCTACATGACTCTCAACTTTAAGCCCATCAAAATTAGGAACTTCACAAGCTTAAATTTGATGTTCATGTGATCATTATTTTATGTTTATGAGGATGTATTTGATGTTTGTGAGACTTTCAAATGTAAACTAATGAAATATTTTTCTCAAGTCTATGATAAACTCCAAAATGTTACTAAAAGGCTTATAAATTACTTTGAAAATGATTGAAATCCTTCAATGTATTTTTAAACACATGAAATATTTGAACTACAAATGTTTAAATGGTTTTATAAGTCTAAATGTTTATAGAAATGGATTTAGTCTAAGCCTATACCCTAAGGTCCCCATTATGTTTGTTTGAATGCCATGAACTTTAGGGTAGAGACTTATAATAAGTCTTATTTAAAAGGATGTGTGTGACATAAAACTTAGCCCAAATTATTTCAATCAAATTTTTTAGTGTGTCTATTAAAATAATAAATCCTTATGTCAAATTTCAACATTTGATCTTTATATCATTTTGACCCTTTTGAGCATGTTCTATGATCTTAACTAAAATATTTTTGCCCAAAATATGCATTATGTTTATTAAACATAACATGAAATTTGGCCTCAAATATTTATCCATGGTCCACTTTATATAAATCTATGAGACTTATGTATAATCACTTTAGCCTAAATTTCATTTCATGTTTAATAAACATATAATGAACCTTAGCCTAAGGTATTTAAAACCTAAGTCCTCACCAATTTCTTTTATCTGAAAATTAACATAAAATGATTTAACCTAAATTTATTTATGTTTATTAATATTAAATATACTTAAGTGAAAACATTTTAGCCTATGTTATTTTATGTCTATGCATTAAATTAAAGCTCATGCATCTTTGTAGATCCTACAACTCATGCTTCATCACAAAAGGATGATCCAATGGTACAAAGGCACTGATGAATTTTCAATGGATCTTCAAGAGCCCATAGGATTGATGCATAGTGAATGCACATTCAAAGTGAAACTAATAAAATTAATAGAGTTTGAAAGGCCCATAAAGGTGCTAAGTGGCATAACCATGAGAGTTGAGACCACAGAGAGCCAATAACAAAGGAGGTCCTGGATCAAAATCAATGGTCCATAATCACTCACAAGCTCTTGATCCAATATTTTAAAGTAAATGGGGCATTTTTAAATTCTAATGGCTAGTGATCAAAAGGCATTTATGAAAAATGCCATGAAAGGTTATGGATCAATGCCACATAAGTGCCACAGAAGAAAAAAACAATAAAAGAAGAGATATTGGGTGCCTAAGAATAAAAACATATAAAGGTAAAGGTCCAAATCAAATTTGAAGCATGTATGAGCCAAACTTCATGAGCTACCACCATTAAAGTTTTAAAGCCCTAAACTTACATAAAAGGATCCTAAGTAAACCTAGATTGATTATAATGAATTTAGAATAAGCTTAATTTTGATTTGATCACAAAAGATTTAGCATAAAGATCAATTATAATCTAGTTGGGAACCAATTTTCAAGAAAAAAAACATGGTAGCTTGAAGTTAATAATTAAGATATGAGATGGAGTTGTATCTATCCATAGATAACAAATGAAAGGTATTCAAGGATAATGAGTTGAATGTTAGATCCCTGAATAATGGAAATATAATTGGTATAATATATTTTTGACCATAGAGGAGATGAATCCCATCACCATGGAGGAACAAAGAATTTCCATTTTCAATAAGAGATACTATGACCTAGTCATAGGTTAAATGGTTGGCCTCTATGTTATTTCTAGACCAGAGGTACTTCATTATATTGATATACTTTCTCTAATTTTCATTAATTATATAATTTATAATGATTAGATTATCCAAAAACCAAGCTCTAGGAGAGTAGCCTAAATTTTACCACTAGCCTTTGAGAAATACTACAATCTCCCTAAACCCCATGTGGACTTGCCCACAATCAAAGGATGGACTAGTGAGAGTGACCTAGAAAACATCCTCAAGAAATGGTTGCTCTAAGGAAACCTTGTATTCTAGGACTTTGAGGGAAAGATCCCAATTTTCCAGTTTAGGGAAGGGATTAGGGTATCATGACCCTATTAAACAAAATATTTGGATCCCTTACAAATACATATGTCAACAAGACCTGGGTATCGTATGTTCACTTTATGCTAGAGAAAGAGATTATTCCTCTAATAGGAGATATGATTTGTGTCTTCCTAGGGAAATAATTTACTATCATCAAGAAGAAGACAAGAAAGTAGTTTTTATGATGTCTTATCTACTAGATGCTCTGCTAGTTTCTACCAAGATCTCCAACATCAAGAACTAGTGGTAGAACCACAATTTCCCACCACTACTCAAAACTGCATATCTTCAAGTATAGACACCACATGAAACTCATATATGATTGTATCTATCTTACATTGGTAGAATCCATCAAATGGATTCTCATGCCTAAGATTCCACCTTTGATAAAGAAATATGTGGAACTGATAGGAGATATCTTGTTTTACCTAGATTGCATTGTTATCATAATTAATGGGGTTCTAACCTATCCCTTTAATTTACCTATCTATTTTCATCCCAAGTTGTTAGAGTAGGAAATTGCATCTTAAATCATTCATGGTGTTGATGGATTTTTAAAATAGAAAAGGAAAGATCTCCTCAATCACTTTCCTTTGACATTTGGAAGGATAATTTACAAGATCGGAAGTAGGTGGAGACCATATCTAGGCATAAGGACTCCTTTGTATTACAATTGGATGATCTCAGTTGGTGGGATCCAAATAATGTTTTATTCCAACATTTTAATAAAAAATAATTACCTAAGCCAATCTATGAGCACCAATTGTGTCCTCATAACACCTTATATATAAAGGCCAACAATTTTAAGAAAGTGCTAGCTAGATTCAAAAATACCAACCTCAAGCTCATGTATAGGTTAATCAATGATGAAAATCAAGGGGATATATGGAAAATGTATCCCCATTAGTAATTTTTTATCCTAAACCTTCCAGGCCAACTCAAGAACAACCCCAGATAGAAACATCATAGCCCTAAGGACAAATTATACAAGGAACTAGCAAGGAAAAGTTGAAGGAGAGACCTAGTGAGGGACCTTCATCCTTATCTCTCCCTTAAAGACCACCATCTCTAGTTGACCACTTAGAGATACTTTCCCTTGAGTTTCATGAAATGGTAGAGGGTGACCTCAAAGACCTTGCTAAAGCTCAGGGTTTCAAGGAGGAAGAATTAGAAGATGAGGAAGCTTAGGTTCAAGAGGAGTCCCATTGGCACCCAAGAAGGGGAAAGTAGAACTGGAAATTGTCACTATTGGAAAAAGTATGCCAAATTTGGCTCTCACTCATCCCACAAGTGAGATTAATTTTTTTAGTGAATAGTTACACATTTATAGACCAATCATCCCTGATTGGTTTGTCTATGGGAAGTTTTAGAAGATCCCTTCCTACTCCCACTCTTGGGCCATGACCAAGGCTGTCAACATTGATGTTCATGAAGAAATCAAATAATGTATTAGGACCTTAATGAATTCATAGGAGGAAAGAAGAATTGTGACCATTACAAGGCCATATTCATAGAATCATCTATCACTATGCAATTCAATCTAGAGATAGCTGGATTGGAAAGTGTAACTACATGGAAAGCCATGATAGGAACTAAGGAATTCACTTTCCAAAAGGTTGAAACATTTATAGGCTTAACCCTAGTTGGAGGGAAACAACTTTATAAGGTTCTTATCCATGAGGAAGATATTGAAATCCTATTGGAGGATCACTTAGCCCAAGTCAAAGTTGGCATTAGAGGCATGAAATAAAAGATTTAGAATTTCGAAAAAGAAAAGGAAAAATTAGAGACACAATCCATTTTATCAGTGCTTGGTGCCATAATAAACATGTTTGAAGCATCATTATTTGATTTGTTTGATTCTTTGAAACTAATAAGGCTAAGGCAAGATGCATTAATCCAGCAAGGTGAGGTAGCTAAATGATTAATAATAGAGTGGTAGGAGTTAGAGACCAAGATAAGGGATATCATTAGCATTTTGATTAGGGATAGAATTCCTAAATACAAAACCATTATCCTGGCCCACTCAAATGCTATATTGGGGATAGTGGTAGACAAGATCTAGAGTCTAAGTGTGTGGACAAAGAGTTTGGATAGAATCCTATCTGATAATAAATAATTGATCACTAGAATTAAAAAACTCTTAGGCACTATTCTAGCTAATCCTACTAAGACTACATCCCTAGGGATAATAGATGATGTAGAGTATAAGCATAGAGTTACCTTCATAATGTAGGAAGTAAAGGGCAAAAGCCAAGGCAAATCAAACGATGATAATGGCAAGATTTTGGGCATAATATTCATAGCTAAAGAAAATATTACAGAATCCTGGAGCATCAAAGAAGCTATGGATAGAGATGATAGATACCTTGATGACTTATTTGATCAAGAAGAGGTTTTCCACAACATCAAAGGGCATTGGAACTTCTTCAAGAATAACAAAGAGACCCTTTAGCAATGGACCCACTAGCTTAGTTAATATTACTTTTTGTAAAACATTGTAATATTTTAAATAAGGAATATTATTTGTTAGGGCATATGCTAGTGTGTTATCATATTGTCTCTAGGTTAGTCTTGTTTTTAGAAATAAATGTATTCTATAACTTTTTGAAGGACAATTGTTCTTATATTTTGTATAGTTGTATCTTATAACTGACTGGTGTACTACCTTACTTTTCTATAAAATGTAGTATCAACATTCCATAGAGGGAGACAATTTTGAGTAAAATTTGTATACTTGGATAAATTAATACAATCAAGGAAATATACAAATATTGTCAATATTTGATGTGTCAATTGTTAACATAAATTTTCTCTCAATTGCTAGTTTTGTGTCTTAAATTTGAATTGTTTCTTGGAATGTTGGGTTGCATCTCTAATCATAATGTTTATAATTTATGCATATGTTATATTAATTGAAGGATTTTTTATTTGCTTCACTTCATTTTTCTTCGTATTCAGATGTGTAAATATTATTTTATTATAGTAGTAAATCTTTAAAACAAACCTGGCTACTACTTGTGATTCTTTACATCATCCTTCAAAGTTTGCTTGGTGTATAGTGAGATATGAGATTATGCTATTTTTTACTATATATTGGTTTGAATTCATACTTAGTTGAAATTGAAACTTTATCATAGTATTTGAGGCTAAGATAAGCAATCACTTATTTTATTTTTTCCCTACTCTTCTCATTTTTTCCTATTTTTAATTAGATCATTGTAGCTTAGATTTCATTATAAATATCCATTTAGATTAGTCTATATCTTAATTTTTGATAAAAATTCACTAAGCATTAGCATAAATAGTAGAATTTCACAAAGAATTAGATCATGACGGCTCCCAACCATTGATTAACATAAATTTGTGGAAATAATTAAACATTGATTTGCCACTATTTCACCACAAGTAACATTAATTTTCCATGACCTACTACTCATGCTCTAGATTACTTAAATTCTAAAATGAGAAGTGTTATTAAACACTAAGGATATCTATGGTCCACATAGAGGCATCAATAATGTGAAAGAAAGTTTTAAGAGTCTGATTCACCCCTCCCCCCACTCAGTCATTTTGTTTACAAAACTAAATACTCAATCCATTATACAACACTATACATGTATTTTAATCTCCACATACCTCATAGTATATCATAATATGTAGGGTTTTATTTTTCAATGATAGGAAGGCTTAAGCTATTTCTAACTGTAGTGCATCATGAGGGGTTTATCACTCATAAATTACTCTCAATATACCATAGACATGGTATAATATAACTATAATATGTTGTAATATTCCAATTTAGTTCCTTCATAGATCTGTTTACTATTTATGAATTGGATCGATATATTTGAAAGCCTACAAAGCAAACACACATTGACTAGTTAAAATCCTAATCCACGTTACAAATTTAATAGTTTAAAAACTCAAATAAATGTAATTATTATCACCAAATATTTCACCCTAGAGGACATTTTTTAATCCTACTCTAAAACTTTGGAAACATTGAATGCCTTTAGGTCTATGGGTTGCCTATAGTAGAGGTAAACCTCTAAGTTTAAGGGTTATCTCTCTATATTGATCCTTAAGTACTCATCACATACACTAATTGAATGCTTAGATAAAAAAGGGATAGAAGTAGATATGTAAATAAGATACTATAATTGGTGATACACCATAACTACCTCCATAATATTACCATATAAGTACACTAAGAGACTTGACTCACAACACTAGTCTTAGAATCCTAAATTTCTCTAACACTAGTAATTCAAACATGGATGTGATATACATCAAAATACTCAAGGTAAGTGAACCAAAGATAATTTTAAAACACTCAGGATAATCTTATGCTTTAAAATATACCCATACACTTTAAAATATTTCATGTGACCTATTAGAGTGGAAACAACTTGCATCAAACATGGAAGGATTGAAAGAAAGCAAGGATAAACATCAATCACTTGATCGTTCACTATACATCACTTTAAATAATTATAAAATATATTTTGTTAAATAAAAACCAAATTTCATATCTTAATTTCAAATTTAAATTACAATATCAAACTAGTAGGGATTTGTCATACTAGGTGTGGAATTAGCATATAGGAACTAAAATGGCTTGCATTTATAAAATGTAAGAATAGATAGAATAAAGAGTGGAGATTAAGGGTAAAAATTCCACATGTCAAGGAATAATATATAGTTAAATTATATGGTAATGGAGTATTAAAATAGGTCTAAAAGTTTCCTTGTATAATTTTCCACTGAAGCATGATAAAACTCTTCAAAATAGGCATAGGGGTCTTAAAATGGCTTCTTGAAACTATCTTTATGATTAGGTATATTTTTATCACTTTGAATATAACTAGGGAGAGTTTAAATATATTAAATATCAATTATGGGTCATAAACATGCCACAATATTCATCATATGTACCCCTAACTCATAGCCTTCTTTTGGACACTTGTTCTCACCATCTGTACTCACCATCACTAGCCTTATAGGTCTATCTTCATATTTGTCATAAAGATGGGATTCAGTTTCCAAAATAAATACATGGAAGAGTTGTTATGAAACCTTTATAATACCCCTCTACCTTCCACTCCATGAAATATAACTTAAAACAATCCCTAATTGGACTTATCATCCTCTCACTTGGCAGTGATTTTATGTTTTCACTATCTACCATAGACTACCTGAAGTGAATGAGTTATAAAAAGTGTTTCCATGATAAAATATGGTTAAAATGGATATAATTATGTAAAAAATGTCTCAATTTACCCCTTAAATATTTATCACCTATTCATCTTCTTTTACACCTATAAAATAATAAAAACTTGCCAAAAAACCAAGTTTTTTACACTATTCATACAAGTAAGGTATAGACCAAAATGATGGTAAGGATATTTAGAGAGTATTATACAAGTATACAACCATTTAAAAACCATAATAAATTTTTTTCAATTCATTTTTATCCATCTCTTTCCAATCGGGTCTTTGACAAGGGTCTAGGAGGGTTTAACATGTTTTGGTCCTTAGGTATTGTTCATAAAAACCTAACATTGAAACTCCAAAAAAATCCCACTAATTTTGACATTAGGACATTAATAAAAATTTCCAAACTCTTAAGTTCACCATGAAATAAATTGGTACAAGTGTGAGTGTCTTATGTTGGCCTACTGAGTTTCTCTTTTGCATTCTGTGTACCCAGGAGTGAGTTTGAGCCAAAAATAACCCCCTGTGTGATCTCTATACGAAAACAAAGTTTCTAATCAACATAATATATCCTATTTAACTCTATAAATTTTATTTTAAGGTTTATGTGGTCATGTAAGTGATGGCTAAACCCTTGTAGGGCTTATGTCTAGCTTTAGGCCAAATAGGCCTAATTACATATATAGGTTCATAACCACTTTTGAATGCTCCCAATATCTATATGTGTTTATTATCATTAATTTTACTTTATAAAAACATTATAATTTATTCCATTTTTCTTCAATACTCCTCATCACATCTTGTTTCCATCTTTTCATGAAGTATATAGTTTAGTTTTGACTAGGAGTACCCTCTGTCTAAGATCAAATAGAGGGTATCTCTCCTACTTATCCTTATAAATTAGAGATATGATAATTTATAATAGGTAATAACTAAATTTAGTACTAAATTTAAATATTATATCACACCCATATGTCACTTAACATCAAAAATTTCCAAGCACACTTTTAGGAATGATTACTGTGTGCAAGGTTTAGGACTCTCAGGCCTATAAAGTTATGTTGGTGTGAATTTTAATATTTACCTCAATATAATAAGCACATTAAGTTGACCCTAACACTATAAAATTTATCTCCACATTTTCGTATCATTATATAATTGTTTTTACCTCCCAATTTTCACTCTTTACTAACCCAAGCCAGTTTGTAGACTGAGTGACTATGTTATCCACTCAGGAAAAAGATATGCCTATAGGTTTCTTACATGCTAGGAATTGTATCTAATTATTAGGTAATTTTTTAATTAATATTACATCATATTCATATTTTAACATATCCCTATCATTCCTTAGGTCATGTCAATATCTAAACTATCATGCTCCCAATGTACTGTCATTCTATAGTTGGACTATAGGTGACATTTTGGGAGTAAAAAGACCCCTGTATCTGCTTACCTATGTATAATAATTTTCATAAAAATAATTTTATTTATATATATTCTAATTAAGTTAGTTCTTATTTTAATGAACAACTATCAACATGTAGACTATGTTCTAGAATCCTATCACCAATACTCCGTGTGTTTGCAGACTGATTGTGGATACCCTAGGCAAAGAGATTTAAGTAGATGTTCATAGGGTATAAACATTTAAAATAAACCTATTTTACTGATTTTTGGGTTATATTATCATATTTAACTCAAATTAGTTCACTTATCTTGAATGTATGCCTCCATCATGTCATATTGCATTGAAAATCCATTTGAGCTTAAATAATACTATAGATTATATTGTTAGTCTACAGTGAGGATTAGCTTGAGATAGAGGCCTATCTATATTACTTTATTAGGATATCATGTTAAGGTATTAACCCTATGCATTTGATTAATTGTGAAAATAACTAGACTTGTATGTACTTTAATATTCTCCATCATGGGATGATTCTTTATGAGACAAGATCAGTGTTTTGGAAATATTAAGGTAACATGTCTCAAAATCAATTTTCTCAATATAAGGGTAATTTTTTAGGTTTGTATACCACCTTATGACTTCATTATTATCACAATGGCATCTTATAAATTATCATTATTAATTGAAGATCTCAACAATATTCAATAATTTTATCCCACTCTCTGAGGTCTCTATGGAGCTACCTATAAGTGCACACTCAGATACATGACTATGTAGGCAAAGGCATGGTAAAAGATTGAAAGTGTTAGATTAGTTTCCCAAACCAATTTATAAACTTTTAAAAGACTCAAACTAATTTTTTCCATATCATAATCCTTCTCATAATCTTGAAGACCTCCTTTTATCATGAATATGATTACTCAATGATCAAGCTGACTTGACTGTAGTTAACAATTGTATGAAAGTTAATTGTGTGTTTTTAGAATTATCACTCCATTAAGAGACTAATTTGGTAAAAAAAAATCCTTGATATATATTTATCATAATTTTTGTGAGAGGTGAAAAAAAACATCACCTTTGAATTCAAAACTAATAGAGAAAGAAGGAATCTTTTACAGTTGATGAAACTTGCCTATAAACTGCAATATAGTTTTCAACTAGAAAAATGAGAAATTTAAGTGAAATATTTGTCTTACAAACATGAAAAAATGAATTATAATTTTCACACTCTATAAAAACATGTGCAACACTATTTTTTCATAGAACTATGCAAATAAAAAGAAAACTTGAAGGGTATGGGAATGAGTAGGTAGAAAATTCACTAGTACTCTTAGCATTAGTTTATATATATTTATACACAAAACTTGGAACTCTTTCCATGAAATTATAGTCGACAAAGGGTGTTATCATACATAGATATAATTTTCCTTAATTCACCTCCTCTTTTTTGTACCATGAAAAAATCAATAGAATATTTCTACTTGTCTAGAGGAGTGATAGAAAAATAGAACGTTTTTATGCCATTTTTGATATCTTCAAGTTTAATCAAGAATGGAAGTGATTTTATGGGACCTAAAGTGTCACTTTAAAAGTATTCCCATGTGCCAAATCTACTACACAAGTCATAAAATAAACTAAAGGTTACCTCTTTCCAACTGTTTCTTGCTTTCAATGTAGACCCCTATAAATTTTAGTCATGAAATAGTTACTCTAACACCTAATAACACATGGGACTTTTAAATACACTTTTTAATAGTTTTCCCTCTATATAAACCATATAAAGTAAATAAATAACCTTAAACTTGGCCTTAGAATACATAGGAAAAACTAAGGCCAAGGTGACAAAGATGAAAACACATGATTGACCTTATTATGGACCATATGACACAAATCACACCCTAGTAGACCCCTATATAAATATTTCAACTTGTGGTCAAAATACTCAACATCTTGGTGATTTCCTAGGGGTGGCAAGGCATGTATGCCAAAGACCAGTAGCCTAGTCCTATCCATTGGGATATGTAGTCACCTATACAGAGATATGACACTGAATTACCTCTAAAACCACACCAAATAAAATAAAACAACATAGTTGTGTTCTTAAGAACACTTATGGAAACACACATAATAAAATCAAAGACACACACCTACCTAGTATATACAAGACCTCAATTTTGAGGTGAATAAAAACTCACCATGCTTCAAATAGGGTCAAATATGGTACCTCTTGCATCTTTTTTACTCCATGAAATAAACCTATCATGTAGAACATGCTTATCAACAAATACTTGCTCATGTTGATGGTCAAGTGACTTGCCATCCTTAGGTCTTCTTCTGGTTGCAAATATGCTACTTTGAGATTTAAATGATATTCCATATTTCCCTTCAAGAATAATTTTTGAGCTTTCAACTTGATGAAATTCTATCATGTTCAATTTTTATTCCTTAAACTACAAATTGGGAGTCATCAAAGTCAGTTCAACATTATTATCTTCTTAGATATAATGTACTTGATGTATAAGATCATCAAGATTATTTTGTTTCTATTTTAACACCTTTAAATATGGTTCAACCTCAATTTGAGGTGTTTATTGATCCTTAAACACAAAATCTTTTATTTTGGCTTCATTAGGTTCCTTCATGGTTGTAGCTTCTTTGATATTAATAAGACACTCATATTTATGCTTAAAAATACACTCAATAACCTACTTATTAGGCTCATCAATAATACTATAATTAGATTCACACTTATTTGGAGGAGAAGTTGATTTAATTAGCTTCTCAAACTCATAAATTATGGCATGAAACCTTTCCCATAGGTCATATTCCTCTTCATGATAGGCATGTTCATGGACTCCTTGTTGGAAATATTGTCATTGATGTCAAAGGTCTAGCATTATTGGTGATAAAGGCCCCATTGCATTTAATGTTGTTTGTAATAAATATATCTTGTCTAATTTGAGTTTCATATGAGACAAAAGGACCCATGGAGAAGTTAAAGAGCCATGGGGTAAAGACAAAAGAAGGATCAGACACATTTTCTCATGAAGGGACACTTTGAGGAATAATAAAACTCACCAAGATAAGGACAAAAGTGGGAAGGACGTTTTTGGTCATGAAGGGTCACCACATGAATTTTCAAAGGCAAGAATATGAAGGGTCATACAATTTTGGTGCCATTTTCCATGAGGATTGAAGGGTCACAAAGGGTAAATGCCAAAGGTCATTTGGAAAGCTATAAATAAAGGCTTGAGAATCCATTTGTAATATGAGAGATAGAGGTTGATTTGATATTGTAATATCTAGCTTAGAAGAGAAATTGTGAGAGATGAATATGATTTGTATTTGTTATATCTAGTTTAGAAGAGCAAAGGTGAGAGAAAGGAAAGAGATGTTGTCATGAAATATCATTTGTTGAGATAGAAACATTGAGAGATAGGTGTGTGGTATACACAAAGGGGTTGGTGCTCCTATGGGTTGGTGCTCATGTGGGTTGGTGCTCATGAATCTGGGTTGGTCCTCAACAAAGGGGTTGGTGCTCTTGTGGGTTGGTGCTCATGAATTGTTGCTAGGTTGGTGATCGAAAAAAGTGATTATGCTCTTGTGGGTTGGTGCTCACAAATTATTGATGGGTTGGTGCTCAACAAAGGGGTTGGTGCTCTTATGGGTTGGTGCTCATGAATTGTTGCTGGGTTGGTGCTCAACAAAGGGGTTGGTGCTCTTATGGGTTGGTGCTCATGAATAGTTTCTAGGTTGGTGCTCATAAAATGGGTTAGTGCTCCTACAAGTTGGTGTTTGTGAATATTGTTTGGGTTGGTGCTCATTCATATACTTGAGATTATTCTCTATGGTTTTTTCCACATTGGGTTTCCATGTTATATCTGGTGTCTCTCTCTATCTTGTGTGGTGTTTATTGTTTGAGTTTTATTGCATATCTTGAATGTTTGATTAAGTGGAATTTGGTTAAGGGAAAATTTTATAAGATATATGATATACTAATTCACCACCCCTCTCACTATATCCCATGCTTAACAATTGGTATCAAAGCAGGTTTCTTTAGAAAGGGTTTAATAGCTTGAAGGTAGATCAAAGAAAAGCACAAGATGGCCAAGCAGCTAAAGAAGGAGAATCAAGAGTTAAAATCTATGGTTGAGGCTCATAAAGAATAGGTGTGTATCTTGGACTCTAAGTTTACTATAGAAGTAAAAGAAAATAGTATATTTGTTCAGGATCTTAAGAATTAGTTAGAGGTTGCAAATTCAATTTTAACATCAAAAGAAGAAGAGTGTAATTAGTTGAAGGTTGAGTTAGGTTCTTTAAAGGATAATCATGAGAAGCTTATAATAAAGGTTGAGAAAAATCATGAAATATTAGTCCAAGGAAAGAAGGATGTAGGTTTTGAAGGCAAATCAAAGAAGCCAATCAGGCAACCCAATGCTTTTAAGTTTTCAAATTCTTTTTATGGCCGTTGTTTTATTTGTCATCATGTTGGTTATAGGGCATGAGACTGTATGAGGAGAAGCAATCAGTCAAAGGGAGATCTTAGTCACATTCAAGAAAAATGTATGAGAAATATTGTTTGCTTTTATTGTCATAAGGTTGGCCATATTGCTAAATTATGTCCAAAACAAGTAAAGAGATCTTCAAAGTATGTCAAAGGTTACAAATCCCCTAAAAGATATGAGAAGATTCAAATTAAGGTTTGAATACCTAAAATAGTAAAGGTTGATCAGGTTGAGTTTAAGAGTGAAAATGAATTACTTGTTATAGTAGATAAAGAATCAAATAGGAAGGATTGTGCAGAATCTATTGTTACATTTGAGCATGAGCTTTGTCAAGATATGATAGTTGCAAAAGTTGAGAAGATGAAAAACATCATAAATGATAAGGTTAGTAGGTCAAAAATGTTAGACATGCTTAAATAGATTCTAAAAGAAAAACACAAGAATATCAAGGAAGAAATAGAGGAGATGTGGGAATCTCTCGAGATTTATTTCTAGGACCCTTTTGTGTGGGGTGTCTCTTCTAGGCTTCAAGGAGACACTTTTAAGAAAAATTGAAGCATGGTGGATGCTATTGCATCTTGGATATGTTGCATGACAAGAAGGTGAGTTGGAAAATTAATTTGTATATCTTTTGTGGGAATATATTTTTGAAGAAAATTTTGCATTAGTATTATGGTTTGAGGCTATTATAATGATTCTTACATATGCAGTGTTTCAAATGATTATGGTCATAAGAAATTAGAATATTGAAAAAGAGCTAACAGTTTCAGAAAGAAGGAAAAGAATAATCATGTAGATTAAATGAAGAAGGATCATAGTTTCAAAGCTCCATTCATCAAGAAGAAGGTTCAAACATGTTCATGGCAGAAGAAATAACCTGAAGATTCTATGATGGTTCAGACAACCCTACATGTAAGAGGTAAAGATCAGCCATGGTTAATTGATAGCTGATGTTTGAGGCATATGATAGGAGATAAAAGTAAGTTCATTACTCTAAAGAAGATCAATGGTGGTATAGTGAAATTTGAAGATAAAACCACTACCAAGATAGCTGAAAAAGGTACTTTAAGTTTGGATATTAGTAGAACCAAAGCTAAAAATGTTTTGTAAGCATAATCTATTGAGTGTAAGTCAATATGTGATTAGCGATATACATTAAAGTTTCATGCAAAAGGTTGTGAGGTTAGTTGGAAATATTCAAATGAGTTGATTACAGATTCTCAAAGGATAAGAAATGATTTATTAGATATCTTCTCAAAGGCACGATCAAAGGATACATTCAAAGATCTGCAATAGGAGTTGGGAGTAATTTTGATTGCTTCCTGCCATTGATGTTTAGCATCAATTGAGGGGGAACTAAGTGTTAGCTCTAAGTAGGCCATTTTCCATTAATGTCAAAGGGGGAGAATAATAGGTACAGGTATAGGTGCAAAATAAGGTACAGGTTGCTATAGTAAGGGGGAGTTACTGTATGTTTTTAGATGATAGTATGTGTAGGTGATAGGATGTGGCAATCTCAGGATTGAGGTTGCCATCAATGACGAAGGGGGAGGTTGTTGTAAATATTGTCATTGATGTCAAAGGTCTAGCATTATTGGTGATAAAAGCCCCATTACATTTAATGTTGTTTGTAATAAATATATCTTGGCTAATGTGAGTTAATATTTATTTAATATTAATGAATATATTTTTGGTTTCATATAAGACAAAAGAAGGGCCCATGGAGAAGTTAAAGAACCATAGGGTAAAGATAAAAGAAGGATGGGATGCATTTTCTCATGAAGGGACACTTTGAGGAATAGGAAAAGTCACCAAGATAAGGACAAAAGTGGGAAGGACGTTTTTGCTCATGAAGGGTCACCACATGACTTTTCAAAGGCAAGAATATGAAGGGTCATACAAGTTTGGCACCATTTTCCATGAGGATTGAAGGGTCATAAAGGGGGAAGGCCAAAGGTCATTTGGAAAGCTATAAATAAAGGCTTGAGAAGCCATTTCTAATATGAGAGATAGAGGTTGATTTGATATTGTAATATCTAGCTTAGAAGAGCAAGTGTGAGAGATGAATAGGATTTGTAATTGTTATATCTAGATTAGAAGAGCAAAGGTGAGAGAGAGGAAAGAGATGTTTTAATGAACTATCATTTGTTGAGATAGTAACATTAAGAGATAAGTGTTTGGTATACACAAAGGGGTTGGTGCTCCTGTGGGTTGGTGCTCACAAATTGTTGTTGGGTTGGTTATCAGTAAAGGGGATGGTGCTCCTATGGGTTAGTGCTTGGCAAAGGGGTTGGTTCTCATATGGGTTGGTGCTCCTATGGGTTGGTGCTCATGAATTGTTGCTAGGTTGGTGCTTGGCAAAGGGGTTGGTGCTCTTGTGGGTTGGTGCTCATGAATTGTTGTTGGGTTGGTGCTCAGTAAAGGGGTTAGTGCTCCTATGGGTTATGCTCGCAAATTGCTGTTGGGTTGGTGCTCGAAAAAGGGGTTGGTGCTCTTGTGGGTTAGTGATCATGAATAGTTGTTAGGTTGGTGCTCAAAAAAGGGGTTAGTGCTCCTGCAAGTTGGTGCTTGCAAATATTTTTTGGGTTGGTCCTCATTCATATACTTGAGATTGTCTTCCGTGGTTTTTCCCACATTGGGTTTCCACATTTATATATGGTGTCTCTCTATCTTGTGTGGTGTTTATTGTTTGAGTTTTATTTCATATCTTGAATGTTTTATTAAGTGGAATTTGGTTAAGGGAAAGTTTTATAGAATATATGATATACTGATTCACCCCCCCTCTCAGTATATCCCATGCTTAACACTCCTTCCTTAAGTATAGGTAAAAAGACATTATTCTTATCACCATATTTATCTATCATGATTTAAAAACTATCATCATCATACACATGAATAATTTAATTTCACTTAGTAGCCTGTGAAAAGGAATGTTCAATGCTTACCTTAGATTTATCATAAGCTCCCTCATGGATGATGTATGTACCAATACTAGTTTGTTCAAAGTAAGTGTATGGATCATGTTCATAGGTGTCTACACCATAGTCATCTAGAAATATAGTATATAAGACCTCAATACTAGAATATTATACATCATCCATAGTATACTCCTCATGATCATTGATGACACAATTTAGATTAGAGCTTACTTTTACATAGGTTTCAATATAAAACTTATCCAATGGTTTAGTTATAATGGTTACCTTTTCTCCATACCTTTCCATAAAGGCCAAGAAGGACCAACCATATAAGAGGTAGCCTCTTATCTTGGATATGAAATACCTTGAGAGGAAGATAAAAAAGTGAGTAGGCAAGTCAACAACCATAATGTCTTGAAGTATAGGGAAGCTTAGACAATCATGAAGGAAAACTCTCAATCCTTTGACTAGTCCTAATGACTTTACATGTATCCCATAAATTTTAAGTACACCTTTACTATATGGTTTATATTATAGGCCTAATTTATTATCTTAAAACTTGTGTATCACTAAAGTATTATCCCCACTATACATTATGTAGTTGTGAATAAGTTTGTCCCCCATGATGAGAGTGAGGTATAAGGGTGGAGGCTTCTCAGATATGGAAGAGGGATAAAAAATGTGATTGGGATAATTGGTGAGAGAAACATTAACATGGACTGATGGTTGAGGGATGAGGTGGATTTGACACAACTGTTATTATAAAATCTTATTTTAACTAGGCATATGAAGGACATCCCAAAGAGAAATACTAGTTTTAACATTATTCAAAGAGTCAACAATGTTTAAAAAAGGATCACTCAAATTTTATTGAGTCCTTGAAGGAAATGAAGTTTTTTTAGCATAATACATTGGATCACTTTGAGTAATCCTTCTAAATTTTTGATTTGAGATAGGTGTAGAAGTTGTAGGGGCTATCATGCTTGTAGTCACACATTTTGCCTTGTAGGAGGGCTACTTGAACTTACATGAACACCATGGGCATCTCCCAAGGACTTATTTTTTTCTTTATTATTATATTTAATTTAATTATTATGATTTAGGACATTGTATCTTCAAATAGAAAATTTTCAAAGTTCACTCCTTGAGGCTTCCATCCTTCGTTTGATTGCATGGGAACTTCATCTTCTAATTATAGTTGATAAGTAACCCCTCCTTAGGAAACCAAAGTTTTATATCCACCTTTATTGGCATCCAAGAATTGGAATTGATACCATTAATATCCTTGGACTATATTATTATGAATTGATACCTTTGTTCTTGTATTGGAGGTGGAAATGGGATTGTATGCATTGACAGGCCTATTGAAATTAGGTTGTCCTTGACGTCTACCTTGACCATATTGTTGAGGTGTGAATCTATATAATTTTTGAGGATATGGATATGGGTTTTGATTCATACCATACTATATATTTTATTTCCTAAGCTAAGATTTTAAGAATTGGATCCTTATATCTTTATCCATATAATCTTCTACATTCTTATGGGCAGTTTTAGACTTGGTACTTGTACTTGAAAATTGAGCAACACTTGGAATATAAATAGGCATGTTTGGTAGTAGAGGTATAGATAATTTTGGAGGAAAATTTATATCTTTTATTAGGACATTATTAACTCTAATGGAAAGTTCATATGCTTTAGGTAAGGTGTAGGCACCCATGAACTACAACATTATGGCTATGTTAGTACCAATAGCCCCTAGATATCTAAGAAAAACAAATATAGTAAGTTGTCTCATAGGAGGGGTAGCATATGCCAATTCATTTAGAATATCTTATTAAATTAATTCATTATGTCTCTAGGGGATCTTTGAATCAAATTGAGATGATTAATGAGTGATGTGTGATCACTCTTGTCTTCAAACTTTGATGTCAACAACTATCCAAAACCATCCTAAATTGTGATACAAGCTTTGGGAAATGCCCTATACCATTCAAGTGATTTTAATATAAGATAAATGACAAGGATTCTAATGTAAATGTTGAACTTAATAAAATTATGAAATCTATAGAAGTTTTAGATATCCTTAATATGCTCACTAGGAATGGCATGACCACCATTGAATGTGGGAACACTTTTGGTAACATTAAGGGGTATATCATCATATGCATTGAGATGAATTAGATTTTTAATGTTAAAGGATGGAAATTAATTATACCTATCCATTTTATCCTCAATTACTTATTCACTTTATTGATATTCTTGTCTTTCAAAGTCCTCTTGTTCTTAAAAGGTCAAGACAGGTTGAGAATGTTGAACTTCAAGAAGTTCAAGTTGATGGGGTGGATTTATGGGATTCAAAAATCTACTATAATATGACCTAGTAAGGACCATGAAGTATGAACACAATAATATGATATAAAAATGGTATATAACTATATATTACCTTGAATGGAGTTTTCAAATGCTAAGTAGAATAACATATGCAGTTGTGATGTTGTCAAGACCAACATTCACCTTGACAAGTTATCTTTAGACAATGTCCCATTGGGAATGATAAAACTATTTTCACCAAATATTTAAACCTATATGAGGTTTTTAAATCCTAACATAAAGGTTTGTAAACATTTTAATTCCTCTTGGCTTGTGGGTTCCCTATAGTAGAGGTAGACCTTTAGGTTTAAGGGCTAGGTCCCTAGATTTATCCTTAAGTGATTATCACCTACACTAAATGATTACTTGGATTAAAAGTGATATAATTAGACATTAAATTAATATAATAAAAGGTTTTATACACCAAAAATATCTCCACAATATTAACATATAAGAGAACTAAGAGGCAAGACTCACAACACTAGTCTTAAAATCTTGAATTGCTTTAACATTAGTATTTCAAACATGAAGGTGATATGAATGAAAATAATCAAGGTAAGTGAAAAAATATAATTTAAAAACACTAAGGCTAATTTTACACTTGAAAATAGACCCATACACTTGACAAAACTTCATTTACCTCTTATAGTGGAAATAACTTACATCAAACATGGAAGGATTGAGAGAAAGCAAGGATAGATATCAATCACTTGAATCTTCACTATGCATCACTTAAAATACTTAGAAAAGATAGTTTTTGAAATCAAAACCAAATTTAATATATCATTTAAAAGTAAAATTACAATATCAAACCATCAAGGCTTCACCATACTAGGTGTGGAACTAGCATACAAGAGCCAAAATGGCTTGTATTTATAGAATGTGAGAAGAGACAAAATAAAGGGTGGAGCTCAAGGGTTACAATGATATAGGTCAAGAAATAATAAATAATTACATTTAAGTATAATGGAGTGTGAAAATAGGTCTAAAAGTATCCTTGGACAAGTTTCTACCTGAAGCATGACAAAACTATCCAAAATTGGTGTAGAGGTCTTCAAATGGATTCTTAAAACTACCTTCATGATTAGACATATTTTAAGCACTTTAAATAGTAATAGGGAGATTTTAAACCTAAATTTTCAATTATTGGTTATAAACATGCCAAAATAGTAATAACATGTGGCCATAACTCATATACTTCTTCTAGACACTTGTTCTCACCATATGTAATCACCGTTACTAGCCTTATAGGTCTATCTTCACATTTTTCATCAAGATGGCCTTAAATTTACAAACCAAATATGAGTAATAGGTGTTATGACACCTATATAATACCCCTCTACCTTTAAATCCATGAAATAGACCTTAAAACGATCCCCAATCAGACTTATCATCCTCTCACTTGGTAGTAATTCTTCAATTTCACTATCTACCACAGACTACCTAAAGTGAATGAGTTAGAAAAAGTATTTACATGTCAAATTGTGATGATAAAATGACATACGTAGTTATAATGGGTCTTAATCAATCTATAAAATATCTCTAACTTGTTCATCTTCTTTTGCACCTATAAATAAATCAAAACTTGCCAAAAAACCATGTTTTGTACCCTATCCATACAAGTAGGGTATAGACCAATCTAGTGTTAAGGATTAGGAGAGAGTCCTATAAAGTTACAAAAACATTTATAGGATATAATACACCTTTTAAATTCATTTTCATCCATCTCTTTCCAATCAGGTCTTTGACAAGGGTTTAAGAGGGTTTTAACATGTTTTGGTCCTTAGGGATTAATCATTCATAAAAAATTGACATTAAAAATCCCAAAAAATCACATTGAGTTTGGTCTCAAGACCTTTATAAAATATCCTCAACTCCTTAAGTCACCATGCAATCAATTTGTACAGGTGTGACTGTCTTAAGTTGGCCTATCAAGTTTCTCCTTTGCATTCTTTTCACCTTGGAGAGAGTTTGAGCCAAAAATGACCCCTATGTGATTTATATACAAGAAAAATGTTGTGATCAACCTCATATATTAATTTTATTTTAAGGTTTAGGTGGTCATGTAAGTGATGCATAAACACTTGTAGGGCTTATGTCTAGCTTTAGGCCTAATAGGCCTTACTACATATCTAGGTTCATAAACACTTATGAATGCTCCTAATAACTATATGTGTTTCTTATCACTCATTTTACTTTATTCAAAACTATTTAATTTATCTCACTATGATTCAAGACTCCTCACCTCATCTTCTTGCCATCTTTTCATCAAGTGTAAAGTCTAGTTTTGATTGGGAGTGACCTCTTTATGAGATAATATAGAGGGAATCTCCCCTATTTACCCTACCAAATTGGAGATATTATAAGTTATAATAGGTCATAAATACCTTAAATACCAAATTTAAAAATTATATCATGCCCATAGGTAACTTAACATCACAAATTTCTAGGCACACTTTCAGGAATTGTGACTATGTCCAAGGTTTAGGAATATCAAGCCTGTGATGTTAGGTTGGTGTGACTTTTCCTATTTCCCTACATATAACAATAATATGACCTTAAAAATATAATTTTAATATTTATCTCCACATTTTCAACTCATTACATAAGTTTTTTTACCTCCTAACTTACACTCTTCACTAACCCAAGCCAGTGTATAGACTGAGTGACTATGTTATCCACTAAGGAAAAAGATATGTTTATCAGTGTCTTTCATTCTAAAAATTTTATCTCATGATTAGTTACTTTATGAATTAATATTAAATCATATTAATACTTTAACATATCCCTATCATGCCTTAACCCATACCAATATCCAAAATTTCATGCTCCCCATGTACTATCATTCTATAGTCAGACTATAGGTGACATTTTTGGAGAAAAAGACCCTTATAAGTGATTACCTATGTATAATAACTATATTAAAACTAATTGGAGTTATATATATTATAATTAATTTTTATCCGATTTTAATTAACAATTATGAGCCTATAGACTATGCTTTAGACTCCCATCACCAAGACATTATGTGTTTGTAGACTTATTATTTTTACTTACCCTAGGCAAAGAGATTATTGTAGATGTTCATAGGTAATGAGCATTAAACATCAACATATTTGACTAATCCTCAGGTTATAGTATTATAATTTAATCCAATTATGTCACTTGTCTTGAAGGTATGCCTACATCATATCATATTGCATTGAAAATCCATTTGATCTTAGACAATGTTATAGATTATACTAACAATCTATAGTGAGGATTTTTTTAAGATGGAGGCCTTTCTATATTAGCTTATTTTGATCAAATATCCAACCTATAATTTTAATGTATTAACCCTATACTTGGTATTAATGATGGATAAATCTAGACTTGTTTGTACTTCAAGATTCTCTAACATGGGATGATTCATTGTGAGACAAGATCCCTATTTGAAAAATATTAAGGTAACATGTCTCAAAATCAAATTTCTCAAACTAAGGGAAATGTTTTAGGTGTGTATATCACCTTATGACTTAATTATTACCACAATTTACTCTTATACATTCTCATTCTTGATTTAATATCTCAAGAAGCTTCAATATATTCATCCCACTCTTTGAGATCTCTATGAAGCTACTTGTAGGTGCACACTCAGACACATGATTATGAAGGTAAATGAATTACATAATATTATAAGTGTTATATTGGTTTTCCAAACCAATATATAAAATTTTTAAGGACTCCAAATCATTTTTTCCATCTCAAAATCCTTCTCACCTTCTTGAAGACCTCCTTATATCATGAATATGACTGCTTAGTGCTCAAGATGACTTGACTATAGTTGACAGTTATATGAAAGTTGATTGTGTGTGTCTTTAGACTTATCACTCCATCAAGAGATGAATTTAAGAACAAAAATCCTTGAGAGATACTAATAATAATTTTTTAATATGTGAATAACACATACCCTTTGATTTCAAAACTAATACAGGAAGAAGGAACCCTCTATAGCTGAAGAAACTTGCCTACAAACTATGATATAGTTTTCAACTAGAAAAATGATAATTTTTTTCTCAATATTTGGCTTCAAAACGTGAAAAATTTAGTGAGGACCATGTGAGAATAATTTCAAAAATCTCTAAAATCATGTGCAACACTTGGTTTTTATACAACTATGTAAACAAAAAGAAAACTTGAAGGGTATGGGAATGAACAAGCAGAAAAAAGTCAGTAGCACTCTTAGAATTGGTTGATAAATATTGGAACAACAAAATTGGAAATATTTAAATGAAATTAGAGTATAAAAGTGGTGATATCATCCTTTAATATAATTTTCCTTAACTCACCTCCTCATATCTGTACCATGCAAAGACCAATTGACTATTTTTACCTGTCTAGTAAAGCAATGGAAGAATAGAACAATTTTATGCCAATTTTTAGATCTTAAAGTTTTATAAAGCATGTGAGTTTAGGGGACCTAAAATGTCACTATATAATTCTTCCCACATGTCAAATATATTTCACAAGCTATACAATTAATTGAAAATTACCTCTTTCTAACTATTTCTTGATTTCAATGTAGACCCCTACAAATTTCAATTATCAAATGACTCCTCTAACACCTAATAATACATGGGATGTTTAAATACACTTTGGAACACTTTTCCCTATATATAAATTGTAAAAACTCTTTAAATTACCCCAAAAGTGGCCTTAGAAAGAGTTAGGACAAATTAATACCAAGGTGACAAAGACGAAAACACATGTTTGAACCTATTATAGACCATAAGACACAAATCACACCCTAGTAGACCCCTATATCAAGTTTTAAACTATAGGGGGTCAACATATTTTGAATTGTGGTCAAAATAGTTAAAAATAATAATGAATTCATTTTTCTTACATATATTATGGTTCAATGTTACATTTTATTTTAATTTCATGTTGTTGTTTGGATTCATTCTATTAACATTTCAAAATTACAAGCACAATAATAATAAATGTATTTTTATTATGTCTTTTATTGTTCAATATTACATATTGTCTTACTTTTTAATTTGTTATATGGATTCATTATATATGCATATAAATAAAATTAAAATATCATAAAAAGGCTAAAATGAATAATTACAATCTTAAGCCTTACTAAACTCACATTGTTTCAATAATGTTCCTAGCATATAAGTATCATTAAGGAAAATATTTATAAAATGACTTGGGAACAAGATGAGTTCTAAATTTAGATATTGATGAGATTATCATGACTATTGGGACTAATAAATATAATAAGGATAAATAAAATGAAGTAAATGATAAATAATTCATTAGATATCTTAATATCATCCCACATAAGATTGATGAATTCCTATATATTGTAAGAGATAAACCAAAAAAATAAACTCAAGCTTCCACTTCAAATATTATGATTACATTATTCTGATATCAACACCTATAGTTACATATGTGTCATAATCCATAGGTATGGGGTCATCACTTGGTTTACAATAGATTCACATGTCTATTTCTACATAAGCATCTTACACACATCCTTTGATTACTACACAATGTCCATTGCCCACCTCGTCTAGTGCATATGTACATGCTAAATATAGATTTTATATGATAAAATAATCTTTTAAAATTTGAAAATATCACTAATGGATCAACCTTTTAGTTTAGGACCTTTCTCATTTCTAAAATGCTTACATCACCATTTCACTATACCTAAATATTTATCCTATAGTTTGACGCTAATATTTTGATTACCTAGATCACCTATAGCCCACAGTTTAATTAAAAATTGATTAATATCCCACTTTATAAATTACATATCTTTAAAAACTATTGATTATCTTATACACTACCTTCCATACTAGGACACTAGCATTGGCACTAATGTCTTAGCTCTGACACTAGATTTTGAACCTTAATAATGGTCAAATTTACAAATATGACAATATTTAAGGGGCAGCTTATAGTATTATTTTAACCCTCTTATGAGACAATTTCAAAATGTGTGGCATAAATCCAGGTTAAATACCATTCATTATCATCAAGTACAAATAAATTACACATATCTAATATAAAGAAAAAATACCTCTCAAGCTTACAAAATTTCCATATTCTTCCCTATTTATGAATAGATCATAGGAGTAATATTATTATAGTTATATATCAATCAAATATCATCCCATGAGTATTATTTTTCAAGTTACAATCTAGATCAGTATGTGCACTCACATATAGCATATTGCATAATTATTCACACACAAGAACACATTACAGGAGAATTACATCAGTCTGATGCCTTCTTCACAATATTTAATATGTAGGTAGTAGTCACTAACAAAGGGATATTTTATGTTAGGATGAATTCACATGAGTCTAATAACCCTTATTTTTCAAGGTGGCATGTTATAATTAGAGGACCCAAGTTTTTGAGTTACACAATGATATCTAGGACCTGTGTGCATGATATAAATAGTCAATATGCGAGGTGAAAGTGAACCCTAACCGGTGTAGGTGTAATTTCCAAAAAAATTCATGCACTTCATCATATATATAAGTGTTTAAAATAGGACATAAGTGTTAACACCAATGTCAAGATTCTAACAGTAGTGTCTAGGTGACCAGAGAGCTAATTTTTAGAATTTAATGAATCACACTTGATTATCATCTTAACTATTTCTACACCTACACTTTCCATATCTTCTCACATATAATTAAATAATATAATTTTTATTCCTTCTTTGTGTTTAAGTAATCAAATTAATATATGGCATTGTATTTGCATATTTATCGTATTTCCCTAATTTGGCATTATATTAGAATATATTGTGAATCTAAATTATTTAATTGATCCACCCTTATAATAGTATTCCCCTTAGTTTATTGGGATATTCTCTTTCAAATCTTTCTAAAAAGATCTAAACATTAGGTGAACCCAACCTTTGAGTCTTCTTATGCAAACCCTAACTTCCCTTAGGTTTTTAAGGCTTTAATAGTTTTAAATTATAGTATTTATTCAAATTTTTATTTGTAATAAACCTAATCATAGTGCTAGAATAGGTGGTTTACATATTGAACATCTTGAGATTCCTCATTTACCACCAAATATATCTCAATCTAATACCCTGTCAAATTTTGCTAATAATGAGAATGAATAACATACTAAAAATGTTATCATAGATAATGAATTGGATGATGAAGACAATGAAACACATGAAAATATTGAACCTGAGAAATTATATCAAGAACAAGTAAAATTTATTACAATTATTCATAAGCATATTCTTGAAAATCCTAAAGATATTTGAAAGATCCTAAATACTTTATTAGAAACTAAAAATACCAAAAGTGTTAGTGAACAACCATTTCTCTCTATTGATACAAATATTTGGGCTATTATATATGCCTATATAACATCACTTGCATTCCCTCTCCTTGAGTACACCATTGATTACTACATCTATTGGAGGCATGGTATATGTCTTTAAGCCATTTTTATCTTAAGATAAAAAATATTTCTACGTCCTCCAAGGTAACAATCAATACTTCAACTCAATTATTTATTTCAATACCTATATCAACACAGCTAGTGATTGCATCCCATTTGGTAACTTCTTAGATATCAAATCTCAATCTCGATGGGTCTATTGTGTAAACTATTATCCAAGTTATTCAAGCTTTGGAAGCTAAGGTTACAAATATTGAGTAAAATTCTTCAATATATACTCATGTTATTGATTCAAAATATTTATTACATAATCCTCTTGCACCTGATATATCTTTGAACCTTTTCCAACTAGTTTTATGCACCCAAGTTCATACTTTATGATGGTAAGGGTGAACATGAAAATAATATTTGACCTTTCCATGTAACATGTCTTGATAATGCTTTCAATGATAATATTTTGACCAAATTATTTCCAAGAAGCCTAAAGAACTATTCTTTGAGATGGTTATATAAACTATTATTACAATCATTCAAAGCATTTAAATCTATAGTAGATCAATTCCTATCATATTTCTCTATAATTATTATTGAAAATATGTCATATACACAAATTTAAAAGATAAAATAAGGAACCAATGAACCTATAAATGAATATATTTTGAGGTACAATATAATGTTAGCCAAAATGAGAAATCCAATGGAAAATAAAGAGATCAAAGATATCTTCAAGAAAAGTTAGATTGCCCCACTACATGAGTCTATTACCTTCAATAGGTTTAAATTTATTAATGACTTATGAAATATCATATGAGATCAATAAATAATACTTGTTTCATTAAAAAATCTTAAGTATGTATCCACCACACTAACTACATCAAATACCAAGTTTTATATCAAATAGAAATATAAGGTGAAACCTCAAAAAGCTAAGAAGGAAGCAATAATAATAGTGAATGGGGTGTCACAATAGTTTAATTATCTTATCTTATCTAATACACCTGAAATATAATATACATGATTACTTGAGTCTCCAATTTCACTCCTTAAGAAGCTATTGGAGTGTCAAATTATATCTCTTACTCCTCCCTTAGAGTTTGATACAATTTCACCTCTACTAAAAAGATATGATTAAAATGATTATTTTAACTATCACCAATGTGTTGGACATTATAAGAACATGTTTTTCAAGTTAAATCACAATATACAAGTCCTCATTTATAGTGAAAATATCACATTTGATTATTTAACAAAGGAATTAGGATCATAACATGGTGACCATTAGAACCATAAGATATTCAACAATCCATTATAATATCATTCTAAATAGTCACTAAAAATACAAATGAAATATAATGCACATCTTCATCTACCACATTATACAAATCCATTATATGGGATTATTGGCAAACTTACACGTGAGATACCTCCTATGGATTAGTGACCTTCTATTACATATATTGATAGTGAATTTATGGAGGATGGTTTAAATATTCACTCATTTTTTATTATATCATTTATTGATCTTAAACCTATATGAAGTGTTAAATGTGATAATGGTTCTATTAAGAAGGTATATGCCATGACAATACTCACACATTTGAGATATACACATGATGGTTTATACCCTTCAACCAAGAAGGTCAAATCATTTGACGTGAAAGCATAAGAAGTTTTTGGTGAGATTGATTTGCATTTATAGGTTGGTACAACACATATGACAACATTTTTAGTTATAACACATATGAGAGTTTTTTATATGTTATTGGGATAACCTTGGATTCATAATTTATACATAGTACCCTACACAATACATATATGTCTCAAGTATATTCATGCCAACAAGATAATCATAATTTTAGGAATTTAATATGAGCATCCATTAAAACAAGTGAAGTTTATTAAAAACAACTAATTATACAAAAAGAGTAAACAAAAGGCATGTAAAAACTACAATTTCATATGTCATATATAAATTATTTTGGTGTTATAGGTATTTATTATTATTATTACTATTATATTATCCTAAACACCCCTATCATAAATTCTAACTTACTTACCATCAAGTACTCAAAATTTTCTTTTTAAAAATTACTGTTTTACCTTTCTAACCACTTAAATCTAATTACAACCCATAAAATATTAATTAACTAACAACCTATCCACTTATAAACTAATTCCTAAAAAACCCACCACTTATAATCCTAAATTACCCATATTTATAATAAACCAAAGTGGATAAAACCAAAGTCTTATTGAAAAGGGCAAATCAGTGATGATTCTCTCACAATCAACACTGATTCTCCCAATCGGTGATGATCAATATATACATAGGTGATTCTTTGATTCTAGGCCCATAAATGTTTAATCTCAAAATGTTTATTATATTTACTTAGGTGAATCAAGGTGAATTTTAGCACTTTGATATCAAAATTACATTATACCTAGTCCACTTTAGCTATCATATTTCAAAAAGATTACTTACACCTATAGGAGGAATACATTCTACCTACAATCAGTTCAAGGTAAGTATTATATCTTAGTTATTTAATTTATTAATGCATTCCTATATTTTCCTACTCATCATAATCTTAGAACATAATAGACATCCCTATTTTCCTTTATGATTATCCTCTAACACCTTTTAGCCTTCTATTTTTAATCTAGTGTAGTTTTAATAGAATCATCATTGATTCATCTGAATCATTACCAATTCATTTGAATTGGCACTGATTATGCAAGATCAAAATTGATCGCTACACTCTATTTTTAAATCTGAGCTATTCAATTCTATAAATTTGTCTTGAATCCATTCTGATTTAATCTTCTACCTTTTAAAACATGTAATTCAAGTGTAGATGGCTCTTCCCAAAATTATGCATGATGTCATTAATATTATTTATCTTCCCATCATCTCTCAACCCTTTTCTATAGACTAAAGTGATATAGACTTTTATTATCACTTTGTGCCATTGTTTACTCTCCCTCAATTGAATATACTTTTGACCAACTAGATGTTATACAAGAGGATGTGAATTCTTCTACAACTTATTGGGATGAATACTTTGCTTACATTGATAGTTTAAATGAATATTAATTCATAATCATTTTGTTATCACATCTTTGTCTTTTGTAATTTTAAAACTTATTTATTCAGTTAATTATGAAAACAGTGAGCTGACATCCACTTAAGGAAGTTCATAACTTTTTGGAGCTTGTTCCTAACCAGGCAGCTCACCTATCTATTTATTAATCTATTTTATTCAAGTTATCTCTTTGTGTGCATGTTATTAATCTAAGAGAAAAATAAGTTCCCTAATTTTTTAGAATGGAATTGGTATAAAACCATATTCTCATCTCCAATTATTCTTTATAAACCTTGCATTTATTTAAGTTTTTGGTAGATAAATAAATTAAAAGGAAAAATGAAAAAACTACTATAACATTTTGGCACACTCAATGGGACCCCTAAGGTCTCATTGTTCTTATTACATTTCATTGTGAATTTATTCATTCATTTCCTCTTCTCTTGATTGTTTGTGTTCATTCGAAAGAAAAATACAAAAAAATTGCTCTTATTCTTAAGGTTTAAAAATAATTGCATCCATCCTTTTCTTGATTAGATAATTCACATAGAGTAATCTAGGTAGATCAATACATTTTAGCAATCACTTCTTTTCACACACATACAAAACCACTTATATAATCAATTCATCAAACATTGACATAAATGAATCGACTAGGATTTCATCACCTAGTGGTAACCTTCATCCTTGTTATCCTACTTGGATTTCACCACCAAGGGGAGAGCCAACTCAATATGTTGACTGAGTATAAACTCTATATATCTTTTATATACTAGAAAAGTACCCAACACCCGTACGATGTGCTGTGTGAAGTGAGGGGGTAGGCCCCAATACCAATCCATGTATCAATTCTAATATAGAGATATTTTGAGCCTAAAGAAACCTAAAACAATCTCTAAATTACCATTTCTTAGTACCCTCATTAACCCTTCTCCATATCACATTCTAAACTTAGCTTCTTAAAAATGTAAAATCTTTTAAGTAAATTTAGTAGTGTGTGTGTTTGTTTTCACTAAAGTGAGATAAATCAAAAAGAATCTTATTCTTATTTTTGTTGTGTTTTTATTTTTATTGGCATTCATCATCCTCAATGGAATATTCACCAATCACCCCTACATCTTCCAAACCCATTGGGGATAGTCCTCCATAGTTATATCTAGAAGGATACCTTGGGTTTGTGATCATTGTAGATAACAACCCAATAACCCTTAACCCCTATCTTACATCATGATCAAAACATATCCTTATTTATACCCTTCTTAAATCTAATCTATTTAGACATATCCCACCCCTAGAAGGATATGATAGACACTTAGTGGCTATGGTTTCAACCATGGGCCCTCAAACACCACCATCACCAACTAATCCTCATGTAACAATGACATCAACATAATACCACCATCGACAACTAGTAGTCCTCCTATTTAATCCACTAGTGTTAGAACAAAGTAACCATCTAAAAAACATACAATCCTTCCATAAATACAATTCAAACCCATAAAACTATTAATTCATAACCTATGTCTTATATATTACCAATGACCCCCTTACAAAACCTAATATTTTCCATACCTATGACACTACCACCAATCCAAATACATATGGCCACTAGTCCTCAACATCTAATACCTCTACTACAATCCTCTCAATAAATACCTCTTAAATATCAATATGTGTCATCTTTTAATTCATCTTATCAACAATACATACCCTCTCAATATCATCCCTATGTTACCTCAATACCATCAATCAACACCATAACCATTGGTTACCACCTAGCTCAATTGATTCCCATGTCATTGCCTCTACAACATATTCAACAAAAATACACCCCTCCTAATGTCTTAAGAGATATTCTCCCACACAATCCTCACCTAGACATCCTTCACATCCTTATGGATAGAATGTCCCATCTATAAGCATCCACCTCAAGAGATAAAGGTATAACATCTTATGAATAAATCTACAATGAGCCTATAAACCTATTAATCCCCATTCCACCATATCTTTCATAGTGGAAACTACTTGAATTTACCAAATTCTAAAATAAAGAAGATCTTCAGCAAGACCTTAGGGTGTTTATACATGTGTGTTACCTCATAGCCCATGATGATGCCCTCCTCTTAAGAACTTTTCTAATATCATTAGCTGGACCAAATTTGGATTGGTATAGTTCTATTCACCAACACTCTCTATTTTCCTTTAGTCAATTAGATAAAAGTTTCCTATAGGAATTTATGATAAACATCAAAAGGAAAATAACCATCACTAACTTATATTTTTTTCAATAATTTGAAGATGAATCTATCATCAACTTTGTTTCATAACGGTATAATATTATCAATCAATTGTCCTTTTCTCTTCCCCAACTAGAACTTACTGAATTATTTTCTAGATCATGCATCAGGTATATCTCATCTATAATCCAAATCCAATCCTTTAAAACTTTTTATGAATATTTCATTATGGATTAAAAAATATAAATTCAAGCCCTTGAGCAAGGTGAAGTTTTATAGTGAAACCAAAATGCTAAATCAAAACCCTTTAAGGAATTCAACAACCCCAACCCAAAGGGCACTACCAATGTTATAGTTCTAAATGTTACCCCTCCATGAACACCCAAAAATTCTAGTCATTCTTATTCCCAAACACAAACTCAAAGATCATCGATGTAATTTCCCCCAAAAAGTATACACCTTTAATGGAATCTTACGCTTTGGTCCTTGATAAGCTTTTAAATGCCTCGATCATAAAACTTCCTTTAATTGGGCCTACAAATGATTTTTATCCTAAACCAAGTTGGTTTAAGGAAAATGAATTTTTTGGCTACCATTATGTAATAGGTCATGGTGTTAATAGATGTCACTTCTTTAAAAGTATAGTCCAAAATCTTATCGATAGAGGGGAACTTTAATTAGACAACCCCAATGATACCTCAAATCATTCTTTAAAAATCTCTAGATAACCATTTTGCAATCATCCCTTCTCATTGAACTTTATACAAACACACACTGAAGATCCCAAACAATAGGGAACTCACATAATTAATACCATCAAATACCAACTTCTATCACAAGAAGTTATTTTATCTCCAAGCTCATTCTTTGAAATACTAGACCTCCCTATAGGAGATACTTTGGAGTCAAAACAATCTAAACCAATTGAAACCATCCCCATCACTCATTCTAACCACATTGATCTCATTATATGGGATCCCCAAAGGAGGAATATTCTAAAGATATTCATAACTCTACTCCAAAAATAGAAAATAAAAAGTCAAACCTAAATAAATGCCTTAGTATCCTGAAAGAAAAAGTTATCCAACGCCCACTAATAATATTAGAACTCCCATCACCATCCAAAGGTAAAAAAATTAAATCATGTTAGAAAAATATCACTAACACATAATATCATTAAAAAGGGAAAATTAATAATGCCTATAATCCAAAATAAGCCATCTATTTTAGGACCTCACCCTTTGGCCAAATGGATTGTCATGATCATTGAGTCACCCTCTAAAGGTCATATACATATGTATCTTCCTCTACTAATGACACCAAATCCTTCAACTAAATCCTCTACCTCTAAAAAATGAAATATTTCACCTGAAGACACAAATAAAAGACCCTCTAATAAGTCTATCTAGATGATAAATGCCAAAGCCAAATCAGCTCAAAATTTTGTACCCTAAAAGGATTATAAGTCATAATCAAACCCATTATGAGGGTCATACAATATTCATCCCTAATTTATTTACCACCCTTAAAACCTTTTATTCCCCACACTAAAAACCATCCCTAGTATGTATAAGATAAGGTGTGTACCTATCATACAACTCTTAGCCATGATATTGAAAATTATAATGCATTTAAATCCATAATTTAGGATGTTTTTAAGGATGATAACCTTTTAAATAAGAAATTTTACCTTGATCCCATGTTTGAATATAAAACATAGCTCACTCCTTTTATCTCTTCATAGTATTTATCAAAGAACACCCAAAATCACTCACCAACCTTGATAGGCAAACCATTCCTATAGATAAACACCATTGATATAACTACACTATCACAGACATAAACTCCTAAAGCTCAAAATCCAACCAAGGCTAATGTAACCATCTTGGGGGATCATGATTCTACATTACATTGACACCTCAGATACACATATAAAATACAAACCCACACTATCCAATCAAATCCACATTACTTTAAGTAACTCTCACTAGGGGAATATTGCTTATCAACACTTGATACTCATCCAACTCCTCAACTATATAGTCATCTTACTTGGCAATCTACTTATCATCCTATCCTTAGAGAGGATACCTCCCTTAGGTTATTATCACCTTTGTACCCATGTAATGTATTATTAATATATAAATCCTCCTCATAAGCTAACATGTCATAAGTATGAGAAAAGAGTGATTGAGGAAAATTTATTCCTAATTAACTTGGATCGTATGGATTTGGAGCATACCATTTGGCATCCATTTAAGAAAAATTGGAAATGAGTCCCTTAGTGCTTTGAATCTACACTCTATTTATTGTTAATAGTTTTTGGTTATCCATAAATCAACTCAAGATTCTTATTGCTTATATTTGTAAAGATCCACACATATAGCCTATAATGATATATAATTATGTGGTCATCTGATAGCACTTTATTATTGACCTTAAATGTGATCATCTTGGCTCTGCTCATAAATTTTTTCTATTATATATGCTCTACCTATATGTAGGATGGATCCCCAAATAATTATTTTCCATAATAAGGATCACAATATCACCTTGTGTCACATATTTGTATTTACAAACATGACTTAGGTCAATATAAAGTCAATCCATGTTTTCCTTAATTTAAATAATTAATTTTAGACAATAAAAAAATCAAACAATGGGAAAAATCATAGACTATTCAATTAAAGGATATCTATTCATAAAAGAATAAAATCACATACTACTACCTTTAAGGATAATTATTCAAAAATGTATATAGACCACTCCCTTGAAGGATGTCTATCCAAAATTAAAAATCAAGAAATCTTATTGCATTGATAAACTTTCCTATCTTATCCAAAACTTATCAAGCATGCCCATCAAAATATAAAATCAAAAGTCAAATAATATCCCAAGAAACTTTCCCACATCGATCAGCTTTCCAAAATTCTAGAAAAATTACCACATTGATTAGTTTGCACAAAGAGTAAACATGGGTTCGCCCCAGTTGGTCTTATTGTCATTAAACACCAAGACTTAGCCTCTAACCTTAGGAGATAACATAATACTAAATCCATATTTTCCCATCTTCATATCATTTCCCATTTTTAGGAATCCTAGGCTTGGTTGATTGACAACCACCAAAGTGTTTATTATAATTATATAAGGCTTGTAGAGTGCATAAATCATAAAGGAGCTGATGTCTCACCATAATCCCAAAAAACTAAGGATTTTATGTCCAACTTAGTTAGTCTTTTTCTCATATATCATATAAAAAATCCATAGGCACCATCCATCTAATGCAAACCATATAAATTAATTAGATTTGATAAATTTTTAGATAGTAAGTAAATGACATCTGGACCATACTATTTATATCCCCAATAATGATTAATTCCAATCCATGTGATTGACCTCAATTCTTTATTTTTCATTTACTTGCATGCTTCATAGTAGATAGTATTTTACCCAAGCCAAGTAAATTACAACTATTATAATTATGATAATTTACACATACTACCTTAGGTTAATGGAGGATGATCCCCTATTGGTCCCATAGCCTATCCTGGCTCACCCTCTATTAGGGGTAAATCCTTGATAGATCCTAAAAGAGTATGTTTCACCTTATGACAATATGTCTATAGTCAGTTCCCTAACTCTTAACATAGTATATGTTTTGGTTAGACCTCCCTATCATTTTGTTTCTTGGTAGCCTTAATTTAAACCCACTTTTTCATAATGGTGGTAATTTATTTTAGCCTTGGGGCATTTTTCTATGCAATACCCCTATCCTTGTAATTGTAAATTAGTTGCTCATTTAAAAATCCATGTCATTTGTATTCACTTTTATCCCTTAGATCCTCATCCTATTCTACCATCTAAATTATTTTAAACCCATCACCATCTATTTAACCTATGTCATTTCTTTTTTTTAGGGGGAATACCTCCTCATGTACCTGGGGCATCATAACCCTCCTAGTTTTTGTCTCGTGACTAGTTGCTACACACTACCCCATAAAAAGGGGGAAATGTAGACACTACAAATTTTTATGTTATATATGAATAATTTTAATGTCATAGTCATTTACTATTATTATATTATCCTAATACCCCTATCCTAAAGTCTAACTTATTTACCATTAGGTACTCGGTAATTATTTTTTACAAATTGCCATTTTTCATTTCTAACCACCTAAATCTAATTACAACCCATAAAATATTAATTACCTAACAACCTACCCACACATAAACCCATTCCTAAAAAACCCACTAATTATAATCTAAAATTACCCATAGTTGTAACAAATGAAAGTGGATAAAACCATAGTCCTACTAAAAAGGGTGAATCAATGATGATTCTCCCATGATCAGCACTAATTTTCCTGATCGAAGATAATATATATAAGTGATTATTTGGTTCAAGGACCAAAAATTTTGAATATTAAAACACTTCTTGGATTTACTCTGATGAATTAAGGTTAATTTTATCACCATGCTATCATAATTATGTTATACCTAGTCCACATCCACTATCACAATTTAAAAAGTTTGCTTAAACCTGTGGGAGTAATACATTCTACCTAAAATCAATTCAAGGTAAGTATTATATCTTATTTATTTCATTTATTATTACAATCTTATATTTTACTACTCATCCCACTCTTAAAACATAACAAACATCCCTATATTCCTTTATGATTATCCTTTGTCACCTTTTAGCCTTTTATTTTTAATCTAATATAGTTTTAACTGAATCATCACTGATTCATATAAATCATCATTGATTCTATTTGATCAACATCAATTCCTACACTTTATTTTTAAATCTAAAATAATCAATCCCATAAATATATCTTGAATCCATCTAATTTAATCTTCTACCTTTTAAAACATATAATTCATGTGTAGATGACTCTACCCAAAAATTTTCATGTTGTCATTAATATTACCAATCTACGCATCATCTCTCAACCCTTTTTCACTAAGTATATTGATATATCCTTCAAGTTAACACTTTGGGCCATTTTTACTCTCCTTTATTTGAATCCACTTCTAACCAACTAGATGTTATACAAGAGGTTATGAATTTTGCTATGGCTTATTGTGATGAATACTTTGTTTACATTAATAGTTTAAGTGAATATTAATTCATAATCATTTTGTTATCATTTATGTATCACATATTTATATTTTTTAATTTAATTATTATCCACTTAATTATTAAAATGGTGATTTGACATCCACTTGAGGAGGTCCATAACTTCCTGAGACTAGTTCCTAACTAGGCAACTCACCTATCTATCTATTAATCCATTTTGTCCAAGTTGTTTCCTTATGTGCAATTTATTCTTCCAAGATAAAAATAAGTTCCCTTATTAGTTAAATTTAAGTGGTTCATAACCATCTATCATATCTAGGTATTATTTATAAACCCTACATTTATTTAAGTTTTATGTAGATAATTAAATTAAAAGTAAAATTGAAAAAAACTACTATAACAAGGCAATCCCATTTCCTAGGTGATTGATAATTGAGAGACCATTATATTATATATACATAATAGAATCCATGGAAATATTTAAACCTATATTGAGATGGATAAACATATCAAAATGAATAATATTAAGGGTGATTAAAAAATATATAGCACACCATATAATTGCAAATTTAGATAAAAAAATTATTCTAAATTTAAATACTTGGATATACTAAAAATAGTAAGTAAAACTAGTGGTTTATATTGTAATAAATGGAAAAAATAGTATGTATCTAGTTTACTATACACATGCATATCTAATGTGGAACATGCTATAAAAACTAGATCTAGATTCTAGATCAATCATCAAGTTTTGTAAATTCAACCTCTGTGGCCTCAGACACTTGCATTGACCTTGGATAATTGCATTAAAACTTGTATCTTATTTATATGTAGGTGTCTAAGAAAGAATACCTTCTAGATATAGATGTGAATTCTTGGACTATTTTGGGTTCTATGACACCTTTACTCTGGTGTATTCATATCTGCATCATGGACTATTGATTTTATCAAACCATTAAAACCCTAGCTCTTCATCCTCATAGTGACCCCAAAAAAAATGGGTTAGTAGGATCATGGTATAAAGATAACCCAAAATAACAATATATTAATTGGTTTTGATTACATATCCACTACTTTTAAGAGGGACTTAGATTGATGTAGTTTTCCCCTAATGTGTTGGCTTGTGTGTGAACAAAGGTATAATATGTGGAAAGAAAGTAAAACAAGTACAATAATGACCTATCTTATAACTTGGAAAATATTAATCATGGGATAATATTTTATTAATTCAAAACTATATATAAGTTTTACCAATGACTTATATTTAAATAATAAATAATAGGGAAGCTTTTCTGACTTGAATGCTTGATTGAGTGTTTTTGGTAAGTTGCCTTGATAATTTTTAGGTATGTGATAGATGGTGAATGAATGAGGATTGATCATACATATTATTGATATTTTAGGTAAATATCCCACATTATATGACTTATTTCAACCATAGGGATATGTTTCATTTAAAAATTTGATGGCATTAGGGCACAAGACACTTGTAACAACATAGGTGTCTAACTAGGATGCAAGTGTCTAGGAAGCTAGAAAATAAGTACAAGTCTAAAAATTGTAGATAAAAAATATAAGTAGGTTTAAAAAATTATAAGTAATAATATAATACTTGTTAATCATAGTAATATATGGTTAAACTAAGAGATAATTAATAATCACATATAGATATTGGATATGATACTTTTAGTACTAGGAAGATCTAGAAGTTAAAGGTACATCCATGTGTTGAGGTCAACATACCCCCATTTTTGAAAAATGAGGACCCTTGTGTCAAATTATTCAAATTTGTACATAAAAATTTAAATTTTACTTGATCAAAAAATATATAACATGTTTACACATTGGTCATAACTCTCATTTGGATTAATGGGCATGTTGTCAAATGATCATGGTTTCTCCCCTTCTAAAGTTACTAACATTTTATATTTATGTTTCAGGTCAAATCTATATTGGAGTCCATTTATAATGAGCTACATCTGGGTTTTATGATTTAATAATGACTTGATCTTTTACTAGCCTTTGGTTTGTTGAAATCAATTTAAATTTGTCTAATTATCTTGAAAGCCTAACTTGAATTACCCTATCTCATTCCCTTTGAATTGATTTTAAATTTGGTAAGAAAATTTAATGTGGTAACATTTCAATTATGACATGAACTTAGTTCAATTCTTATCCTAAGGCTTAGCCATATTTTTCAACATGACCAAACCTTAGGCTAAAATATTATGCTTGGTCCCTCTATGTTCTATGACCTTCTAGTCTATTTTATTATTGGCATGGTCTAACTGGTGCATGGTCCCTTTGTTATAAATCATATCCTAAAACCTTAATTTAAGGTTTATCATATTTATTAATAAAAACCTTATGATAAGACTTTAGGCTAGGTATTTTATTTCATGGGGTCCCTTTAACATGTTTTAAAACTTAGATTAAGACTTTAGCCTAAATTTGTATTCATATTTATTAATACAATTGAAAACATTAGTATAAGATTTTAGCTTAATTTTTTATGTTGCTTGAGCCCTAACTTAAAAATCATTTTTGTTTACACAATCAATGGTTTATATTTTCTTGGATGATCGAGATCCAATGGTGTGAGCTTAAAACCAAAGACCCTAACTTTAATTTAAATCTCAAGCATCTTTTGAAAATCGATGGCATACATTTTCTTAGTAAATATTGATCTAATGATGTGAATCAATTCAAGACTTCAATAGAGTCCCAAGACAAGTGAGAGTGTGACAAGTGTCATAGTTATAGCCAAAGAATACTGAGTAGCCAATGTCATTTGACCCTATGGATCAAGATATAATGGTCTATGTTTTCTCATACAAAGATGATCAAATAACATGTAAAAAATGTTGAAAATTCAAGGACAAATTTAGATATGACATGTGGCATACCTATAGGCCATGAGTTAAATCTTGATCATCTCTCAAATATCGGTATTCTATGTAGCGTACACATTCTAATCAATGGTTCATGGAGTAGGAGGAAAAATTAGCCAAATCAAGATCAATAGAGCACATTTTTTCATGCAATCAATATCAATGACACATAACAAACATTGAAACATTAGGGAAAATGTAGAAGTGACAAATATCACAACCATGAGAAATGTAATGAGAAACTAATGGTGTTTAAGCTCTTAGATCAAGATTAAAAGTCTACATTGATTCATGTAGGGATGATCTAATAGATTGATATTAAGTGAGAATTTTCAAAATACAATGGTCACATTTTTAAAGTATTAATAAGTAGGATTCCATTGCGATGCCACATAGGACCCACATAAGCTTGATGTTCCAAGTTATAGATTTTAGGACCCATGAAATGCAAAGGTATAAATGCAAAAATCTAAGCACAATCTAAGTCATGAAGCTCACATAATTTCAAATATCCCCATCATTAAAGCACTATAAGGGACATTCAAAAAAACCCTAGCATATCCAAAATCCCTAGTTTGAACCCATGATTTTCATAATCAAGCTATGAAGATTGGATTGTCATCTAAGTAAAGATAATTTGATCTAAAATTAAATTATAGACCACTGGTAAGAAATTTTGAGAGACTTATAGCCATGATAGCCCAAAAAAGTGTCTCCAAAGAAGATGTAGAGATCTAATTAACCATAGACATAGAAGGAAGAGTTTTTAAGGATATGAAATTTTATTCCAAAACTTTAAATACTAGGGACAATAATTGGTCAAGCTTATTCTAGACTATTGAGAACCAACAATGCATCATGAGAAAAGAAGAGAAGAGCATGTCAACAAGAAGGCTCATTATAACATAGTTACCATTTAAATGATAGGTATCCATTACACCACAATAAAACTTGAGGTACTACATTGTATAAATGTTCCCTCTCCTATTTTTAGAGATGCTAAAATTTATAAGGGTATGTTACTTAATGATCATACTCACATTAATATAGCTCATATCTCTACCATAGAATTTGAAAATTATTATAAGCTGAGTAAACCCCAAATAAACCAAACCACAATAAATAATTAGGCTAAGAAAAATGACTTAAAGACCATCCTTTCCCTATGGTTATATTTTGAAAATTAGGTATTTTTAGATTTCAATGGAAACATTCCCATAGGTTAATTCAAACATAGGATAAGAAATATCATGACTTTAATGAATAGGATATGTGGAATCTAACCACAAAATATGTGGACTATATTTGGGTTCCTTTAGTCTATTTTATGGTTGAGAAATATCTCACCCCTCCCTTTGGTGAAGTGGTCAACATTTGTTTGAGTAGGTAGATCTTTGTAGTTAAGAAGAAAACCAAGAACTGATTCTATATGATGTCATATCTCTTAGATGCCTTAATTTCTACCACAAAGATACCCAACCTAAGAGAATGGACACCTAATGAGACATATAAAATCTCCCAATACTATTCAAAATTTCACATATTCAAATACAAGGACCACATCTAATTCATATGTGAGTATGTTTATCCAACCCTATCCAAGGCCATAACAAGGAATCCAATGGCAAGAGTCAGCCCCTCAAATAAAAAGTCAATTAAGGACATGGGAGACATCTGGTTGTATCTAAATTACATAATCATTAGGGTTGGAGGAACCTAATTCACTCCCCTTAAGTTACCAGTCCATGTGATAAAACAAGCTAGCTATGTAGGAGGTGTCTTAGTAATTGTGTAATGGGGTAGATGGTTTTCACAAAACCAAGAGGAAGGGACTGCTTCATAGCTTCTTTTTAAACACTAAAAGGACTATTTTTGCACAATGGGACAACATTGATGCCACTTATAAACATATGACCTCATTCAATCTCCAAATGGATGATATAGGATAGTGGGATCCATATGAGAAGGTTAAAAAACATTTGAAGGCCAAGGGAATCAATATACCCTATGATCATCAACCTAGTGATTTTTAACCCATAAATACAAAGGCCTCTTAATTATCAAAGGTCACCTTTAGGTTAAAAAATCATAACATCAAACTAGAGACAATAATGTAGAGGGGAAAAAAAGGAGATGATGAAAAATGGCAACTAGGGTCAAGGTAGTACCATTTGTTGAGTGGTGCACCTTCTAGACCTTCACCAACCTAGTTATAGATAAATTAAAAATGTGAGGTACAAAGTGAGAAAAGGATTGAGGAGAGAATACCTAATGAAATTACATCTTCCTCAACTCAATTAGAGGAGTAGGGATCACTAGTGGGGGAAATCCATGTTGTAGCACTAAACCCTACTGAAATAATTGAAGATGATCTAAAATTGATATCATCAACCTATGAGTCTAAGGATAAAGAAGTAGAGGTGTTGGACATAGTTCCTGTAAACTCCCCAAAAATAAAATTTTAATTGGCCATTGTCCTAATGAAGGTTAAGAAGCCCAAGGTGACCTTCACTCATCCTTTGAGTCAAGTTGACCTTTTTAGTGGGGAAAACTTGATTCAAGTCCAACCATTCTTAAATGGTTCATCTATGGAAAATTGCAAAAGGTACCATCCTTGGGCATTGATGCCAATAATAAATATTCTAGTGCTTAAGATAGCCAACCATGGATAGTTGCATTGTAAAAGGAGGAAGAGAAAAGAATGACTTCTCTAGGAGAATCAAGTGGAGCATAGATAGAGACCCTAGCTGCAAAGGTGATAGAATATTTTTTTGGTGTCAAATTTGACCCAACCACTACAAGTTTACAAATGGTAATTGAGAAGAAATATATGATTGGTGGGGATGAATTCACTTTCCAAAAAGTGGAACTTTTTATTGGATTGACTCTAGTTGGAGGACAAAAGCTTGGAAAAGATATAATGTTTGAATAAAATGTCCATGAAGTGGCTTGGGATCAGACAAATCAATTACAAAAAATGATCAAAGGCATCTTAAAATAGAACAAGAACCTTAAAGAGAAAGCTATCTTATCAATTCAAGAAGATAGGTATAGGCAATTTGAAGACACAATGACTGATTTATTCAATTCTTTGAAGTTAGTCAGAACTAAGTAAGATGCAACATCCAAACAAAGAACTAAGGCTACAGGCCAAGTTGGCCAATGGTAGGCTTTAAGATACCAATTAAATGATTTGATAAATTTTTTGACTAAAAATCAAATCCTTGAATTCAGGACAATTAGTCTATCCCACTTGAATATGGCTATGACCATATTAATTGATAAGATCAAAGCCCTAAATAACTAGTCCAAAATGATGGAGGACATTTCCAAGGACCTCAAGAAATAAGAAGATAAAATGTTTCACATTTTGGATATCTTGATCAAATATCCTACCACACTTAGTCCCTTAGGTCTAATAACTGATGAGGATTTCAAGCACAAAACTACTCAATTCATGAAAAAAGTAAGGAAACAAGGACAAGGGAAAATAGGGGCTAATAATAAGAAGGTCATGGGCCTAATTTTGTCATTAGAGGAGAAAATAAGAAATTGTAGGGGTATCAATCAAGATTTGGAAAGGGATAAAAAGGATATCAAAGGCTTGGAATATCAAGAGAAGGATTTGTTCATGAGACCCATCATTGATCTCCAACTCATTAGTGAACAACATTATAGAATGAAGATTTTGCACGGGAATCAAAAGACTACATCACCACAAGGGCCTCCCAACTAGTTAAGATAATAATATTCTTTTCTATAATTAATATTGTATGCTTTTAAAAAAGGAATATTATTTTTTAAATTCATGTACAACTTGTAAAACACATTGCCTATAGTTCAACCTATTGGAGAAAGTCTAGTGTATTCAGAACACTTGCAGAAAGGATAGCTATCCTAACACTTATACTTTTGTAATTGGATATAAATAACTAACATGCTTCCTTGCATCCTATAAAAGGAGCAAATTCAATTTAAAAATAGGGGTATTTCTTAGAGCCAAGAGCTAATTTTAGCTTTTAAACAATTAATATAAGCAAGGAATTCTATAAAGTTTGTCCAAGTTTGCTTATGTATTTTTTTATCCTAGATTCTCTCTCACTTGTTTGTTTTCATTTCTATATTTTAATGTTTCTTGTGAATTATTTATATATAAATTTGAATGCAGAGTTGTTAACTTGTGACAATTATAGGCTAATTGAAAGTCTTTAGGTTCATTTCATTTGCTTACTTTTCTTATATTTGGGCTAATGTCATTTGCTTTTAGGGTTAAATATTTAAAGTGAACTTGATTATTATTTTTATTATTTCACACCATCCTTATATGTTTGCTTGATGTCTGATAGGATTTGAGATTATGCTAGTGCATATCATACATAAGTTAAGTGCACGCTTGTATGATATTTGAACTTTGTCATGATATCTAAAATGAAGATCAACAACATCTCTTCTCTACCTTACCTTTATTTTTTCTCCTTTTTTAAATGGATCACTTTAGCTTAATCTTCATTGTAAATACCCATCTTAGATTAGTCTTTAGATTAGTTCTTGATCATAATTCACCATTCTTAGCATATCATACTTCATATTTTGCATAGACTAATTTTTATCCATGGTAGCTCCCAACCACCAAACATTATAAATATTATGAAACAGTCCATCTATTTTTCCTCTATTTTATTAATAGATAATAGGGTTATCACAACCTAAAAATCATGTGATGAATTCTTAGAATTATAAAATGAGAAGTATTCTTGAACACTCTAGGAACCTATGATATATATTCAGGCATCAACACTGTTGGTTGAATATTTGTCGATCAGCGTACTGATAAACAAAATAGGTATGATCAGCCAAAGTAGGAAGATTGGTCATCCAAATGTGTAGGTTCACCACATCAAAAGGGGACTAATCTCTCCTCTCATCAAGGGGAAGTTCCCTATATATATATATATATATAAACAGAAAATAATACTCAAGGGTAGGATAAACCATCCATCTCTCTTTATTCAGAGATGATGCATGCAAATCAAAGGAAAAATCTCAAGGGAAATGATAGAAAACACTCCTCTTCTTTCAGAAGTACTATTCAACAAACCACAAGAATATTCTTGGTAGTAATTGCAAAATGTAACCAAGGACGTAGTAACTAGCAAATTGAGATGTAGCACAAAGTCTCCACCTAAATTGCCCAAGAGTGAGCTATGAAGGAAAATGAGGGCACAAAGTTGTCCCAAAGTCCTTTACATAGAAAAAAAAGAAGACACACTAAATACAATTATGGGGGCATAAAGTCTCTCCATAGTTGACTTCAGGACACCTTCCTGACTACTTTCACTAATTCTACTTGTTGAATTAAAGGAACAAAAAATATATTAAGGAAAAAGACATAAGAAAAATTTCCCAAACAACAAAGATATCACAACACAAAGTCTAGAAAGTCATTTGCTTTCTTATTCCAATAACAAAATATGATCAACAATTTGAGCTCAAAGTCTCAGTAATGCCTTTCAATTTGGGCAAAGTTTTGTTTCTGATTATTAGAGGGCCTAATTTTACAATAAAAGAGAGTCCCTTATATAGCCTCTTCAAGAAGGACTCAAGAATAGTAACACATCATATTGCATTGAATTTTGTTAAGAAGACATGCTAGAATTCAGGGACATTTACCCATTTGCTTTTCTCAATGCAGAGAAATGGGTCACGCTATTAAAGTTTACATCTTTCAATGTCCACCTGTCGATCTACTTTTAGAAACATATCTAATTCATAAATGTTTCTGATCCTTCCTCATCATTCCTCCTTTTCTAGTTAGTTAAATTGGGTCCTTGATTCAATTCAATGTTCTATTCCTTAGTCGCTTCCTACTAGTTTTGGCCTTACAGCCTTTGAATGCATTTAGGTCCATGCTTTGGGTCAGGAAGAGCCTCTCTCAAGGGTATCTGCCCTTCAGGCGGTCTTTAGATGGCCTTCAGGCTTCTTTCTTCCTATGGGTCACTAAGTTCTTTGGCTCTTATTTAAGGCTTTTCAAAATCAATGGCTATGTTATGAACCTTGAAATTGACATTCACACACCTATCACTACATTTGAATTTCCAATGGCTAGTTCACCATTCTTGACTTTGACGTCTTTGGGTGCATCACCCCTTGGATTTTCTTTAGCATTCTCTTGATTTAGCCTTTTCTACTACTTGCTTCCTTTGAATTTCTTGTTTTGCATCCTCCTGAAGGGAAGGTGACCCTTCAGCTTTGGGGAATTGTCCTTTAATTTGGCATCCGAGAGTCCCCCGTAAGGTCACTTGCCCTTCAAGGTCCTTCAATGAACTTTTGTCTTTGGAATCCTTTGGAGCTTTCCCATAGACCTTTTCCGTAGAGATTTTCCCAAAAATAAAAAGTCTGCAAGAATTGTTTCGGTTGCCTTTTCTTTAGCCTTCAAAAATTCTTTCAGGCTTTCCTCTCGCAGCTTCTCTAAATTTCTTCAGACTTTTTGTCTGAAGGAATTCCTTTAGACAAAATTCTAAAAGAATTATTTCTTGCCTTAGTCTTTCCACTGGGGGAACTTTTCTTTATTTTTCAGTCTTTAAATTATTTCAGAGGAAAAATTCTGAAGGAATTCTTTCAAAAGAATTCTCTTTGCTCTTTTGGCCCTTGAATGCCCCCTTTCTACCCTATGCAAGGGCTATTTTATCCTTTGGATTTGGGCCAACCCCTTGAACCTACCGATTTTACCAAATTTGGTTCAACGATTCAATGGTTCATCCCTTTGACTGCTTGAAACAAGACTCTTTGAAACAAGCCTCATTGAACCCATTGAACCTTGAACCCATTGAACCTTTGAACCAAAGTGGTTCAATGGTTCAATGGTTCATTCCCTAAAAATGACTAAGTTTTAGAAACCTGTTCTTTTGATTGAACCTACCTGTATAAGCTTTTGAATCTACTAAACCATTAGTCTATTTCTTCCTTATTCATTCTAAGCTCTTTGTTATTCATCACACTGGTTGAGCCTTTGAACCTATAAACTTTTTGAACCCATTAAACCAAAATGGTTCAAGGTTCAATGGTTCATTCTTTTTATTTGGCTAAGTCCTTTTGATCTTTTTGAACCAAACATGCATTAAACCATTTGGTCATTGAACTTGTTAAACCAAAGTGGTTTAATGGTTCAACGGTTCAATGGTTCAATCCTTCTTCTCTTTGATAAGTGTTTTGAAGCTGTTGAACCTTGAAGTAGTTGAAATTTTAACCTTAAACTTTGAAACTTGACAAATGTGCTTAACTCTTATTGCTGATGTTGAACCTTGACGTTGAACTCTTTGAAATCACCTAAGTGTTGAGAGTTTTCTCCTTTCCTGTAGAGTCCATAGAAATCAACATGTGAAGTCTGTTGAACTTGGCCTGCAAAGTCTATAGATTTTCTTCCTATAGAGTCCATAGATTCAAGCCTATAGAGTCTATAGATTCAAGCCTACAGAGTCTGTAGATTTAAGAGAAGCTTGAAAAATGAGGAATTTGAATGCTTAGAAAAAATTTCAAGAAGGACAGAGATTATTTTGGTCTGAGGAACCAAAATAGTTCAAATGTTGTCCCAAAAATGAGTGATATTTTTGGCGAACAATAGCTGGCTCCAGTTGGGGAACTTCCTATCAATTGTAAAAAAGAATTGAAGGGAGTAGAATCTAGAATCTCTAGTGTCTTCATGTGTACCATTGGGCTATGGAGTCATGTTACCTATAAATGGAAGGCATCAAAAATGGAAACAAACAAAACAAAATAGAATTAAAAACTATACAAATATACATATGTATATATACAATGATCTGATATTTCAAGAGTTGAAGTGTTTCAGATGCTGCCCATTATGAGGTAGAGAAAAGAGTGTGCCATCTTAATATTTAAGCAGAAATCTATTTTCCCCATTGTGTTGATGAATTATAAATGGGCCTCTCCAAAGGGAGTCAAAATTTCCATGGATCCCTTTTGGTTCTCTCCTTTTGTCCCACAGCAGGACTTGATCCCCAATCTGGAAATCACAATTTTTGGCCTTCTATTCAAAGAGTTTCTTTACCAAACTTTGATTACCAGTAATTCAGTCCACCACCATGATTCTCTATTCATCTAGCTTAGTCAAGTACATGATTCTCTTATCAAGAGAGCTTTCATATGTCTTATCTTCAATTGCCTTTGCCAATTTCAAGGCAGGCAATTCTAAGGTGATTGGTATTTCAGCATTGATACCATAAACAAGTTGAAAAGGAGACATACCAATTGCCCTCTTTGGTGTGATTCTATCTACCCATAGAGCATCAATTAAGGCTTTATGCCATGTCCTTTGATTTTCATCTGTTAGCTTCTTGACGATAGTTACCAGGTTCTTATTGCTTGATTCAACTTATCCATTCCCTTGTGGAAAATAATCAGAAGAATGAGAGAGTGTAATTCCATAATGGAAACAAAATCATGTAATCTCTTGGGATGTGAAATAAGCTACATTGTTAGTAATAATTTTGGTTAGAACTCCAAACCTAGAAATGATATTCTCCTTGAGGAAATTTCATACAACTTCTGAAGTATCATGCTTAGTTGGAATTGATTCTACCCACTTGGTGACATAGTCAGTTGCTGTAATGACATAATATTTTCTAGCACTTGAAGATGGGTTTATAGTCCCAATAAAATCAATCCCCCATTGCTGGAAAGGTTCTTCTATTATTACTGTCTTGAGAGGCAGGGCAGCTAACTTGGGTCTTCCAACAAATTGCTGGCAGAGTTCACATTTTCTCACCCACTTATATGTATCTTGGAAAAGAGTTGGCCAGTAATACCTAGCTCGTAGAATCTTGTGAGTAGTTATAAGAGTATAAAAATTTCCTCCATAGGCTATATTGTGGAAAGATTTCAAAATTTGGCTTTGTTTCTCTTTATCTACATAGCGAAGGAATACTCCATCTATGCTTCTCTTGTACAAGCCGTTGTCCCAAAGGACAAAATTGGTAGCTTTCAACTTGATAGTCCTCCTTCCTTTATAATAAAAATGAGTAGGACATTCAACATAAGGAAATGAGCAATACTTGAATACCAATCATTGGTAGTGGAGATGAAAAGGATTGTTGGTGTATCTTCCACTTCAGCTTCTACATGTTGTGTATCTTCTAGCTTGTTGTCAACAATTAATTGGCATATGCCTTTTCCCCTGACCAGATTTATTGGCTTAATGTCTAGATAAAACTCTTGGATCTTTGCAATATAATTGCCTCTTTTTTTGCTAAACTCCTACTAAGTTAATATGGACTTGACTGTAGTGTCAAGAACTAAGGCAGTAGTGTGTGAATTCAGGATATAGAAGTGGAAATGTTTGACTGCTTTCACCACTGCATAAGCATGCTTCTCTGCATTTGAATACTTCATCTCATGGGTTTTGAGAGAGCAACTCATGAAAGAAATAGTAGATTCTATACCTTCCTTATCCTGTTGAACAAGAATTACTGAAAGTGTATGTTCAGAAACATAGCTATATATGATGAAATCTTTGTTGTAATCTAGACAAACCAAGGTAAAAAAGTGGGCAATGGTAGTTTTGATATCCTAAAATGATGACTTGCCTTTTTTTAGTCTAGTTGAAGGTGGTATTCCCTTTCATTATGTTCACAATGTGTCTAGTCTTCTTAGCAAATTTGGGGATGAACCTCTGTAAGAAATTCACCTTTCTGAAGAAAGAGTGAACAACATTTTTACTTGTAGGTAAATTAATCTCTTGAATAGACTTGACTTTATCTAAGTCAATATTTATGCCTTCTTTAGACACAATGTGTCTGAGGAGTTTCCCCTCTATTACTCCAAAAATAGACTTCTTAGGATTCAAGGAAATACCATTCTAGTAGCAGTGCTCCAACACTTGTTGTAAGTGGCATACATGATCAGAATGAATACTTTAAAAAGATGGTTAACTCATCAAGGTATACCACTATGAATTTACCTATCTCATCTTTGAAATCCATGTCCATTATTCTCTAAAAGGTGGCACCAACATTTATCAAGCCAAAAGGCATTCTTATATATGCAAATGTACCCCAAGGTGTGGTGAATGCAGTCTTGTGTTGGTCTGCTTCACCAACCTCAACTTGATTATATCTTGAGAAGCCATCTAACATTGATAACATTTCTGAACCTATCACTGTTTCAAGCACTTGATCCATGATTGGCAAAGGGTAATTATATTTCAAAGATGACTGATTTAGATTCCTAAAATCTACACAAATGTGAATTTTTCCACTCTTCTTCCTTACAGGCACTATGTTTGCAATCCATGTGTAATGATGGATTGGGAAGATGATTCTAACATTTAACATTTTTTGTATCTTAGACATAATAGTACTTGATATTTTTGGATTATACTACCTGGATTTTTGCTTATAGGGCATTGAGTCAGCCTTGAGAGGAATGTCATGGTAGATTTTATCAGGTCTGAGAGACTTCAGGTTTTCATAAGAATATGCTAAGACATCCATGTATTGATGGAGTAAAGTAGTGAACTTGAATCTTTCTTTAGGGGTGCAACACTTACCAATGTTAACCATCTTGGGATTTTCTTTAGTAGTCAGATTTACTTGATCGAATCCTTGAGAGAAAATTGAATCTATTTGTTGTTGTTTGATGAATCTATCATGCTTGTCAAACAACTTCTCAAGAGAAACTAGGCCTTTGGGAATTTTATTTCCTTTTAGCTATAAGAATTCTTCATTTATATATGAACTGGATCCAGAGGCTAATTTGTACTTCTGAGATTCACTGCCTTCAAAATGTAGTTGTTCAAAATTGTATTTTCATTCTAGGAAGGTAATGATTTGATGATCATCATTGAATACTTGTCAATGATCAGCATTGTCAGGAACACTTGGTCTATAGACTAGCTCAATAGTATACCTGTCTTCTTTGAAATCTAAGTGAGGAACTAAGAGAGTTCTTGAAATAACAAGTGCATCAGCTCTATCATTAGATTCCTTAGGTATAGTAGAAATGTTGAAAGCATCAAAGCTTTCAATTTGGTCCCAAACCAAGTTGTGATAGTGGAATAATCTTTCATTCTTGGTTTGGTATAAGTTCTTCACTTGACAAACCACTAATTCAGCATCCCCTTTAGCATGAAGAAACTTAATGCCTTTATCTTGAGTAGCCTCCAATCCAAATAATAGAGATTCATATTTAGCTATATTGTTATTGTTTCTAAATTGTAATTTGTAAGATGAAGGAAACATATCTCCTTAAAGAGATATCAACACAATCCCAGCTCCTGAACTAGTAGAGGAACACCTGCCATTAAATTTCAAAGTCCATACCTCATTAGACACTATTTTTTCTTTAGACTTTCCTTCATTAGAGAGGGAGGGTCCTTCTTCATTTATATTTCAACCTACTAGTTCTTCTGTTATTCAAGTTGAACTAATTTATGGGTTGACACTTTCAAGAATTTTATCAGATGCTTCATGCACTTTGTCTATAGATAGAAAGTAATTACCCATACCTGAGGATTCAAAAATAATTTGAGCTTCACGAGATAATGTTTGGGTGACCACATATTTTGCCTCCTTTTTAGGGAGAAACCTCTTCATTATGCCTTAGATAGGGATCTTTGCCTTAGACAGGTCCATGCTTAGTTCTCCTCCCATGTCCTTATAGAAATTTCATCCAAGCAAAATGCCATAGGATGTTGGGACATCAGCCACCAAGACAGTCAACTTGATTCTCTTGTATGGAAAGGTTGTAAATGCAAATTAGGTATCTTTGATTTGCCCCAGCAATGGTACTTGCTTGTTTTCCATGGAGAAACATCTCCCAAATGTCTTGGTCAGTGTGAGGCCAAGATATTTAGTTACTTTAGTAGGCATGACATTTTCAAATGCACCTGAGTCTATAATACAATTACTTAGCTTGTGACCATTTATTAATAGGGAAACATAGAAAGGTTCTATTTTCCCAGGGGTAGTTGGAAGAGTAATGACAAGATTATTTAGAATGAGCATGTTCTTTGGTGAATTAGGAGTTACCTTTTTAGCTTTTTGTCTTGCAGGGATGGTTTGGTTCTTAACATATTGGACCAACTTATTCAATTAATCAGGATTGGACTACAAATATTCAAATTTAGACATTTGTATTTTTGTCTTTTTGACATGATCAATTATGTCAAATGGCTGAATTGAACTAGGTATAGATGAAGGTATTTCAACCTTTTGAGTTTTAGGAGGGATGGGAGAAGGGATAGTTTGTGAAATTGAAGTAGAAGGTGAAGGTGAAATTGATGTACTTGTCTTTTAGGTGATCACCGAATCCTTTGATTGGAAAGGCAGAGTGGCTTCATACTTAGTAATTGTAATTGCTAGTTGAGGTTGCTCTTTTGTCTTCTCTTTATCAGCTTGTTGGGTTAATTGGTTCTTCAACCTGGTAAACACTACATATGATCTATCAAAATCTTCTCCTTTGCTTTTGGGTTCATCTTGGTAGTTCAGGAAACCAATGTGGGTGTTGCCATCTAATTCTTCTTGATATTCTATAAGGAGATTACTGTCATTTTTTTGATTTAATTTAGCCTGAAAAGAGAACTCTGATTCCGCTTCAAGATATCCCATTGCTGAATTGGTTGGATGAGCTTCCAAGGCAAGTTTCCCTTGTGGGGGAGGAAGATGATTTTGTTGCCCTTGATTCCTGACAACATTTCCCTAATATGATTGATTTGGGAATGTCCTTCTTGGCATATCTCTGTATGAGGGAACAGAAGACATTCATTCTACCATTTACTTTTTGAGAGCATGTAACTCATTTGCCAACTTTTACACCATTTTATCTATGGTGCTTGTAGATGAATATTTAGAAGATGATGAAGGTCTATTTCTATTTGGATCTCTTCTTATCTTCCCTGCTAACATGAGATCATCTTCTACCTCAGTGGCCAAATGTTGAGCTACAATAAGATCTTTTTTACTAGCACGTCTCAAAAGAAAACTTACTTTAGGTATCTGAGAATTAATTAAGAAGCATTTGAGATTCTCATCTGTAGGTTGAGCAATTATAGGAATTTTGTTCCTAAGTTTGTCAAACTTAGCTATGAAGTCCCTCATTGGTTCATGAGGTTATTTCTTTGTCTATGTAAGTTGAGCCAAAAGTGCATGTGCATCTTTTGCAGGTTTGAATCTGGATTCAAACTTAGCTTTGAGGGTATTCCAATCAGTTATTGACTGAGCTTGTAGATGATAAAACCAATTTGCAACAACACCTTGTAATGTTTCTACAAATAGCCTAACTGCTACATCTTCAAATTCTACTCCAATTACACCATAGGCTATGCTAAAGGCTGTAATGTGTTCATTAGGATGAACTTTCCCATCACCATATAATTTGTGTAAATTCTTCCTTGAACTACATGAGAGTTCATGTAGAGGTGGAGTAAGATTGAGAGGACCAAAAGAATTATCCTAGGGGCCTTAGACTACCATTATAGGATTATGAAAATGAGGAATAGAAAATCTTAGAGGGGTAATTATTGGCAAAGCTTTATCAATAGCAGAAGTGGATACTTCGTTTGGCAATAGAGATCTGACTTTAGTAGGAGGAAAGCTCTTGGTTCATTGGAGGTGAGATGGTAAAGGAAACAAATCAAAATTACTTTGTTGTACCAACTTGAATACAAGGTCAACAATATATTTAGTTCTTTGGCTTCGTGTATACCTTGAATCTACCAGATTGTGAAAAAAAAATGGAAAAGAATTGACCTTGCTCTAGTTTGAAGCTTGAGGCTTTAAACTATGCATTCTTTCTAGTTAGTGTGGAGGTGAATGGAAAGGTTATAAGAATAATGGGTAAAATATAGAAATGAAATGGAGTCTATAATGGATAATGGTAGATATTGATTTCATTTGAAACTTGAGATTTCATAATGCACATAACTATATCCCCAGTGGAGTCGCCAAAAACTGTTGGTTGAATATTTTGTCGATCAGTGGACAGATAAACAAAATAGGTCTGATCAGCCAAAGTAGGAAGATTGGTCATCCAAATGTGTAGGTTCACCACATCAAAAGGGGACTAATCTCTCCTCTCATCAAGGGTAGGTTCCCTATAGATATGCTATATATATATATATATATATATATATATATAAACAAAAAATAATACTCAAGGGTAGGATAAACCATCCATCTCTCTTTCTTCAGAGATGACGCATGCAAATCAAATGAAAAATCTCAATGGAAATGAAAAAAATCACTCCTCTTCTTTTAGAAATACTATTCAATAAACCACAAGAATACTCTTGATAGTAATTGCAAAATGTAACCAAGGACATAGTAACCAGTAAATTGAGATGTAGCACAAAGTCTCCACCTAAATTTCCCAAGAGCGAGATATAAAGGACAATGAGGGCACAAAGTCATCCCAAGGTCTTTTAGATAGAAACAAAAAGAAAACACACTAAAGGCAATTATGGGGGCACAAATTATCTCCACAATTGACTTCAGGACACCTTCATGACTACTTTCACTAATTCTACTTGTTGAATTAAAGGAACAAAAAATATATTAAGGAAAAAGACATAAGAATAGTTTCCCCAACAACAAAGATATCATAGCACAAAGTCTAAAAATTCACTTGCTTTCTTATTCCAATAACAAAATATGATCAAAAATCTGAGCTCAAAGTCTTAGTAATGCCTTTCAATTTGGGTAGAGTTTCATTTCTGATTATTAGAGAGCCCAATTTTACAATAAAAGAGAGTCCCTTATATGAAGGACTTGAGAATAGTAAAACATTGTATTGCATTGAATTTTGTTAAGAAGACATGCTAGAATTTAGGGGCATTTACCCATTTTCTTTTCTTAATGCAGAGAAATGGGTCATGCTATTGAAAGTTTGCATCTTTCAATGTCTACTTGGCAGTCTGCTTTTAAAAACATATTCGATTCATAATTGTTTCTAATCCTTCTTCATCATTCCTCCTTTTTTGGTTAATTGAATCAGGTCCTTGATTCAATTCGATTTTCTATTCCTTAGTTGCTTCCTATTGGTCTTAGCCTTAAAGCCTTTGAATACATTCAGGTCCATGCTTTGGGTCAGGAAGAGCCTCTCACAAGGGTATCTACCCTTTGGGTGGTCTTCAGATGGCCTTCGGGCTTCTTTCTTCCAGCGGGTTGCTAAGCTCTTTGGCTCTTCTTTAAGGCTTTTCAAAATCAATGACTATTTTATGAACCTTGAAATTGATGTTCATGTACTCGTCACTAAGTTTGAATTTCCAATAGCTAGTTCATCATTCTTGACTTTGACATCTTCAGGCACATCACCCCTTAGATTTTCTTTGGCTTTCTCTTGATTTAGCCTTTTCTGCTACTTGCTTCCTTCAAATTTCTTGTTTTGCATCCTCCCAAAGGGAAGGTGACCCTTCAGATTTGGGGAAGTGTCCTTTAATTTGGAAGCTGAGAGTCCCCCATAAGGGCACCTACCCTTTGGGGTCCTTCAATGGCCTTTTGTCTTCAGAATCCTTTAGAGCTTTCTCGTAGACATTTTCCTATAGACAAAAAGTCTGCAAGAATTGTTTTGGTTGCCTTGTCTTTGGCCTTCAAAAATTATTTTGGGCTTTCCTCTTGTAGTTTCTATAAATTTATTTGGACTTTTTGTTTGAAGGAATTCCTTCGAACAAAAGTCTAAAATAATTATTTCTTGCCTTAGTCTTTTTGCTGGGGGAACTTTTCTTTGTTTTTTGGTCTTTGAATTCTTTCAGAGGAAAAAGCCTGAAGGAATTATTTCAGACAATTTCCTTAAAAGAATTCTCTTTGCTCTTTTGGCCTTTGAATTCCCCCTTTCTACCCTCCATAATGGTTTTTTGATCCTTTAGCTTTGGGACAACCCCTTGGACCTACCGATTGAACCAACCAATTGAACCAACTTTGGTTCAATGGTTCATCCCTTTGACCGCTTAAACCAAGACTCTTTGAAACAAGCCTCATCGAACCCGTTGAACCTTGAAACTTGAACCCATTGAAACTTTGAACCAAAGTGTTTCAATGGTTTAATGGTTCAATGGTTCATTCCCTAAAAATGACTAAGTGTCAGAAACTTGTTCTTTTGATTGAACCTGCCTGTAGAAGCTTTTGAACCTGCTGAATCGTTAGTCCATTTCTTCCTTATTCTTTCTAAGCTCTTTGATCCTCATCACACTGGTTGAACCTTTGAACCTATGAACTCATTGAACCCATTAAACCAAAATGGTTCAAGGTTCAATGGTTCATTCTTTTTATTTGGCTAAGTCCTTTTGATCTTTTTGAACCAAACACGCATTGAACCATTTGGTCATTGAACTTGTTGAACCAAAGTGGTTTAATGGTTCAATGATTCAATGGTTTAAGCCTTCTTCTCTTTGTTAAGTGTTTTGAATCCACTGAAGCTTGAAGTAGTTGAACTTTGAACCTTGAACTTTTAAACTTGACAAATGCACTTAACTCTTGCTACTAATGTTGAACCTTGACATTGAACTCTTTGAAATCACCTAAGTGTTGAGAGTTTACTCCTTTCCTACAAAGTCCATATAAATCAACCTATGAAGTCCATTGAACTTGGCCTATAGAGTCTATAGATTTTCTTCCTATAGAGTCTGTAGATTCAATCCTGTAGATTCCATAGATTCAAGCCTGTAGAGTCCGTAGATTCAAGCCTATAGAGTCCGTAGTTTCAAGAGAAGCTTGAAAAATGAGGAATTTGAATGCTTAGAACAAATTTTGAGAAGGGCAAAGATTATTTTGGTCTGAGGAACCAAAATAGTTCAAATTTTGTTCCAAAAATGAGTGATATTTTTGGGGGACAACAAACACCATGATATGTATTTTTAAAGTGTACACGTCTGAGGAATCATATAATTCATCTATAATCTAGTAATGAAATTGTTAATTTAAATAAAACTAAATGTTACTTAGGTGTGTATAACACACCTTGCCTTTGTGTGAGCCCAACTTAAGTGTTTTTTTGGTGATAGAATTGAAACCAAGAGAATGTTACATTATATAATTAGTTCATATAATATGAAATCAAAAGAATTGAAATTATTTAAATATAAATATTTGTATACACCTCATTTTATCCACTTCCATGTCTAAACTATGTTTGGATTTTTTTTTGTAATCCTCTTTAAATTTACCCATAAATCTCTAAAAGGGCCTAATTTACCTAAAAAATGCCAATTTAATCCAAAATCATAGTGATACATACCTACTTGGGGCAATGGATTATCTATAATCACTTATCTTATCTTATTCATCCTTATTCTAATAAACCTTTTGCAAAAATATTCATAATGAAATTAAATGAATAGCTTGATTGATAAAGAAACATTAAAAACTTTACCTTTTCTTCTAATTTCTAATTATTCTTTGATTAATTAGCATATTCTTCCTCTAATAGGAAATTCCATGAATTTTGATAATTATCCTATTTTTCATAAATAAAAAATTGAATTATGGCCTCACATAGGTGATGTCATAGAGGCAATTCGATGAAATAGAGTGGAGTGTGGTAAAATTAGATTATGACATGGCCACTTACATATACTATGACACCTCTTGCACCCCTCTTACACACTCAAGAGGATAGATGACTTTACTTTCTTCCAAAATGCCTTATGTACTCCAAAAGGCTTTAAATGACATATATCACACACTCCAAAGGTTAAATCATGTATTTGAGGATTGATCCTCAACCATCCATATTTGGATGAGATTAATGGTCCATATTAGTTTAGGAAATCTATAAATACAACCCTCTTACCTGTCATGTCATCAAGAATCTTAATGTAAACTCACTTTGTAGGATTGGTTCCAAGAATATTCATCAATTTTATTCTCTCATGCCAAGCCAAATCCAAGACCAAGTGTAGAAAAGGAGAGTGATTACCACATGAGTATTCAAGCATCAATTAAGACTCCTACATCTACAAGGTGAGCTCAATTTTTTTAAAACTAATCTTCAAACATATTTTCAAGGGAGGTAAAAGTGTTTATTTTATCCCTCTAATTTACATTTCATGTTTGATTATCCTAGCTCACTGAAGGGTTTGGGCTTGAGTATTTATGTGTTCAATTTGTTTTGATTATTTCACTAACAATTGACTAACTCCCTTTTAGATTCCTAATCTACACAATGGCACACCCAATGGGACCTCTTGAAGGAATATATACATCCTTTAACCTTTTTAGACCACTAGCATTATTATAATTACCAAAATTTGCATTATAACAAGCTAATTCTTCTCTTTTCCCTCGAAAAATCCATTTAGAACACATTCAAGTGTAAATGGTGAAATAACTCATTGTTTTCCAAACATACCCTATAATTCTAAATAGTGAATTCACTAGCTACCAACGAAAATATAGAAAAAATGGTGAAAATAGTGTAAAAAGATTTGATGGTTTCTTTTTTATAGCCCAAATGATGAATTCACATAATTTAATGGTGAAAATGTAGTAAAAATAATTATATTTTCATTAAAACAATGAAATTGTATTTAGTGTATTTCTAACAATTTTCATCTACATAGGGGTAAATGGTGAAATCATGGTCAACATAGTAAAATAATCTTCCAAAAGGTAAAAATGAAATACTAATTGGTGAATTCATGCATTTAATGTTTTCTACTTATTTTATTTGTAAATTGATGGAATTGGTGAAATCATTTAAATCAATGAAATCATCCTTCACATAAGAAAATAATTCTTGATTATCATCGAATCATTCTTTTTCATTTTCTAACTTTTCTCTATTCATAGGTTTATAGAATTAATAAATCCATGAGAATTAGAAAAATGGCCCTAGTGATCACTTAAATCACTCTATGCGAGAAAATTGAGACTTACACAAATCCAAATTCAAGCTCTTTATGGCTTAATATCACTTGTTTTAAATTTATAATCAATTTTTAATTGTAGGACCTAGGCCAAAGAGTGGTGTCTTGAGTCAAAACACTTAAAATTATATCTCACATTTAAATTTGGGCTCAAAAATAAATTGACACTTCAATTTGGGTATTAAAAAACTTATTCAATTTTTCATATTCTTTACTTTCTTATAATTTTGATTGTTTACTTGATTATATTATGGTTATTTTTTCATGTATGCTCACCCATTCTTGGGTGACTCATAAACATAAAAGGTTCATATTTTCCTTTACCTTATTTTTAATTTGAATTAGTGGGGTGGATTTCATCATGTTATTACAAGCCTTTATGGGTGTGTTGACCTAGGAAGTGACATATTAGCATCATCCCAAAACCCCATTTCTCTAGTGGGGTATATAAATTTATAATGTACCATCATGAAAACCTAGCTTAGTGATTGCACAAATTCACATGCAAAAAGTTACCCTAAGGAGATATTTCAAATATTCAAGGTCAATTTTTGGTACCCTTGAAAGGATAAATCTATGTAATGAGATTAAACTTATCTATTGACAAATTTACATCCATTTACCATGAGATATATAGGGATCATATATATAGCCCATTGTAAAATAGTAAGCAAACCCAAAATCTAGTAGTAATTGACAAAAACCCTTATAACTTAAGTGGTTAAAAAGAGACAAGACTTTATTGTTAATGGCTCCATATTGGATTGATTCATAGATGCCTTTTTTTTATATCAACTAATATTTTATCCAAAAAATAAATAAAAAATATAATACAAAAGACACAATAGATCAACTAGTACACATGTTTATAAACTATACTTTATGATTTTAATAAGACATGTTCTTCATCCAAAATTTTGTTGGATTTAATTTATTGTCTCATCTAGAGACAAGATCATATAAAAATAATATAATCTAAGGCTAAATGAATGAATAAAAAATAAGGGTTATGATTATTGCTTCTGTGTTACTTATCGGTTATCACCCTTTACACACTGCTTAGGCATCCTTTTAGGTTTTCAAATAAGTAGTGTACTAGCGTATCACCATTTTGGGTTTTCAATAGGCTAAAATAAATAAGAGGATACCATTTACAATTTTTAAACCATCCTAGACCCACTCCTAATGTTTAAGGCTATCCTAAATAATTAAGCAAAACTTGTGAAAACTAAAAAATTAGAGTGCGTAATACATACTAGGTAGATAGTAACAAGTTTTAAAGTGGTTGTGTAATAGGATATTATTGTGATGATTATAATTGTGTTATGGAGGAATCACTTGAATTCATATAATATTTTAGTGGGAGTCATTTTTTCTGTGTTTATACTTTAGGATTCATGGATATCTTATTCTATTGTAATATCTAGATTTTTTGTGATGGAATGACTTGAGGTTCATCCATTAGTTGAGAAATGAAAGGATCAATCTATGAAATATATTGCATAAGCATCTTCCAGTCCATTATCACTTCCTACACCATAGTAATCATTATGTGTAGTGGGATCTATACTACCATCAAGTTCTACACATCATCATATTTCATCATAGTAACAAGTGCTTTAGCATTGGATGCCTTAAGATAGATATCTATAACAAACTTATCAAATCAATATGCATGACTTTAATCTTGTAGGCTAGAATATGTAGTTTACTAAGTATATTTATGCATGGTGTCATCCCTAGAATCTAAAAATTATTTGAGGGAATTTCTCATCACATCAAAAGTAGTCATTTGGTCATTTATTACATCTTTATATTTATTTGCTATTGTGAACATTAGCTGAGTGGTATCTAATGAATTATCAATGTGGTACTTCCAATTTCACATCCCTTGTGATATATGTTTTTCTTGCTATGTAATGGTGTCCAAAACCTACTCATAATCTTTGAGTAGTTAAAAAATTTCCTCCATCTCAAATTTTATATTTTCCCATATGCTCTTCGTGATTCCATTTATTTCACAAGCATCCAGTCCTTTGTGAGTTGATTTAATAAAGTTTGGAGTTATTTCTCTTCAGACATCACTTGGTCACCTAAGACTTATGTAACCAATTTGGAGTATCTATTATTAATAATTTGTTGTACATTTGTAATTTTACATCTTAATTATACATTATTTCTTGGTATCTTGAAGACTTCTTATTCTAATGTCAAATATTTTTATGAAATAGACTCTTGAAACATAGTTATGCCTTTAATATACATGTTTAGTAGTAATTGGGAAACATCTATAGATGTTTCAAGTGCAGTGGTATCAAGTTCCATGGATGTCATTAGAAGCATTATAAGAGTTGGCATGAATTGATCCAAAGGAAGAGAGAAGGTGTTATATTAATTGGATGATGTGGGAACATCCCATAACCACTCACTAGTGATTTGAGTTTTTGAATAAGAAGCCTCCTCATGTGTAGCTCCTTATGTTTCCATTTTATGTTTTTCTATGTACTCTACTTCTTACTTGGATTTAATCTCTTTATGTTTTATTAATTGAGCCTCAAATTAAACCTTATCCTTAAAATTTTCCTTAGATTTTGATTTGGCTTGAACCTTGGCCTTAGAATTAGCTTTGGATTTGGATTCTACCTCAGCCTTAGCTTTATCTTTTGCCTCAACCTTACCTTTGGTAACTACATTAGCCTTGGTCTTGGCCTCAGCTTTAGCTTTGGCCTTGTCCTTTCTTCTTGCTCCTTTTTCTTTGCCTCCACTTCTTTGACTCATTTCTTATGAGCCTCTACTTATTTAGCTTGGTTTTTTGTATCCTTTTATTCTTCATCTTTCTTCTAACATGCTTCTTACATAACTTATTGTTGGCATTGATCTTCTTGTCTAATTGCCTATATTTTGTGTTGTTATTACTTCATCACTAAATTTTTATTTTATTAGTTTTTAGTTATCTTCCTTGGTCCCTTATGCATACTATCTATACTCTTCGATTCCATCATATTTCACACATTCTCTTTTCACCTTTTAATCTCTATCATCTTATACTCTACTCCTACTCCTATTTGTAATTAATTATGGATTACTCACTTTGTTCCATCTTCTCTATTGTCACAATTATCTTTCTAATCCCAAAATTTTCTTCTTGTTATGGCTCTTATTGTCCTCCATATTCTAGGCTTAGGTTCAAGTTTATCTACTTAACTCAACATCATTCACTTCTATCTCACATTCAACCCTTTATCACCTGAAATGACCACTCTAATTTGGTAGGAGTAGGCACCATGTCCTTTTCCACAACCATTATTTTGATCAACATAGGTAGTCATTGAATAAAAACTTACCATGAATTCCTCTCATAAATAGGTCTCACCCAACTTTAAAGGATAAATAACATTTCATATAAAATTCCATGATATAACTATCAATTGTAGTCTAGATCTAATAGTCCATATTATGGGTCCAATCAATATATATACTTTTTAGTCTATCCAATTTTTATTTTGTGTAGACTATACACTTTATCATTATTAGCTAGAAATAATAATACTTTAGTATTGATAGCCACACAACTAAAAATTCAAGTAATTCACACCAAAAGATTTCATAAATCTCTCTATATATATGCTCTTAGATTATATCCTTCATAGTCACTTCAAATATTATTACTTATTCCTCTATAAATTTTTAAACTTTCTCATCCAACCATATTTTTAAATGTTTATATCTTGGCAACCATCTCAACATATTTCTAAAAGATCCATGCTCACCACACTATTGTTAGTAGAAGTTCCTAGAAAAATCTAAATAATTAAAATTACAAGGATAGATTTCATATTTTATAATTAAAATGAATAGTTATCAATAATTTAGACTAAATGATGCCATTAAAGACTAATTTGAGCTCATTATATGAAGACATGCATAGTTAATGTATACAAAATAACTGGTATAAAGTATATGAATAATATATTAAAACATCCATAATACTCACTATCCATAGATCATAAGTAAAAGATATATGGGAAAACCATTCAGAACTTTGTATTAATATCTATCACATATGGAACCATTATAAATTACAAATGGGTTCTATGTGTAATATTTCACAAAGCATTGTCTCTTTATCTTCCAACCTTCTACTATGCTGAAAAGAAAGGACTCTTTAAATTATGATATCAACTAATATTTATCCAAGGTTTAATACATACAAAATATAGTACAAAAGACAAAATAGATCAATTTTCATAGGTTTTTATCAACTATACTTTATTATTTTAGTCAACCTTGTTCTTCATCCAATAACCCTTGTGCTCAAGATGTTCTTGGAGAAAGATTTTCATAATGTTATGTCACATTTTTCTTCAACCTCATGGTATTGGATTAGGTGACCTCGTATAGGTTTATTAATAATATCATATGGATGATAGTTTTTGGAGATATTATAATCCATACTACAACCATTATCATAATGACCTTGAGATATAAAAAAAAGATAAGGCATGGAACTATTTTTGGAGAACTATCAAGATTAGTTAATTCTATAACATTAGGATTATTGTAATAAAATCCTTTGAAATATTGGTGGGTTTTTATTTGGATTTTTATAAAATATGTTTCATTTTAAAAGAGAAAAATATAATTGTATCAAGCTGGCCAATGTATTTGGTTTATGAGAATTCTAAAAATAGATTATATTGGGTTGGTCGATAAAGTAGGAAATATAACTAAGAAATAGGAAGTTATATCAAGTTGGTTAATATAGCATGATTTTATAAATGAACTATATAAACATAGCTAATGTAATTGATACAAATATTAATCACATTAAGTTGGCCATTATAGTTAGGCAAAGGCATGTAATTGAATCACATTGGCTGATACAATTGGTTAAAACTAGAAAATTATATCAGTTAGCCAATACCATTACAAAAATGAAAAATTTGTATCAAACTAGCCCATAAAATTGGGTTTAAATTTTTTCTATAGTGTAATATGATAGTGAGGATGACACTAAGAGGAAAATAGGAAAAATGTGAAAATGATCCAACTAAAGGTTAGATAAGATTCATGTTGGGTTCACCAGAATGTATGAAAAGTTACAATGACCTAAACAATCATATTTATTTCAATAGAATAATATAAAAATAATTCCATAACTATAATATATGATAAGGATATATAATAAATAGAAACTTGGTAGAGGCTAATCCACACTCAAATGTAAAAAAGGGTTACAAATCATAAGCCAATGACATGGGGTATATCTCTCATTATGGATTTATAAACACATAATTCTAGTTGAAGGTACTTGAAAATTCTAATTCTAGGGAAATATTAAACCATATGACTTTCAAATTAATACATGACTCTTGTTCTCCATTCATCTAAGCCATTTATCCATTTGCAGGCTCAACCCTAGAATTGTCATTATCACTATAAATAACTCTCAAATTAAAATACTTAAGTTTATTAAAATCACCCTCAAACTATCTCCAAATGAGGATAAATTCCCTTAATATTTCAATACATGTTCACTCTTGGTACATAGTAGTGATACCACATTTTTTTCCACTTAGGTCAGCCATGTCCCAAGCAAAATAATAGCTAGTTTCAAGAATTTAAAACACTCTTTTGGGTCTTACTACATATTTCATAAGGTTAAATAAATTAAATTATAAAAAAATTAATCTATAAATAAATATAAAAGTCCATTCATTAGGCCCCACTTGGTATTCATTTCTTTTAAGTTCACACACTATTTCACATTGAGCAAATTTGCCCTATTTTGTTCAAATTTAAGATCACTCATAATGAGAATCCATAATCCAAGTCAAGATCATTCCAAAAAAATTCAAGAAATATTATTTTAAATTATTAAATCCATTTTATATTTTCATACACACATTTAAGGAGCATAATTTCACAATCACTCTAGGTGAAAGAACTACATGGGCTTTATTTCCCTACTTCGAGTATTGGATGCATAAGTAATAGTCAATAATTAAGGGAGTGATTGAGGTCAACTCAACCCATTACACTTACCTATTTATATAGGTTTTCAATTTATTAGAGTTACCTTAGGATTTTAAATACAAAATAAGAAAAATAATGAATTTTACGTGACATACTTCAAACTGTAATATCTTACATTGCTCAATAGATATATGTGCAGTAGGTGGAATAATGAGTTTTTAGTTAGTCAACTAGGATAAGTTTGTAGTTAACATATTTGAGTGGCATTCACTATTATCCACTTATAATGATCATATATATATATATATATATATATATATATATATATATATATATATATATATATATATATATATATACATCCTTTGATTTTATTTTTTATCTCTCATTATCAAAATTATATTTTATGTGTCTTCTTTTCTTAGTCAACTAAGATAAGTCTACAGTCAATAGACTAAAGTGACTTGTGATGTCATCCACCTCTAATAAACCTATCCATAAGCATTTTATAATTCTATTCCTAATATTCACCATGCACAATCTTCTCTTCTATTTATTTATACTATTATACATCCAAAAAAACCAACTATTTTCCTAGTTTGAGATAAGTTTTTTTATTACGAGTGTTTTCTAAAAATAGTTATTTTCCATATTTAGCATTTATCAAAATCAGAAATATTGATTATTAGATATTTTTAGCATGTTGATATTTTACACTTATAATCACTTAAACATTTATTGTTTTATCTAAAATAGGTAATAACATATTGATGAACATGACTTGTTATTTCTGGTCATTTTATTTTCTGATTTAGTTTTTCAATTTCATTTTCTTTATTTTCCTAGAAATTATGTTTTAGTAGTTTTAAAACTCATATGAGTTATCATTCTAAGAAAATCAGTCTTCAATTTTATCTAAGTTATGGTTTTATGGGAAATACCCAAATACTCAATCCATTATATGACACTATACATGTATTTTAGTCTCCATTTACCTCACAGTATATCATAAATTCTTAGGGTTTTATTTTTTAATGATAGGAAGTCTTCACCTATTTCTTCTTATAGTGAGTCATGAGGAGGTTATCCCTAATAAATTAATCTCAATATACCCTAGATATGGTATATTATATCTATATTATGGTTGAATATTCTAAGTTAATTACTTCACAGATGTGTTTACTATTTATGATTTAGATCAATATATCTGAGAGCCTACAAAGAAACACATCTTGACTAGTTAAACCATTAATCCTCTTTAAAAATTTAAATGTTTAAAAATAAAAATAAAAATAATAATGAATTCATTTTCATTACATATATTATGGTTCAATATTACATTTTTTTTACTTCCATGTCTTAATTTGGATTCATTATATTAGTATTTAAAAATTCCAAGAATGATAATAATAAATGCATTTTTATTACATATTTTATGGTTCAATATTACATTTTGTTTTACTTGAATTTTTTTTATATGGATTCATTTTATATTCATATTAATAAAAATTAAAATATCATTAAAAGTATAAAATTAATAATTACAATCTTAAGCCTAACTCAACTCACATTGTTGCAATAATGTTCCTAGCATACAAGTATCATTAAGGAAAATATTTTTAAAATGACTTAGGAACAGGATCAGTTATACATTTAGAATGCTATAATGTAATATATACACCATATTGATGGGATTATCATGACTAATAGGACTAATAAATATAATAAAGATAATTAAAATGAAGTAAATGATAAATAATTCACTGAATGTCTTAATACCATCCCACATAAGATTAATCATTCCTATATATTATAAGAGATGAACCAAAAATGTCAACTCAAGATTGCACTCCAAATATTATAATTAATATTATTCCTATATCAACACCTATAGTTACATATGTTCCATAATCCATAGGTATGGGGGCATCACTTGGTTTACAATAGATTCACATGTCTATTTCTACACAAGTATCGTAGACACATCCCTTGATTACTACACATGATCCATTGTCAACCTTGCCTAATGCATATGTAGATTCTAAATAGAGATTTTATATGATAAAATAATCTATTAAAATTAAACAATATCACTAATGGAACAACCCTTCAGTTTAGGACCTTTTAAGTTTCTAATATACTTACATCACCATCTCACTATGACTAAATATTTATCCTATAGTTTGAACCTGATGTTTTGATTACGCAAATACATATATCTTATAGTATTATTAAAATTCTATTAATATCCTACTCTAAAAATTAAATATCTTCAACAACTATTGATTCTCTCAAACACTATTGTCTATAGTAGGACACTATCATTGACACTAATGTCCCAGGCCTGACACTAGTTTCTGAACCTTAAAAATGGTCAAATTTAAAAATATTTCAATATGTATGGGTCAGCCTATAGTATTATTTTAACCCTCTCATGAGACATTTTAAAACTATGTAGCATAAATTCAAGTTAAATTTAATTCTTTATCATCAAGTACAAATCAAGTACACATATGTCTTATATAAAGAAAAAATACATCTCAAGCTTAAAAATTTGCCATATTCTTCCCTATTTCAAAATAGATCATTGGAGAAATATTTTTATAGTTATAAAGCATTCAAATATCAAACCATGAGTATTATTTTTAAATTTATAATCTAGATCATTATGTGTACTCACATATAACATGTTGCATAATTATTCACACATAATCCCACATAAGGGGAGAACTACATTGGTCTAAGGCCTTATTCAAAGTATCAAATATGTAGGTAGTACTCATTGACAAAGGGGTATTTTACATCAGGATGAATTTGATTAAGTCCACTAACCCTTATTTTTCAAGGTGGAATGTTCTAATTAGAGGACTCAAGGTTTTGGGTTACACAATGATATTTAGAACATGTGTGCATGATATTATAGTCAATATGTAAGGTGAAAGTGCACCCTAATAGGTGTAGGTGTAATTTCCAAAAAATGAAATGTACTTCATCATGTATAAAATCATTAAAACTAGGACATAAGTGTTGACACCAGTGTCAAGATTCTAATGATAGTGTCCATGTGACCAGAAAGCTAATTTTTAGAACCTGATGAATCACACTTGATTATCATCTTGACTATATTTACACCTGAACTTCTCATATATTCTAATATATCATTCAATAATATAATTATTATTCCTTATTTGTGTTTAATTAATAAAATTAATATTTGGCATTATAATTTACATATTTATCATATTTCCATAATTTATTATTATATTAGAATATATTATGATTGTAAATTATTTAAATGATCCAACCTTATAATAGTCTTCCCCTTAGTTAATTAGGATATTCTCTTTCAACTATTTCTAAAAATGGTTAAACATTTGGTGAACACAACCTCTAAGTCTTCTTATGCAAAACCCTAACTTTCCCTAGAGTGTTAAGCCTTTTAGAGTTTCAAATTTTAGTATTTATTCATATTGTTGTTTGTATGAAACCTAATCATAGTGATAGAATAGGTCATGTACATATTGAACATCTTGAGCTTCCTCCCTTATCAACTAATATGTCTCAAACTAATACCCTATCAAATTCTATTAATAATGAGAATGCACAACATATTAAATATGTTATCATATATAATAAATTTAATCATGAAGACAATGAAACACATGAGAACATTGAACCTAATAAATTAGATCAAGAGCAAGTCAAATTTATTTCTATGCTTCATAATCATATTCATGAAAATACTAAAAATATTTGAAAGATCCTCAATATTATATTGGAAATTGAAAAAACCAAAAGTTCTAGTGAACAACCATTTATCTCTATTGATACAAATATTTGGGTTATTAGATATGCCTATATAACATCACATCTATTATCCCCCCCCCCCCCCTCTTGAGTAAACCATTGATTCTTACATTTAGTGGAGACATGGTATATGTCTTCAACCCATTTTCATTTGAAGATAAAACAAACATTGATACATCTTCCAGGGTAAAAATAAATACTTCAACTCAATTATCAATTTTAATACCTATATCAACACAACTAGTGATTGCATCCCATTTGATAACTTCTAAGATATCAAATCTCTATCTCAATGGGTCTATTATGTAAACTCATATCCAAGTTATCTAATTTTTAGAAGCCAATTTACAAATATTGAGTAAAATTCTTCAATATAAACTCATGTTATTCATTCACAATATGTATTACATAATCCTCTTGCACCTAATATATCTTTGGACCCTTTACCAACTAGTTTTATGCACCCAAATTCATACTCTATTACAGGAAGGGTGATCATGAACAAAATATTTGATCTTTCTATGTATCATTCCTTGATAATGATTAAAAAGATAGTATTTTCACCAAATTATTACCAATAAGCCTAAAAGACTACGATTTGAGATGGTTCTATGAACTAATAGTACAATTTTTGAAAGCATTTAAACCTATAATGGATCAATTCCTAGCATATTTATCTATAAATATTATATAAAATATGTCATATGCATAAATTTCAAAGATAAGACAAGGAACCAATGAACCTATCAAGGAATATGTTTAGAGGTACAAGATAATGTCATCCAAAATGATAAATCTAATGGCAAATAAAGTTCTTCAATGTATCTTCAATAAAAATTTAATTGCCCCACTACATGAGACTATTACCTTTAAGAAGATTAAATATTTTAATGACTTATGCCATATCATCTAAAATCAAGAAATAAAATTTATTTCATTAAACAATATTAAGTATGCATCCAACACACTAACTACATCAAATACCATGTTTCATATCAAACCAAATTATAAAGCAACAATAAAAGTGAATGGGGTGTCACAAAAATGTAATTATCTCATCTTATCCAATACACCTAAAATATACTTTACATGATTAAAATATTATCCAATGTCACTCAAGAAACTAGTGGAGTGTCAAATTATATCTCTCCCTCCTCCCTTAGAGGTTGATAAAATTCAACCTCTACCAAAAGGATATGATTGAAATGATTATTGTAACTATCACCAATGTGTTAGGCACTCTAAGAACACATTTTTCAAGTTGAAGAAAAATATAAAAGACTTCATTTATAATTAAAAGATCACACAAGACCTCATTTATATTGAAAATATCATATTTGATTATTTACCAAAGTATTTATGATCATAACATGGTGACCATTATAACTAGAAGATATTCAATAATCCATTACAAGATCATTCTAAAGAAGGAATGGAAGTGAAAATGGAGTATAATGCACATCATCATCTACCACATTATCAAAACCCATTTTATGGGATTATTGGTACACTTACATGTGAGATGCCTACTATGGTTTAGTGACCTTGTATTACATTTGATGATAGTGAATTTATGGAGGATGGTTCAGCTCTTCACTCATTATTTATTATATCATATATTGATCATAAACTGATATAAATTATTATGGATGATAATTGTTTTAGTGAGAATGTATGTGACATAAAAATAATCACATAATTGGGATGTACACATGATGATTTATACCCTTTGACCAAGATGGTCAAAGCATTTGATGAGAAAGCACAAGAGGTTTTTGGTGAGATTGATTTTCATTTATAGGTTGGTATAACACACATGACCACATAATTTTTATTTATAACCCATATGAGAGCCTTTGATATGTTATTGAGATAACCTTGGATTAATAATTTATATGCAATACCCTACACAATACATAGATGTGTCAAGTATATTCATGCCAAAAATATAATCATAGTTTCAATAATTTAATATGAACATCCATTAAAACAAAAGAATTTTATTCCAAGATAACTAATTATGCAACCTATTAAGGTTAATCATGAGAAAAAGGGTAAGCAAAAGGCAATCCCATTTCTTAAGTGATTTATAATTGAGAGACCATTCCATTAGAGATACATATTAGAATCCATCAACCTATTTGACCCTATATTGATATGTGTCAACATGGTATAGGGTTAAAAATATCAAAACGAATAATTTTAATGTTGATTAAAAAATATATAACACACCATTTAATTGAAAATTTAGATAAAAAATATTCTAAATTTAAATACTGAGATATAATAAAAATAGTAAGTATAAATAGTTATTTTTATTGTAAAAATGGAAAAAGAGTATTTATCTAGTTTACTATGTACATGAAGATATAATATGAAATAAGCTAAAAAAACTAGATCTAGATTCTAGATTAATAATTAAAAAATTTAAATTTGACCTATGTGGCCTCAGATGCTTGTATTGACCTTGGATATTTATGTCAACACTTTAATATTACTTGGACATAGGTGTCTAGTATAGAATACTTGCTAGATATAAATGTGACTTATAGGAATATTTTGGGTTTTATGTCACCTTTGCTCTTCATCTTCATAGTGACCTTGGTAAAATGGGTTAGTGGGCTCATGGTATCAAGCTAACCCTAAATACACATCTATCAATGGATGTTGGTTACATATCCATTAATCTAAAGAGGAACTTAGACTAATGTAGTTATCCCCTAATATGTTGTATTTTTTAGAATTAGTTTATTATAGGGGGTGAATCAGTTTCTTAATAATAATCTATTTAATTCCATTCATCATTCCATTCACTTAAATGATCAATGCATAAACAAAGTAACTGCACAAGCATATCATGAGAGAACATAAAAGATATGTGGGAAACCATATTAGGGAATAAAACCCACTAAACCATAAATATTTAATATATTCCTATAATTTAAATATCTAAAGTTTAGTGAAGCACCAACTTCACAAGGAGCTCTAACCCCTACTTAGTTAAGAACCCATTCAACTAGTCTTTTGTAAGCTCTATCTTGTAAGGAGGATCCAACCCCTTAGGTAAATTAGAAAAAAATAAGTCACATATTATCTATTATTAATTTATAATATATATTTATAATTCAAATATATATTATAACCTTATTTTTCACTCTTTTCCCTTTAATATCACTCAAACAGCCTCTTAGGCCTTCTTACTCAAATAACCCTCTCTTTGGTAGAAATAGGTTGAATGAAATTGATAAAAATATATAAAAACATATTTATATAATTATTAAATGTTAATATTATATTTATTATGACATTAAATACATTAAATTGTTCTCTGAAACACTATATGCTTTGCTAAATAGCTCAAATCTCTAACTAGTCAAAATAGGCTTATTAGGCCATAACTTTATACTTGATTATTTTTCATACATATCTTGGTCAGATAAGGACCTAAAAATTATTTTATTATGATTTAAATATATCAATAAACACTTTTAATAATTTAAATAAACAATACATAAGTTGATCATAGTCCATAAGGACCAAATCCACCATTAGGCCTAATGGAGACCTAATGTAATTAGGTCTATCTTATCCACACGTTACCACTTTGAACCTTAGGAAAAATTATTGTATTAAAAAATGGATTAAAAAATTAATTAATTACTCAAATACTCTCCTAATAATTTAATATTTAGTCCCAAACTCCATTTGGCCCATTTCATTATGGGCCTACTAATTAGGTCTCCTCAACAATAGGCCTTCTTATTGCTTGAAAGTCTATCTTAAAAATTTGAATCATATACATAAATTTTACACATAAAAAAAATATTAAATAATATTAATATAATATTAAATACTTAAAAAAATTAAAAAAATTATTTGGTTTTCACCACACTGGCTAAAAGGCCTCAGGAACACTTTTACAAAAGGCTTACTCAAAAACGTCAAACACTATCAACACACAATCAAAGTCATTTGAATATCCACGATTTAACAAATTTGAATTGATAAAAATACCTTATAATTATCATAGAATAGGTTTATAACACCTTAAATATATTTGGATCCTTCAAATTAGTGAAAAATGGCTTAGGAACATCCTTTTCACACACACAAAAAGTTGCCTGTATGACCAAAAACATAGTCAAGAAAATCAACTTATAGAAAACCTATGGGAACAATTATGTGATATTCCAATGGATTTTTTAAAAAATTTATAATAATTATATAATATATATAAATATATATTTTATGTTAAGTTATCAATATTGGTCTTACGAACTAATCTCACTGTCACTCTACACAAACTTCATTATGTTAGATAAGTGAGTTTGATGACAAATTTCTACATAGGTGTAGGAATAATCAACACTTATATACCAAAGGGATAATAAGGATAGGTATTTAATAATTAAACCATGCCTTAGGATCCATACCTAGTCTTTTGAAACCAATCCCTAATCTCAATCTCATTCTCACCTAGTTTTTTCACTGTTCTGCTCATTGGGCCAAATTAGCGATAGGCTAACTTCCATTACTAGTTTAGAAAAAAATTGGTAATAAAACTCATCATAAAATATCACAAGAATAAAATATAAGTATTTCACATCATACTCCATCAATTTTAATTCTTTAAACCTATCAACCCTGCCTATAACATTAAAAACCATAAAAATAAGAGTTTTCCTATAGCTTCTAAACACTATCAAGACAAACCAAAACCACCTAAGGAAACCTTGAAGAGTCCTTTACATGTTAAAAATTCCAAAATAGGTCAAATAGACCATTATGATCCATAAAAAATTAGATGTTTCATATCAGGTCATTTTAGGGCTTGAGGAGGGTTTTGACTACATTACCATCTTAGCAATCATTCATAAAGGATTGCCCCTCAATTCCAAAACCAATTATAGGAAATTTAATCTAGGTACATTACCTAACTACCATGAAGTGATTAAGATCTCATGCAAATTTTTCATGTGCCAACAAGCATGATAAACCTCTTTCATGTCTATAACACCACATTTTGTGCACATAACCAACCTTACCATTGGTTTACATGATTTATCCTTTAGGTATTGAATTAATAACTTATACACACACTTGAATTTACATATCATACCCTTTTGTCTATTACACATTTTTAAATGATATTTACCCCTCATTAGGTCACTATAAGTCACTTTGCATACTAGGCCTTGTACTATGAATCATACTTAGACTATGATCGTGCCTTAAAACCACTTTAAATATATTTAAAACTTCATCCACTTGTTATGTGACCTCATACCATGCTCACATTCTACCACCCTTCCTTCCACAAGTCTCATATAGCTTATCTCACTAAGGCACCAAGCATGTGTCTTCTCACCAAGTCTCTTCATGTAGGAGATAAGATTTAAACTTGACCTTTGAACTCATTTTAAGGATTATTTGCCTCTTTACCAAGTTAAAAAAAATTATAAAATTTACTCATGCATTTAATAAACCTCAACACAAATATTTACCATGCCTCATGCATACATCTTCTTCAGAGAGCTAGACTAGGCTACTCAAGATACATAGTACTCAAAGTTTGGATACAAAAAAGATAGCTCTCAATGATGTCATTATTTTAAACATGATATACTAAAGATGATTCCATTATAAATAGACTTTATGAGCTCTATCACATTACAAATGTGTACCAAGACCTTATATATTATGCAAGGACTTGTTGACCCATGTGCTTGCCTTGTATACCCCTCAGTGATTAGGACTTAATCAAGATGATTCATTTTTATCTTTAATGTGCTATCAAAATTTCATTAAGCCATAAAAATAATATTATGTTTCCTTAAAATTCTCATCAGATATACAAAACTTATTTTTCATACACCACTTCACCAATTCTAACTTTTGACATGAAGGACATTCAAAGGACTTTCAACTTAACTTTGAGATTAATGAAAATATCAGTGCCTTAATACCAATACTAGGAATACACCTCAATAATCTACCCCTTTATCATTGATGTAAAAAACTCTTAATCATAGTATATCATTCTCTTTCCTCCAAGATGGATCCTTTTCAATACTTGATCTTGAAATAGGAACTCTCTCCCCCTTTTGACATTAATGATAAAGGCTCATCTTCTTAGAAGTTATTTTATAATTAGACCTGGGTAAACATACCTACTCATGAGACATGATTAACTCCCTTTGTCTCCATGAAAATTAAAGACATTTTTAAAAATATTACATGGTTTGATTAAGTCATAATACAAACTTTTTGAGACTTTTCTCTTGTGATCACACTTGTGGAAAACATATTTGACTGAAACTTCAATATAAATATATACTAAGATCAAAAAAATCCCCCTATGACTGAGCATCCTTCATGATTATTGATTTCTATCTGAGTGGCTCTATGAAGCCTAATGGAGTCACCTTTACTCTAGAGAACTAGAAAAAAATAGGTTCAAGAGATTCCTAGATCTCCATGTCATTGCAGGACTAAACTTCGTTCATGATCCTTTTATGATTTATTTATCTTTTTGGTTTCACCTCATCAATATTTATTTGAGAAACGTTATGGCTTGATATATTGGTCTTGACTTATTCATCAAAAAACCAAGTTGATATAGAAAATTCATGGCACTCCTTTGCATCTTGATTTTTCTCTACCATGGTAAATAGTCCATTTAAATTATAGACTAATTATCAACCTTATCTACTTTAGGTTTCCACTTACTATTTATTTCTTATGTTTTAGAAGCCTCAAACTTCTTGCCTTATTTTGAGAAGTCATGTTTATAGTACTTTGAAATGTGACCAACCTTATGATAGTTAAAATATGTTATCCCTCTAGATGGAAACACACCATGACCCATACCTCTTCGCTAATGGTTCTCATCATAGTTTTATGCAAATTCATTCTTGAAAGGCCTTCTGTAATGCCTTGCTCTATGACCAAATTTTTTACATGAATAAAAATAGCCATTAAAAGTATTAACATACCTTATTTTATATTATTGATAGTATTGAACTTTTTTCTATTAGCATCTTCATTATTTGGTTGTTCTTTGACAATTTTTATCACATTATTGTCCTTTCTTGATCTCCAATGAGTCCAATAACTAGTTTGTCATTAGAAATATTTATCCTACTTAGAAGGCTATCTATATCATTGGTACTCTTTTCAAACCACACAAAGGACTTTGAATTATTTTATTCTTATTTCAATTAAGCTCTTAAGGAGTTCACTTCAGCTACATATCATTTACATTCTTATTCTTTTTCTTCTAAGCTTATATTCACAATTTCAAGTTGACTCTCCACCTATGTGACTATATCTTCTTGTTCCTTAGAGTTGTTTCTTAGTTTAGTTTAAAATTAGTTGATTTGATCCTCATAGAATTTGATAAGGGACCTCATCACCCTATTATTTTTCTTGACCATCTTCAATTATTCTAATGTATTCATCAACTCAGCCTCAAAATCCACCTCATCTCATTCTTCATCTTAATCACCAACAATAACTCCAATCCATATGGGTTATTCTAGGTTTGAGCAAGCCATGAATAAAACCTCATTGACATCAGGACCATCACGATCATGATCAATTTTTGAATCACTTATCTCACTCTCATTAGATTAACTACAATCTTCTTTGGTGTAAAGACTCCTTTTATTTTTGAAGAACCTTTTCTTATTGTCATATCTTCTAAAGTTTTTATTGCTCTTATAAAATTTATAAGAATTTTTATCATCATCATTCTCTCCATCATCCTTTTTCATATTATTATGAGAAAATTTGTTGGTAAAGTTTCTAATCTCTCCATAATTTAATAATTTAAAAGGTAGTTTGCCCTTGTATCTACCTGAACATATCTTCAATTTTATTGCACACATAGCTATCAACTCATCATCATCAATATTAGATTCATCATTATCTTTGAATTTATTACCTTTTGACTTCTCTTTTTTATTATTTTCTTCTTTGAACATAGCTTCCTTATTTTAAGGTCTTCCTTCACTTATCCTCATCTCGTACCCTGTTAGGGTTCCATGAAGTCCATCTATATCTATCTTGTCTAGATCTTGCATCTCTTTAAAACAACATACCTTAGAATCAATTTTGGGAGTTAGAGACATTACGTCCTTTTGAACAATATTAGTCTCTTTAAACTCATCTCCTAATACTCTTATGATGTTGACCACTTCATCAACCCTTAATAAGTACATTGTAATGGTCTCATCTTCATTCATCTTTAGAATCTCAAATTATATTTTATGGATTTATAACTTGTCCAACTTAAACTTGGAATATCCCTAATGAATATTTTTCAAATTATCCCTAATTTATTTTGTATATATACAATGCATCACCTTCATAATTTTTCCTTCTAATAGGCCACACATAATGCTATTCATTGATTTTGAGTTATTGTCCATTGCTTTCTTACCTACTAACTCCATAAGAGGAATAGGGGTATAATATATCCATCCAAGACTGATTTTCAAACATGATTACCTTGAGACATTAGATATGTATTCATCATAACACTCCAAAAGGCATAATTAGATCCATTAAATAATGGATCTTTAGTAGAAAAACTACCTTGTACTTGACTAGTCATCTTAGCTTGAATAGAATCTCCTTTAGGTTGTTAAATATAATAAAAAGGAATTGATATGATAATAATTATTATAATTATCTACTAAGAGTGTGGGTGAACTAGTTCCCTAAAAACAATCTATTCAATTCCATTTATCATTATATTCACTTAAAAGATCAATGCATAAACAAAGCAACTACACAAGCATATCATGAGAGAACACAAAAAATATGTGGGAAAGCCTCTTAGGAAATAAAAACCTCTAAAAAATGTATATGGAATATATTCATATAATGTAAATATCCAAAGTTTAATGAAGCACTAACTTCACAAAGAACTCCAATTCCTACCTAGTTAAGCACCCACTCAACTAGTCTTCTACAAGCTCTATCTTGAAAGGAGGCTCCAAAACCATAGGTATATTAGTAAAAAATAAGTCACATATGATATATTATCACCTTATATCATCTATTGATAGCTCAACTATATATTAAAACCTTATTTTTCACTCTTTTCCCTTTAATCTCACTCAAACAACCTCTTAGGCCTTCTCACTTAAATAGCCCTCTTTTAGGAAGAAATAGGCCAAATTACCTTGATAAAAACATGCACAAACATAGTTAGATAATTATGACATGTTTAAATTTTATTTATTTTGATCTTAAATATATTAACCTATTCTCCAAAACACTATCTCATTTGCTAAATAGCTCAAATCTCTAACTAATCAAAATAGGCTTATTAGGCCTTAACTTTATACTTGATTATTTTTCATACCTATCTTGGTCAGATAATGACCTAAACATACTTGTATTAGTATTTAAACATATCAATACTCACATGTAAATTTTGAAAAAAACAATACATAAGTTGGTCATAGTCTAGAAGGACCAAATTCACCATTAGGCCTAATGGAGACCTAATGCAATTAGGTTTATCTTATCCACATGTTACCACTCTGACCCTTAAGAAAACTTATAATCTTAAAAAATGGATGAAACACTTCATAATTTCCTCAAATATACCCATAATAAGTTCACCTTGGGTTTTTAACTCCATTTGGCCCATTTCAGTACTTGAACCTACCAATTAGGTCTCCTTGTCAATAGGACTTCTCGCTGCCTAAAAGTATGTCTTGAAAATTTTAATCCTATACATAGATTTTACACATAAAACACATATAAAATCATATTAATATAATATTAAATTCCTACAAAAGGCTTAAACTTAGAAACATCAAACACTATCAACACATAGTCAAAGTCATTTGACTCTCCAAGCTTGAAAAGGTACTATAAATCGATAAAAATACCTTAAAATGATCCTATGATAGTTTTATAACACATTAAATAGATTTTTATCCTTTTAATTAGTGAAAAATGACTCAATAACATCCTTTTAATGTATACATAGAAAGTTGCATGTAGGACCATAAACACAATCAAGAAAATCAACTTATAGAACACCTATGGGAATACTTATGTGATCTAAAAATGTATTTTTTTTAACATTTATAATCATTATATCATATTTTTCAATATTTATTTCATGCTCATATATAAAAATTAGTCTTATAGACCAATCTCATTATGTCACTCTACACAGACTTCACTGTGTTATACAGGCTAGTTTGATGACAATTTTTTGCATAGGTGTAGGAATCATCAAAACTTATAAACAAAGGGGATTGGATATATATTTATTTAAAAATTACCCTATGCATTAGGATCTATACCTATTCCTTTTTAACCAATATCTAATCTCATTCTCATTTAATTTTCTCACTATTCTGCTCATTAGGTTAATTTAGCGATAGGCTAACTTTCATGACCAGTTTAGAAACATTTTGGCATAATAATACTTATAAAATTTAATGGGAATAAAATATAATTATTTAACATAATCAAACATCTATTTTCATGCTTTGACCTTGTCAACCTTACCTGTAGCATTAAAAACCCTAAAAATAAGGGTTTTCATGTAGATTTTACACACTATCAAGATAAACCAAGACACCTGAGGAAACCTTGAATAGTAATTTACATATTCCAAACACAAAAATAGGTAAAATTTATCATTATTACCCTTAAACAATTATATATTTCCTATTGGGTCTATGTTAAAGTTTAAGGAGGGTTTCAACTACCTTACCTTGTTAGCAATCATTCATAAAGGATTGCCCCTTAATTCCAAAACCAATTATGGGAAATTAAATATAGGGACCTTAAAAAATTAACATGAAGTTTTTAGGCTCTCATGAAATTTTTTAACATGCCATCAAGAATGAAAAACTTCTTCTTATGTCTACACACCCCATTATGTGCACATAGTCAATCTTACCACATGTTGTCATGATTTTTCCTTAATTTATTGAATTAAAACTTTATACACACACTGAAAATGACCTATAACACATTTTTAAATTATTTCAATATATCTACCACATTTTAAAATTATATTTACCCCTCATGAGGTCACCATAGGTCACTTTTTACACTAGGTCTTGTAATATGAGTCATACTTGGACTATGATCATGCCTTGAAACCAATTGAGATCAACATGTTATGTTACCTCATACCATGATAACATTTTTCCAACATTCATTACTAAATTATCATATAACTTATTTCACTAAGGCACCAAAGTTGTATCTTCTCACCAGGTCTCTATATGTAAGAGCTAAGCTTTAAACTTGACCTTTGATTTCATCTGAAGGCTTCTTTGCCTCTTTCCCATGTTAAAATAGCTTAAAACACTTAACCATGACTATAATAACCCTCAACAAAAATATTTACCATGCTTCATGCATACACCTTCTTCACAGAGCTAGACCAGGCTACTCAATATACCTAGTACTTAGAGTTTGGATACAAAAAATCAACTCTTAATGATGTCATTATTTAAATATGATTTCCTAAATACAATTACATTATCAATAGAATTTATGAGATTAGACACTTTAAATTTTTTTAATAAGACTTTATATAGTATACAAGTACTTGTTGACCCATGTGCTTACTGTGTATGTTCCTCAGTGCTTAGAACTTAATCAAGATACTTCCTTTGTATATTTAACATGATATTTACATGTCATCAAGCCACATAAAAAATACCAAGTTACCTTCAAATTTTCATTAATTATAGAAACAAAACTTCTTTATCACACATCACTTCACCCATCATTACATCAATTCTAAATTTTTACATGAAGGACGTTCAAAGCAATTTCAACTTAACTTTGACATCACTGAAAATATCAATTCCTTCATACCAATACTAGGAACATACCTCAATTGGCTTGTGTGTTCAAAAAGGTAAACTATGTGGAAATAAAGTAAAGAAAGTAAAACATTGACCTGTATTTTTTTTTTTTGGAAAATGTGAATCATGGGCTACTCCTTTAGTAATTCAAACTTGTATATGGGTTGTCCCTATGACTTATATTGAAATAGGAAATAATAGGTAATCTTTTCTCATTTAAATGTTTGCTTGAGTGATTTTGGTAAGTTACATTGAGATTTTTTAGTTATGTGATAGGTAGTGAATGAATGAGGATTTATCATGCACATATACCAAAACTTTAGGTAAATATCCAACATTATATAGGGTTATGTTTCATTTTAAAATTTGTTGAATTTAGGGCATAATATAATTGCATCAATGTAGGCATCTAACTATGATGCAAGTATCTGTGAAGTTGGAAAATAATAAAAAGTCCTAAAATTGTATAAATAAAATATAAGTAGGTTTTAAAAAAATATAAGCAATAAAATAATACATGGTCATTAGAATAACATATGATCCGACTAAGAGATAAGAAATAATCACATAGAGATAGTATATATGAGCCTTTTGGAACTAGGAAGGTCTAGAAGCTAAAGCTACATCTATGGTATGTATTTTTGAAGTGTACATGACAAAGTAATTATATAATTCATATTTAGTGTCTGCATTCCCCCCTCCTTTAATCTAGTAACGAAATTACTATTTTAAATGAAAATAAATGTTACTTGGGTGTGTATAACACACTGTGCCTTTGTGTGTACCCAACTTAAGTTTTTTGTTAGTGACTTACCTAAAACAAAGAGCATGTTATAGTATATAATTAGTTCATATAATATGGAATCAAAATCATTGAAATTATTTAAATATAAAGAGATCTATACACCTCATTTAGCCACTTCCATATCTAAACTATGTTTGGAAAAACTTTTTATAAACCCATATAAGTTTACCTAGAAATATACAATTGGGCCTAATTTACCCACAAAAATTTTGATTTAACCCAAAATCATAGTGATACATACATACTTGGGGCAACTAATTTTCTATAATCATTTATCTTATCTGATTCATCCTTATTCTAATAGACCTTTTACAAAAGTATTCATAATGAAATTAAGTAAATAAATGGATTAATAAAGAAACCTTAAAAAATTTACTTATTCTTCTAATTTATAATTAATCTTTGCTTAATTAGCCTATTCTTCCTCTAGTAGGAAATTCCATGAATTTTGAGAATTATCTTATTTTTCATAAATAGAAAATTTTATTATAGCCTCATATAGGTGATGTTATAAAGAAAAATCAATGAAATAGAGTGGAGTGTGGGAAAATTAGTTTATGACATGGCCACTTACACCTCTCTTACACACTCAAGAGGATACATGATTGTACTTTCTTCTAAAATGCCTTCCATAATCCAAAAGACTTTAAATGGTATATATTACACACTCCAAATGTGTAATCATGTAGTTGAGGATTGATCCTCAACCCTCCATCTTAGGATGAGATGAATGGTTCACATTAGTTTAGGGAATCTATAAATAGAACCCTCTTACCTCTCATTTCATCAATAATCCTAATGTAAACTTACTCTATAAGATTGATTACAAGAATATTCATAAACTTTATTCTCTCATGGCAATCCAAATCCAAGACCAATTGTAGATAAGAAGATTGATTCCCAAATGAGGATTCAAGCATCAATGGGGATTCCTACATCTACAAGCAGAGCTTAAACTATTTTAAACTAATCTTTAACCATATTTTCAATGGAGGTAAAAGTGATTTTTTATCAATCCAATTTACCTTTAATATTTGATTATCCTAGATCACCTAAGGGATTGAGGATTGAGTAGTTAGGTCTTCAATTTATTTTGATTATTTCACTAAAAATTGACTAACTCCCTCTTGAATTCTTGATATACATAATGGCACACCCGATGGGACCTATTGAAGGATTAGACACATCACACAACCTTTTTAAACTACTAGAATTATTATAATTACCAAAATTGGAATTATAACAAGCTAATTCTCCTCTTTTCACACCAAAAATCCATTTAAAACACATTCAGTTGTAAATGGTGAACTCAACCTATGTTTTGAAAAACTCACCCTACAAGTCTAAACAATGACTTCACACTGGCTATTAGTGAGAATATAGGAAAAATGGTGAAAATGTAGTAAAAATGGAAAAATATTGTGAAAATAGTGAAAAATATTATAATGGGTTTTTTTATAGCCCAAATGATCAATTCACACTATTTATTGGTGACAATGTAGTAAAAATAGTGATATTGTAATAAAATAATGAAATCATATTTAGTGTGTTTCTAACAATTTTCATCTACATAGGGGTAAATGGGGAAATCATGGTAAAATTTTTAAAATCATCTTCCAAAAGGTGAAAATGACCTACTAATTGGTGAATTCATGTATTTAATGTTTTATACATGTTTCATATATAAATTTTTATAATTGGTGAAATCATTTAAATCAGTGAAATCATCCTCCATATAAGAAAAGAAGGCTTTCTTATCATCGAATTCACCATTTTTAATTTTATAAATTTTCTCTATTCATAGGTTTCTAGAATTGGTTAAGTCATTGGAATTAGAAAAATGGCCTTGTTGATCAGAGAAATCACTCTGTGTAATAAAATGAGTTTTCTAAATCTAATTTCAATCTCCTTTTCACTCAATATCACTTGTTTTAAACTTATAATCAATTATTGACTACAAAACCTAGGCCAAAGAGTGGTTTTTTTATTGGAAAAACTTTAATTCTATCTCAAATTTCAATTTGGTCTAAAAAACAAATTCACACTTCAATTTTGGTATTAACAAACTTATTCAATTTTTCATATTTTTTACTTTATTACAAGTTTTCTTGTTTGTTTGATTGTATTATGGTATTATTTTTGCATATATGCTCACTACTTCTTGGGTGAATTATAAAAACAAAAGGTTACTATTTGCCTTTACCCTATTTTTAATTTGACTTAGTGGGGTGGATTTCATCACCTTCCTGCAAGCCTTTAAGGGTGCATTAACCTAAGAAGTGACATAATATCATCATACCAAACCCCACTTATCCACTGGGGTATATAAATTGATGAACATTCCATCATGAAGACTTGGCTTAGTGATTTCACAAAGTCACGTGCAACAAGTAACCCGAAGGAGTTATTTCCAATATTCAATGTTAATACCTGGTACCCTTAAAAGGAAAAACATTTGAAAAAAGATTGAACTTATCCATTGATCAATTTACATCCACGTATCATGAGGTATATAGATACCATATAGATATCCCATTTTAAAATAGTTAGCAAACCCCAAATCATATAACACTTCATAGAGACCCTTACAACTGAAGTGGTTAAAAAGGGACAAGACTTTATCATGAATGGCCAATATCAAATTTATTCATAGATGCCTCTTTTTCTAAGATCAATTAATATTTTATCCAAGGTTGAATAAATAAACTAGATAATAAAAAAGACAAAATAGATCAATTCGTACACATGTTTATCAACTATACTTTAAGATTTTAATTAGTCCTCTTCTTCATCCACCATTTTTTTGGATTTAATTTTTTTTCTCATGTAGAGACATGGTCATAGCAAAATATTGTGATCTAACGCTAAAGGAATGAATCAAAATCAAGAGTCATAGTTATTGCTTCAGGTTCCACTTAACGATTTTCACCCTATATGCACTACTTAGGCACCCTTTTAGGTTTTCAAATAAGTAGCATACTAGCCTATCACCCTTTTAGGTTTTTAATAGACTAGTATAACTAGGAGGCTGCTCTTTATAGGTTTTCAAACACCATGGCCCCATTATGATTTTAATTAGTCCTCTTCTTCATCCACCATTTTCTTGGATTTAATTTTTTTTCTCATCCAGAGACATGGTCATGGCAAAATACTATGATCTAAGGCTAAAGGAATGAATTATGAAAATTAATAATTGCAGTGCACAGTACCTTACCTTATTAGCAATAATTCATAAAGGATTACCCCTCAATTAAAAAACTAATGCTAGGAAATTCAAGATAGGGACCTTCAAAAATTACCATGAATTTTTTAGGGTCTCATGCAAAGGTTTAAAATTACAAAAAGCATGAAAAACTTCTTCTTAGGTCTATACACCCCATTTTATGCACATATTCAACCTTACCATAGGTTTTCAAGCTTTCTCCTTAAGTTATTGAATTCAAACATTATAAACACACTTAAAATTACTATAACAAATTTTTCAATGCTTTCAAGATCTCTACCACCTTTTGAAATTATATTTACCCCTCATGAGCTCACTATAGGTCACTTTATTTAGTAGGTATTGTACTATGAGTCATACTTGAACTATGATCATGCCTTGAAACCACATGATATCCACATGTTATGTGACATCATACCATGATAACATGTTGACAACCTTCCTTAGAAATTTACCATATAACTTATCTCACTAAGGCACTAAGCTTGTATCTTCTCACCAGGTCTCTTTATGTAAGAGATAAGATTTAAATGTGACCTTTGAACTCATCTGAAGGCTTCTTTGCCTATTTACCATGTTCAAATATCTTATAAAAATTAACCATGCCTATAATAACCCTCAAAAAAAATAATTACCATGATTCATTCATACACCCTTTTCATAAAGCTAGACTAGGCTACTCAATATACCTAGTACTCAGAGTTTGGATACAAACAAGCTAGCTCTCAATGATGTCATTATTTAAACATGATTTCCTAAAGACAAGTCCATTCTCAATAGAATTTATGAGCTCAATCACTTAAAAAATTTATACCAAGATCTTATACGGTATACAAGTACTTTTTGACCCATGTGCTTACCTTGTATGCTCCTCAATGCTTAGAACTTAAATCAAAATAATTCCTTTGTATCTTTAACATGATCTTGACATGTCATCAAGCTACATAAAAAATGCCAGCTTACCTTCCAATTTTCTCTCATTAGAGATATTAAACTTATTTATCACACACCACTTCACCAATAATTACATCAATTCTAAAATTTGACATGAAGTACATTCAAAGGAATTTCAACTTAAGTTTGACATCACTGACAATATCAATTCCTTAATACCAATACTAATAACATACCTCAATAGGCTTTTATGTTTAAAAAGGTAAAATATGTGGAAAGAAAGTAAATAAAGTACAACACTGACCTATATTTTATCTTGGAAAATGTGACTCCTGGGCTACACCTTTAATAATTCAAACTTGTATATGGGTTTTCCCTATGACTTATATTAAAATAGGAAATAATAGGTAAGATTTTCTCACATAAATTTTTTATTGAGTGATTTGGTAAGTTACCTTGAGAGTTTTTAGGTATGAGATAGGTAGTGAATGAATGAGGATTTATCATGTATATATACCAATCCTTTAGGTAAATATCCCACATTGTATCACTTACCATAGGGTTATGTTTCATTTGAAAATTTTATGACTTTAGGGGATAATATAGTTGTATCAACGTAGGCATCTAAATAGGATGCAAGTATTTGGGAAGTTGGAAATTAATTAAAAGTCTAGAAATTATAGAGATAATATATAAGTAGGTTTTAAAAAAATATAAGAAATAATTTAATACATGGTCATCAAAATAACATATGGTAAGACTAAGAGATAAGAAATAATCACATATAGATATTAGATATGAGCCTTTTGGCTCTATCAAGGTCTAGAAGCTGAAGGTACATCTATGGTATGTATTTTTTAAGTGTACAAGACTAAGTAATCATATAATTCATATTTAGTGTCTGCATTCTCACCTCCTTTAATCTAGTAATGAAATTACTAGTTTAAAGGAAAATAAATGTTACTTGGGTGTGTATAACACACCTCACCTTTGTGTGATCCCAACTTAAGCATTTTGTTGGTGACTGACCTAAAACCAAGAGCATGTTATAGTATATAATTAGTTCATATAATATGAAATCAAAATCATTGATATTATTTAAAAATAAAGAGTTGTATACACCGCATTTTAGCCACTTCCATATCTAAAATATGTTTGGAACAAATTTTTCTAATCCCATTTAAGTTTACCTAGAAATATACAATTGGGCCTAATTTACCCACAAAAATTCCAACTTAACCCAAAAACATAGTGATACATACATACTTGGGGAAACCAATTATCTATAATCATTTATCTTATCTAATTCATCCTTATTCTAATAAACCTTTTACCAAAGTCTTCACAATGAAATTAATTGAGTAACTTGATTGATTAAAAAAACATTACAAACATTACCTATTCTTCTAATTTCTAATTAATCTTTGATTAATTAGCCTAATCTTCCTCTAATAGTAGATTCCATTAATTTTGAGAATTATCTTATTTTTCATAAATATAAAATTTAATTATGGTCTAATATAGGTGATGTTATAAGGAAAAATCAATGAAATAGAGTGGAGTGTGGGAAAATTGGTTTATGACATGGCCACTTACACATAGTCTTACACCTCTTACACCCATCTTACACACTCAAGAGGATAAATGATTGTGCTTTCTTCAAAAATTCCTTCCATAATCCAAAAGGCTTTAAATTTCATATATTACACACTCTAAAGGTGTAATCATGTATTTGAGGATTGATCCTCAACCCTCCATATTGGGATGAGATGAATGGTTCACATCAGTTTAGGGAATCTATAAATAGAACCCTCTTACCTCTCATTTCATCAATAATCATAATGTAAACTTACTCTATAGGATTGATTCCAAGAACATTCATAAACTTTATTCTCTCATGCCAAGCCAAATCCAAGATCAATTGTAGATAAGGAGAGTGATTCTGACATGAGGATTCAAGCATCGATGGGGATTCCTAAATCTACAAGTTGAGCTTAAACTATTTTAAACTAATCTTTAAGCATATTTGAAGGGAGGTAAAAGTGATTTTTTTTATCATTCCAAATTACCTTTAATATTTGATTATCCTAGATCACCTAAGGGATTGAGGATTGAGTAGTTATGTCTTCAATTTAGTTTGATTATTTCACTAATAATTGACTAACTCCCTCTTGGATTCTTGATCTACACAATGGCACACTCGATGGGACCTCTTGAAGGATGAGACACATCACACAACCTTTTTAGACTACTAGAAGTATTATAATTACCAAAATTGGCATTCTAACAAGCTAATTCTCCTCTTTTCCCACCAAAAATCCATTTAAAACACATTCAGTTGTAAACGGTGAACTCATTCTATATTTTGCCTAACTCACCCTAAAAGTATAAACAATGAATTCACACTAGCTATTCGTGAGAATATAGGAAAGATCATGAAAATATAGTAAAAATGGAAAAATGATTATGAAACTAGTGAAAAATATTTTAATGGTTTTTTTTATAGCCCAAATGATCAATTCACATAATTTATTGGTGAAAATGTAGTGAAAATAGTGATATTGTAATTAAAATGATGAAATCATATTCAATGTATTTCTAACAATTTTCATCTACATAGGGGTAAATGGGGAAATCATGGTCAAAATAGTAAAATCATCTTCCAAAAGGTGAAAATGACCTACTTATTGGTGAATTCATGTATTTAATGTTTCATACATGTTTTATTTATATAATTTTATAATTGGTGAAATCATTCAAATCATTGAAATCATCCTCCATATAAGAAAATAATGCTTTCTTATCATCGAATTCACTCTTTTTAATTTTATAAATTTTCTCTATTCATAGGTTTCTAGAATTAGTGAAGTCATTGGAATTGGAAAAATGGCCTTGTTGATCAGTGAAATTGCTCTGTGCAATAAAATGAGTTTTTTAAATCTAATTTCAAGCTCCTTTTCACTCAATATCACTTGTTTTAAACTTATAATAAATTTTTGACTACAAGACCTAGGCTAAAGAGTGTTTTTTTTATTTTAAAAACTTCAATTCTACCTCACATTTCAATTTAGTCTCTAAAAAAAATTCACACTTCAATTTGTGTATTAACAAACTTATTAAATTTTTCATATTTTTTACTTTATTACACGTTTGCTTGTTTTCTTGATTGTATTATGGTATTATTTTTTCATGTATGCTCACCACTTCATGGGTGAATAATAAACATAAAAGGTTCCTATTTGCCTTTACCCTATTTTTAATTTGACTTAGTGGGGTGGATTTCATCACCTTCCTGTAAGCCTTTAATGGTCCATTGACCTAGGAAGTGACATTATATCAGCATATCAAACCCCACTTATCCAGTGGGGTATATAAATTGATGAACATGCCATATTGAAGAATTTTCTAAGTGATTTCACAAAGTCACATGAAAAAAGTAACCCTAAGGAGTTATTTCTAATATTCAAGGTCAATGTATGGTACCCTTATCCATTGGTCAATTGGTCAATGTATGGGTCTCTAATATTGAAGGTCAATGTATGTTTTTCCTTCATAGAGAACCCCAAATCATATAGCACTTCATAGAGACCCTTACAACTGAAGTGGTTTAAAAGGGACAAGAATTTATCATGAATGGCCAATATTGGATTTATTCATAGATGCCTTTTTTATGTGATCAATTAATATTTTATCCAAGGTCGAATAACTAATAAAAAAAATTAAAAAAGACAAAATAGATCAATTTCTACACATGTTTATCAACTATACTTTAAGATTTTAATTAGTCCTATTCTTCATCCAACATTTTCTTAGATTTAATTTTTTGTCTCATCTAGAGACAAGGCTATAGAAGAATACTATGATCTAAGGCTAAAGGAATGAATAAAAAACAAGAGCTATAGTTATTTATTAAGTTGCCACTTATCGATTTTCACCCTATATGCACTACTTAGGCACCCTTTTAAGTTTTCAAATAAGCAACATACTATCCTATCACCCTTTTAGGTTTTTAACAGACTATTATAACCAGGAGGCTACCCTTTCTAGGTTTTTAAACACCATGGCCCCACCCCTAATGTTTAAGGATATCCTAAAAACTTATACAAAACATATGAAAATTAAAAAATTGGAGTGCATAGTACCTACTAGGTGGATGGTGGCATGTTTTTAAGTGGTTGTGTAATAAGCTATTATTGTGATGGTTCTAATTGTGTTATGCAAGAATCAGTTGACTGCATAGAATATTTTGGTAGGAGTCATTGTTATTGTGTGTATAATTTGGGATTCATGGATATATTCTTCTATTTTAGGGTCTGATGGATTTGTTGTGATGGAATGAATTGAGGTTCATCCATAAGTTGAAGAATGTAATAATTAATATATGAAATATCTTACTCAATCACATTCCATTCTATTAGCACTTCCTACACCATAGTAATCAATATGCATAGTAGGATCTAGATTTCCATCAAGTTATATACATTAATATTTTATGATAGTAAAAATTTATTTATAATTTGATGACTTGAGATAGATATTTATAACTAACTTATCCAATCGATATACATGCCTTTGAGGGTGTAGTCAAACAAATGTAGTGCACATAGTCTAATTGTGCCAAGCCTAAATTTTATTCATAATGGTATCCCTCAAATCTAAAAATTGTTTGAGGTAATTTCTTATCAAATCAAAAGTAGTCATTTGGTCATTTATTATAGCTTTGGATTTGTTTGTTATTGTGAACTTTGACTGAGTGGTAGTGAATGAATTATTAAGGTGTTACTTCCAATTTAACATCCCTTTTGATATATGTTTTTATTGATATGAAATGACCAAAACATACTCATATTCCTTGAATAGTTCAAAAATTTCCTCCATCTCCGATTTGATATTTTTTCCCTATGCTCCTAGTGATTGTAATTTTTGCATAGCCTTCTAGTCCTTTATGAGTTTATTTGATAACGTTTTGAGTTGTTTATCTTTGAACATCACTTGGTCACCTAAGAATTGTGTAACCAATTTAGAGTAGTTGATATTAATTGTGTGCACATTTGAAATATTAAAACTTAATTCTACATTATTACTCAGCATCTAGAAGACTTTTTGTTCTAATGTTGAGGATTTTTATTAAATGGACTCTTGAAACATAGCTACACCTTCAATCTACTTGGTTATAAATAACTAAGAAACATCTAGAGGTGTTTCAAGTGTAGTGGTATCAAATGTCATGGATGTCATTGGAAATATTATAAGAGTTGGCATGAATTGATCTAAAGGAAGAGAGAATGTGATACATCAAGTGTATGATGTGGGAATATACCAAAACCATTGGATAGTGATTTTATGTTTTGGATAATAAGCCTCCTCATGTGTACCTCATTATGTTTCCAATTTATGTTATTATACATGCTCTGCTTCTTCCTTGGATTTATCCTCTTTATCTTTTCTTAATTGAGCCTCAACTTCAACCATATCCTTAAAATTTAACTCTGGTTATTTTTTGGCTTAAACCTTGGCCTTATCCTTATCTTTAACATCATATTTGGGTTTGGATTTTTCCTCAACCTTAGCTTTATCTTTTTCCTCGACCTTACCTTTGGCTTCTACAACGGCCTTGGCCTTAGCCTTAGCTCTAGATTTGGCCTTGTCCTTCATTACTTTTTATTTGGCTCCATGATTAGCTTGTTCATATTTAACATATTTATCTTCTTTATCATTTTACTCCTCTTTATCCTTTCCTTGTTTTTCTACTTACTCATACTTTTTTTGTGCATCCTACATTTCTAGATCTATTTTCACTACCTCCTCTTCCTCCTTTTTATTTGCCTCTACTTCTTTGACTCATTTATTGTGAGCCTATACCTATTCATCTTGTTTATTTTTATCCTTTGTTTCTTCATATTGATTTTTAAATTCTTCCTACATATCATAAATATCTAAATTTTAGTGAAGCACCAACTTCATAAGGAGCTCCAACCCCTGACTAGTTAAGAACCCACTCAACTAGTCTTTTATAAGCTCTATCTTGTAAGGAGGATCCAAACCCTTAGGTAAATTAGCATAACATAAATAAATTATTATCTATTATCAAATTATAACATCTATTTATAACTAAAATTTATATTACAACCTTCTTTTTCACTCTTTTCCCTTCAATATCACTCAAACAACCTCTTAGGCCTTCTTGCTCAGATAACCTTCTCTTTGGCAGAAATAGGTCAAATGAAATTGATAAACATATGAAAAAACATAGTTATATAATTATTAAATTTTAATGTTATATTTATTATTATATTCAATATATTAACTTGTTCTCCAAAACACTATATCCTTCACTCAATAGCTCGAATCTCTAACTAGTCAAAATAGGCTTATTAGGCCTTAACTTTATACTTGATTATTTTTCATACCTATGTTGGTAAGATAAGGACATAAAAATTATTTTATTATGATTTAAATATACCACTACACACTTTTAATAATCTAAATAAATAATACATAAGTTGGTCATAGTCCATAAGGACCAAACCCACCATTAGGCCTAATGGAGACCTAATGTAATTAGGTCTATCTTATCCACACGTTACCACTCTATACCTTAGGAACACTTATTTTATTAAAAAATGTATTAAAAAGTTCATAAATTACTCCAATATACCACTAATAATTTAATATTGGGTCCCTAAATCCATTTGGTCCATTTCATTACTTGGGCCTACAAATTAGGTCTCCTCACCAATAGGCCTTCTCATTGCCTAAAAGTCTATCTTACAAATATGAATCATATACACAAATTTTACAGATAACACAAATATAAAATAATATTAATATAATATTAAATACTTAAAAACCTTCCAAAAATTATTTTGTATTCACCACACAGGCTAAAAGGCCTCAAGAACATTTTTGCAAAAGGTTTACTCAGAAACATCAACACACTGTCAAAGTCATTTGACTCTCCAAAATTTAAAAAGTACTTTAAATTGATAAAAATATCTTAAAATTATCATATAAGAGCTTTATAAAACCTTAAATATATTTTTATACTTCAAATTAGTGAAAAATGACTTAGGAACATCCTTTTCACACATACATAGAAAGTTGCTTATATGATCAAAAACATAGTCAAGAAAATCAACTTATATAACACCTATGGGAACACTTATGTGATATTAATATGGATTTTTGTCAAAATTTATCATAATTATATCATATCTATAAATATATATTTCATGTTAATATATCAATATTGGTCTTACAAACCAATCTCACTATGTCACTCTACGCAAACTTGACTATGTTAGATAAGCGAGTTTGATGATAACTTTATGCATAGGAGTAAGAATAATAAAAAATTATATAAAAAGGGGATAATAGAGATATTTATTTAATAATTAACCCATTCCTTAAGATCCATCCCTAGTTCTTTGAAACCAATCCCTAATCTCATTCTCATTCTCACCTAGTTTTTCCATTGTTCTACTCATTAGGACAGTTTAGCGATAGGCTAACTTCCATTACCGATTTAGAAAAATTTTAGTCATAAAACTGATATTAAAATTTCAAAAGAATAAAATATAATTATTTTACATCATCCTCCATCCATTTTCATGCTTTGAGCTTGTCAACCTTGCCTATCACATTAAAAACCATAAAAATCAGGGTTCCCCTATAACTTCTACACATTGTCAAGACAAACCAAAACCAAATGAGGAAACATTGAAGAGTAATTTACATGTTGAAAAAAAAAATTAAAATGGAATATTATAATCCATAAATAATTAAATATTTCCTATCAGGTCTTTCTTAGGGTTTTCAGAGGGTTTTGACTACCTTACCATCTTAGCAATCATTCATAAAGGATTGCCCCTCAATTCTAAAACCAATTATAGGAAATTAAATATAGGGACCTTACACAACTAAAATGAAGTTCTTAGGATCTCATTAAATGTTTCCATGTGCCAATAAGCATGATAAACTTCTTTCATGTCTGTAACACCCCATTCTATGCACACAACCAACCTTACCATTGGTTTTTATGCTTTCTCCTTTAGGTATTAACTTAAAAATTTATAAACACACTTAAAATAACGTATAACACATTTTTAAATTATTTAAAAATATCTCACACATTTTTAAATGATCTTTACCCCTCAATAGGTCACTATAGGTCATTTTGTATATTAGGCCTTGTATTATGAGTCATACATTGACTATGATCATGCCTTGAAACCACTTTAACTATTTTTGAAACTTCACCCACTTTTTATGTGATATAATACAACTCTCATATGCTACCAAAATTCCTTACACAAGTCTCATATATCTTATCTCACTAAGGTACCAAACATGTGTCTTCTCACTAGGTCTCTTCATGTAGGAGCTAATCTTTAAACTTTAACTTTGAACTCATTTGAAGAATTATTTTAATCTTTACAAATTTAAAAAAACTTATAACATTTACTCATTCCTTTAATGAACCTCAACAAAAATATTTACCATGCCTCATGCATACATATTCTTCATAGAGCTAGAATAGACTACTCAAGATACCTAGTACTCAGAGTTTGGATACAAAAAGATAGCTCTCAATGATGTCATTATTTTAAACATGATTTCCTAAATATATGTTCAATATAAATAGACTTTATGAGATTTATCACATTACAAATTTATATCAAGACCTTATATAGTATTCAAAGACTTGTTGGCACATGTGCTTACCTTGTATACCCCTCAGTGATTAGGACTTAATCAAGATGATTCCTTTGTATATTGAGCATGATATTGAAATTTCATAAAGGCACACAAATAATAATAAGTTTCCTTAAAATTTTCTCTCATTATAGAGACAAAAATTATTTTTGATACACCACTTCACTAATCATGACATCAATTCTGACTTTTGACATGAAGGACATTCAAAGGACTTTCAAATTAACTTTGAGATTAATGAAAATATCAATGCCTTAATACCAATACTAGGAATATAACTAAATAATCTACCCCTTTGTCATTTATGGAAAAAACTCTTAATCATAGTAGATCATTCTCTTTCTTTTAAGCTAGAACTTTTTCAATACTTGATCTTGAAATATGAGCTTTCTCCCCCTTTAAAATTAATGATAAAGGATAATATTCTTAGAAATTATTTGATCCTTAGACCTGGGGAAACATAACTACTCATGAGACATGATTAACTCCCTTTGTCTCCATCAAAATTAAAGACATTTTAAAAACTATGACTTGGTTTGATTAAGTCATAATACAAAATTTTTGAGACTTATCTCTTTAGATCACACCTATGGAAAACTTATTTAACTAAAACTTGAACCTAAAGATCTTCAAAGATCACAAAACGTCCCCTATGATTGAGCATCCTTCATGATTATTTCTTGCTAGTTGAGTGCCACTATGAAGCCTAATGGAGTCACCTTTACTCTAGAGAACTTGAAAAACATAAGAGATTTCCAGATCTCCATGTCATTATAGGACTAAACTTCCTTCATTATCCTTTTATGCTTTATTTGTCTTTTTGGATTGACCTAATCAATCTTTATTTGAGAAACATTCTAGATTGATCTATTGGTCTTGACTTCCTCATCAAAAAACTAAGATGATAGATAAAATTCATGGCACTCCTCTGCATCTTGATTTTGCTCTACCATGGTAAATAGTCCATTTGAATTATAGACTAATTATCAACCTTATCATCTTTATATTTCCACTTAATATTTATTTCTTGTGTTTTAATAGCCTCAAACTTCTTTCCTTGTTTTGAGAATTCAATTTTAAAGTACTTTGAAATGTGACCAACCTTATGATAATTAAAACATGTTATCCCTCTATATGGAAACACACCATGACCCATACCTCTTGGCTGATGGTTCTCATCATAGTTCCATGAAAATTAATTCTTGAAAGGCCTTATGCAATGCCTTTCTCTATGACCAAATTTATTACATGAATAATAATAGCCATTGAAAGGATTAACATACCTTATTTTATTATGATTATTGATAGTACTGACCTTTTTTCTATTAGAATCCTCATTATTTAGTTGTTCTTTGACTTTTTTTATCACATTATTATCGTTGTCTTGGTTTCTAATGAAGCCAAGAACTATTTTGTCATTAGAAATATTTTTCCTACATAGAAGGCTATTTATATCATTGGCACTCTTTTCAAACCACAAAAAAGACTTGAATTTATTTGATTCTTATTTCAATTAATCTCTTAAGGAGTTAACTTCAGATATATATCTTGTACATTCTTCTTCTTTTGCTTCTAGGCCTATAGTCATAATTTCAAGTTAACTCTCCACCTATTTGACTATTTCCTCTTGTTCTTTAGAGTTGTTTCTTAGTCTAGCTTCAAATAAGTTAATTTTATCCTCATAGTATTTGGTAATTGACCTCATCACCCTATTATTTTTCTTGACCATATTCAATTCTTCTAAAGTATTCATCAACTCAGCCTCAAAATCCACCTCATCTCCTTCTTCATCTTAATCACCAACAAAAATGCCAATCCATATGGATTCTTCTAGGTTTGAGAATCTTGTTTCTTTAGGCATAAATAGAACCTCATTGACATTAGGACCATCACAATCATGATAACTTTTTTAATCACTTCTCTCACTCTCATGAGATGCTCTACAATCTTCTTTGGTGTAAAGAATCCTTTTATTTTTGAAGAACCTTTCCTTGTTGTCATATCTTATAAAGTTTTTATTGCTCTTATTAGATATATAAGACTTTTTATCATCATCATGATCTTCATCATGCTCTCCATCATCATTTTTATTATGTTTATGAGAACATTTTTTTGCAAAGTGTCCAATCTCTCCATAATTGAATAATTTAAAAGGTAGTTTGCCCTTGTATCTACCTAAACATATCTTCAATTTTATTACAAACATAGTTATCAAATCATCATCATCAATATTAGATTCATAATTATATTTGAATTTATTACCTTGTGACTTCTTATCATTTTTATTATTTTCTTATTTGAACATAGATTCCTTATTTTAAGGTATTACTTCACTTATCCTCATCTCATAGGCTGTTAGGGTTACATAAAGTCCATCTATATCTATCTTGACTAGATCTTGCATCTCTTTAAAAAACCATACCTTGGAATAAATTTTGGGAGTTAGATACATTAATATAATTTTAAAAATATTAGTCTCCTTCCAATATTATCCTAATCCTCTTATGGTATTGACCACTTCATCAACCCTTAATAAGTAAGCTGCAATGGTCTCATCTTCATTCATCTTTAGACTCTCAAATTATCTTCTATGGATTTAAAACTTGTCCAACTTAAAATTGGAATATACCTCATGAATATTTTTCAAATTATACCACATTTATTATGTATATATTAAAGTCATTACCTTCACATTTTTTTCTTCTAATAGGCCACACATAATGCCATTCATTGATTTTGAGTTATTGTCACTGGCTTTCTTACCTACTGCATCTGTAGGAGGATTAAGGGATATAATATATCCATAAAATATTTATTTAAAAACATTATTACCTTGATAATTTAGATATTTATTCATCCTAACATGCCAAAATGCATAATTGGATCCATTAAACAATGGATCTTTGCTAGTAGAAAAACCACCTTGTACTTGACTAGTCATCTTAGCTTGATTAGAATATCCTTTAGGTTGTTAAAAATACTTAAAATAAATTGATGTGATAAAAATTATTACAATTTTATACTAATAGTGTGGGTTAATTATTTGTTTAATGACAACATATTGAATTCCATTCATCATTATACTCACCTAAAATATCAATGCAAAAATAAAACAACTACACAAGCATATCATGAAAGAACATAAAAGATATGTGGGAAAACCTCTTAGAGGATAAAAAAATCTGAAGTATTAATATTTATTATATTCATATAATTTAAATATATAAATTTCAATGAAGCATCAGCTTCACAAAGAGCTCCAACCCTTACCTAGTTAAGCATACACTCAACTAGTCTTCTACAAGCTCTATCTTGCAAGGAGGATCCAAACCCATAGTTATATTAGTACCAAATAAATAAAATATGATATATTATCACCTTATAACATCTATTGATAACTAAAATATATATTAAAACCTTATTTTTCACTCTTTTCCCTTTAATCTCAGTCAAACAACCTCTTAAGCTTTCTCGCTTAAATATCCCTCTTTGGAAGAAATATGCCAATTGACCTTGATTAAAAAATTTAAAAACATAGTTATATAATTATTACATGTTAAAATTATATTTATTTTTATTTTAAATATCTTAACCTATTATCCAAAACACTATCTCATTTTCTTAGTAGCTCAAATCTCTAACTAATCAGAATAGGCTTATTAGGCCTTAACTTTATACCTGATTCTTTGTCATACCTATCTTGGTTAGTTAAGGAAATTAAAAAAAAATTATTATTATTTAAATATATAAATAATAGTGTTTCATAATTTAAAAATAAATAAATAATCTGGTCATAGTCCATAAATACCAAATCCACCATTAAGCCTAATGGAGACCTAATGCAATTAGGTCTGTCTTATCCACACGTTACCACTCTGACCCTTAAGAACACTTAAAATCTTAAAAATTTGATGAAAAAATTCATAATTTTCTATAATATACCACTAATAAGTTCACCTTGGGTTTCCAACTCCATTGGCCCATTTCACTACTTGAACCTACCAATTAGGGCTCCTTGCCAATAGGCCTTCTCACTGCCTAAAAGTATGTCTTGAAAATTTGAATCATATACACAAATTTTACACATAAAAAAATATAAAATAATAAAAATATAATTTTTAATAATTTAAAAACATCAAAAAATTATTTGGTATTCACCACATAGGCTAAAAGACTTTACGAACACTTCTACAAAAGGCTTACTTAGAAACATCAAACACTATCACCACATAGTCAAAGTCATTTGACTCTCCAAGATTGAAAGGGACTCTATATGGATAAAAATAAATTAAAATTATCATATTATATTTTTATAACACATTAAATGTATTTTTATCCTTTGAATTAGTGAAAAATGACTCAAGGACATCCTTTTCATGCATACATAGAAAGTTGCCTGTAGGACCATAAACACAATCAAGAAAATAAACTTATAAAACACCTATGGGAACACTTATGTGATATAATTTTTTTTTTTAAAAATATTTATAATAATTATATCATCTATTTAAATATATATTTCATTTCCATGTATCATTATTTGTCTTATAGACCAATCTCACTATGTCACTCTACACAAACTTCAATGTGTTAGACATGCTAGTTTGATGACAATTTTTTACATAGGTGTAGAAATCATCAAAAATTATATACCAAGGGGATTGGATATATATGTATTTAATAATTAACCTATGCCTTAGGATCCATCCTTAGTCCTTTGTAACTAATCTCTAATCTCATTCTCATCTAGTTTTCTCACTATTCTGCTCATTAGGTCAATTTAGCGATAGGCTAACTTCCATGACCAGTTTAGAATTTTTTTGGTAAAATTACTAATTATAAAATTTAATTATAATAAAATATAATTATTTCACATAATATTAAGTCAATTTTCATTCTTTGACCTTTTTAACCCTACTTGTAACATTAAAAACCTTGGAAACAAGGGTTTTCATGTAGCTTTTACACACTATCAAGACAAACCAAGACACTTGAGGAAAAATTGAAAATTAATTTACATGTTAAAAATAAAAAAATATTTAAAATTTACCATTATTATCCATAACCAATTATATCTTTCCAATTAGGTCTTTGTTAAAATTTAAGGATGGTTTCGACTACCTTGCCTTCTTAGCAATCATTCATAAAGTATTGCCCCTCAATTCTAAAACCAATGATAGGAAATTAAATATAGGGACCTTAAAAAATTACCATGATGTTTTTAGGCTCTCATGTAAAGGTTTAAGATGACAACAATCATGAAAACCTTCTTATTAGGTCTGCACACCCCATTCTATGCACATAGTCAACCTTACTACAGGTTTCCATGCTTTCTCCTTAATTTATTAAATTCAAAACTTATACACACACTTAAAATTACCTATAATTTTTTTTTAAATTAATTAAATATCTCTACCACCTTTTTAAATTATATTTACCCCTCATGAGGTCAATATAGGTCACTTTGTATACTAGGTCTTGTACTATGTGTCATACTTGGACTATGATCATTCCTTGAAATCACTTGAGATCCACATGTTATGTGACCTCATACCATGATAAAAAATTTCCAACCTTATTTATACAATTCTCATATAACTTATCTCACTAAGGCACCAAGCTTGTATCTTCTCACCAAGTCTCTTTATGTAAGGGTTAAGCTTCAAACTTGACCTTTGAACTCATTTAAAGGTTTATTTACCTCTTACCCATGTTGAAATAGCTTAGAAAACTTACCCATTCCTATACTACCTCTCAAAAAAATTATTTTCCATGCTTCATGCATACACCTTCTCCACAAAGCTAGACTAGGCTACTAAATATAGCTAGTACTCAGAGTTTAGATAAAAACAAGCTAGATCTTAATGATGTCATTATTTAAAAATTATTTCCTAAATATAAGTCCATTCTTAATTGAATTTATGAGCTCAGGAACTATAAAAATATGTACTAAGACCTTATATAGTATATAAGTACTTGTTGACTCATGTGCTTACCTTGTATGCTCCTCAGTACTTAGAACTTAATCAAGATACTTCCCTTGTATCTTTAACATTATCTTGACATGTCATCAAGCCAAATAAAAAAAACTAGGTTACCTTCAATTTTTCTCTCATTAGAGAGACAAAAATTCTTTATCACACACCACTTCACCAATAATTACATAAATTCTAAACTTTGACATGAAGGACATTCAAAAAAAATTTAACTTAACTTTGACATAACTAACAATACCAATACTAGGAACATACCTCAATAGGCTTATGTGTTAACAAAGTTAAAATATGTGGAAATAAAGTACAACACTGACCTATATTTTATCTTGGAAAATGTGACTCATGGGATACTCCTTTAATAATTCAAACTTGTATATGGGTTGTCCCTAGGACTTATATTGAAATAGGAAATAATAGGTAAGATTTTCTCACATAAATGTTTGAAAGAGTGATTTTGGTAAGTTACCTTGAGATTTTTTAGGTAGTGAATGAGTGAGGATTGATCATGCATATATACCAATCCTTTAGGTAAATATCCCACATTATATCACTTATTCTACCATAGGGTTATGTTTCATTTGAAAATTTGATGAATTTAGGGAATAATATAGTTGCATCAATGTAGGCATCTGACTAGGATGCAAGTATCTGTTAAGTTGGAAACTAAGTACAAGTTAGAATAAGAGATAATCAATAATCACATAAAGATAGTATATTTGAGCCTTTTGGTACTAGGAAGGTCTAGAAGCTAAAGGTAAATCTATGGTATGTATTTTTGAAGTGTAAAAGACTAAGTAATTATGTAATTCATATTTAGTGTCTGCATTCCCCCCTCCTTTAATCTAGCAATGAAATTACTAATTTAAAGGAAAATCAATGTTACCTGGCTGTGTATAACACACCTTGACTTTGTGTGAACACAACTTAAGTGTTTTGTTGATGACTGACCTAAAACCAAGAGCATATTACAGTATATAATTAGTTCATATAATATGAAATCAAAATCATTGAAATTATTTAAATATAAAGAGTTGTATACACCTCATTTTAGCCACTTCCATATCTAAACTATGTTTGGAATAAATTTTTTTAATCCCATTTGAGTTTACCTAGAAATATACAACTGGGCCTAATTTACCCACAAAAATTCCAATTTCACCCAAAATCATAGTGATACATACATACATGGGGCAAATAATTGTGTATAATCATTTATCTTATCTGATGCACCCTTATTCTAATAAACCTTTTACAAAAGTATTCACAATGAAATTAAGTGAATAACTTTATTGAAAAAGAAACATTACAAACTTTACCTATTCTTCTAATTTCTATTTAATCTTTGATTAATTATCATATTCTTCCTCTTGTAGGAAATTCCATGAATTTTGAGAATTATATTATTTTTCATAAATATAAAACTTAATTATGGCCTCATATAGGTTATGTTATAAGTATAAGTCAATGAAAAAGAGTGGAGTCTGGGAAAATTGGTTTATGACATGGCCATTTACACATAGGCTTACACCTCTTACACCCCTCTTACACACTCAAGAGGATAAATGATTGTACTTTATTCCAAAATGCCTTTCATAATCCAAAAGGCTTTAAATGGCATATATTACACACTCCAAAGGTGTAATCATGTATTTGAGGATTCATCCTCAACCCTCCATATTAGGATGAGATGAATGGTTCACATCAATTTAGGGAATCTATAAATAGAACCCTCTTACCTCTCATTTCATCAATAATCCTAATGTAAACTTACTATATAGGATTGATTCAAATAATATTCATAAACTTTATTCTCTCATAATAAGCCAAATCCAAGACCAATTGTAGATAAGGAGAGTGACTCCCACTTGAGGATTCAAGCATCGATGGGGATTCTTACATCTACAAGTTGAGCTCAAACTATTTTAAACTAATCTTTAAGCATATTTTTAAGGGAGGTAAAAGTGACTTTTTTATCATTCCAAATTACATTTAATAATTTATTATCCTAGATCACCTAAGGTATTGAGGATTGAGTAGGTATGTCTTCAATTTATTTTGATTATTTCACTAAAAATTGACTAACTCCCTCTTTGATTCTTGATCTACATAATGGCAAACCTAATAGGACCTCTTGAAGGATTAGACGCATCACACAACCTTTTTAGACTACTAGAATTATTATAATTACCAAATTAGGCATTCTAACAAGCTAATTCTCCTATTTTCATACCAAAAATCAATTTAAAACACATTCAGGTGTAAATGGGGAACTCACCCTACGTTTTGGCAAACTCACCCTACAAGTCTAAAAAATGAATTCACACTGGGTATTAGTGAGAATATAGAAAAAATGGTGAAAATGTATTAAAAATGGTAAATTGATTTTCAAAATAGTGAAAAATATTTTAATTTTTTTTTCTTATAGCCCAAATGATCAATTCACAAAAATTATTGGTGAAAACCTAGTAAAAATAATGATATTTTAATTAAAATAATGAAATCATATTCAATGTATTTCTAACAATTTTCATCTAAATAGGGGTAAGTGATGAAATCATGGTCAAAATAGTAAAATCATCTTCAAAAAGGTGAAAATGACCTACTAATTGGTGAATTCATGTATTTAATGTTTTATAATTGTTTTATTTATAATTTTTTAATTTTTTAGAATTGGTGAAATCATTCAAATCGGTGAAATCATCCTCCATATAAGAAAAAAAGGCTTGCTTATCATCAAATTCACTCTTTTTAATTTTATAAATTTTCTCTATTCATAGGTTTCTATAGTTGGTGAAGTCCTTTGAATTGGAAAAATGGCCTTGTTGATTAGTGAAATTTCTTTGTGCAATAAAATGAGTTTTGTAAATCTAATTTCAAGCTCCTTTTGGCTTAATATAACTTGTTTTAAACTTATAATCATTTTTTGACTATAGGACCTAGGCCAAAGAGTGGTGTTTTGATTTAAAAACATCAATTCTATCTCACATTTCAATTTGGTCTCAAAAATAAATTCACACTTCATTTTAGGTATTAACAAACTTATTCAATTTTTCATATTTTTCACTTTATTACAAGTTTACATGTTTGCTTGATTGTATTATGGTATTATTTTTGCATGCATGCTCACCCCTTCTTGGGTGAATCATAAACACAAAAGGTTCTTATTTGACTTAGTGGGGTGGATTTTACCACCTTCTTGCAAGCCTTTAAGGGTGCATTGACCTAGGAAATGAAATCATATCATCATACCAAACACCACTTATCCAATGGGGTATATAAATAGATGAACATGCCATCATGAAGATTTGGCTTAGTGCTTTCACAAATTCATGTGCAGAAAGTAATCCTAAGGAGTTATTTATAATATTCAAGGTCAATGTCTGGTACCCTAAAAAGGAAAAATCTTGGAAAAAAGATTGAACTTATCCATTGATGAATTTATGTCCACTTACCATAAGGTAAATAGATACCATATAGATATCCCATTTTAAAATAGTTAGCAAACCCCAAATTTTATATCACTTCATAGAGACCCTTACAACTAAAGTGGTTAAAAAGGGACAAGATTTTATCATGAATGTCCAATATTGGATTGATTCATAGATTCATATTTTTATGAGATCAATCAATATTTTATTCAAGGTTGAATAAATAAAAAAGATAATACAAAAGACAAAATAGATCAATTCATACACATGTTTATCAACTATAGTTTAAGATTTTAACTAGTCATATTCTTCATCCAACATTTTCTTGGATTTAATTTTTTGTCTCATCCAAAGATAAGATCATAGCACAATACTATGATATAAGGATAAAGGAAAGAATCAGAAATAAGAATTATAGTTATTTCTCTAAGTGCCACTTATCAATTTTAATCCTATATGCACTACTTAGGCACCTTTTTAAGTTTTCAAATAAGTAGCATACTAGCCTATCACCCTTTTAGGTTTTTAATAGACTAGTATAACCAGGAGGCTACCCTTTATATGTTTTCAAACAACATGACCCCACACCTAATGTTTAAGGATATGCTAAAAAATTATACAAAACTTGTGAAAACTAAAAAATTGGAGTGCACAATACCTACTAGGTAGATGGTGGAATCTTTTTAAGTGGTTGTGTAATAAACTATTGTTGTGATGGTTCTACTTGTCTTATGGAAGAATCAATTGAATGCATAGAATCTTTTGGTGGAAGTCATTATTATTGAGTGTATAATTTGGGATTCATGAATATCTTCTTCTATTTTAGGACCATATGGATTTTCTATGATGGAATGAATTGAGTTTCATCCACAAGTTGAATAATAGAATAATAAATATATGAAATCTATTTCTCAATCATCTTCCATTATATTATCACTTCATGCACCATAGTAATCAATATGCACAATAGGATCTAGATTACCATCAAGTTATACACATATTCATATTTTATTATAGTAAAAATTTCTTTATAATTGGATGACTTGAGATATATATTTATAACCAACTTATCCAATTGATATACATGCCTTTGAGCTTGTAGTCCAAAAAATGTAGTGCACATAGTCTGATTCTGCCAAGCCTAAAGTTTATGCATAGTGGTATCCCTCAAAACCAAAAATTGTTTCAGGGAATTTTTTATCACATCAAAAGTAGTCATTTAGTCATTTATTATAGCTTTGGATTTGTTTGTTGTTGTGAAATTTGACTGAGTGGTAGCGAATGAATTATTACTGTGTTACTTCCAATTTAACATCCCTTGTGATATATGTTTTGATTGATATGCAATGATCAAAACATACTCATATTCCTTGAATAGTTAAAAAATTACCTCCATCTCTACGCTGATATTTTTTCTCTATGTTCTTAGTGATTTTAATTATTGCACAACCTTCCAGTCCTTTATGAGTTTATTTAATAAATTTTTGAGATATTCTCTTCAAACATCACTTGGTCACCTAAGAATTGTGTAACCAATTTAGAGTAGTTGATATTAATTGTGTGAAAATTTTAAATATTACAACTTAATTCTACATTATTACTTGACATATAAAAGACTTCTTGTTCTAATGTTGAGGCTTTTTATGAAATGCAATCTTGAAACATATCTATTCCTTCAATCTACTTGGTTATCAATAACTAGGCAACATCTAGAGATGTTTCAAGTCTAGTGGTATCAAATGTCATGTATGTCATTATAAATATTATAAAATTTGGCATGAATTTATCCAAAGGAAGAGAGAATGTGACACATCAAGTGTATGATGTGGGAACATCCTACAACCACTAGATAGTGATTTGAGGTTTTGGCTAAGAAGCCTCCTCATGTCTACCTCCTTATGTTTCCAATTTATGTTATTATACATGCTCTACTTCTTCATTGGATTTATCCTCTTTTTTTTTCTTACTTGGGCCTCAACTTCAACCATATCCTTAAAATTTTCCTCTGTTTATTATTTGGATTGAACCTTAGCCTTAGCCTTAGCTTTAACATCAACTTTGGGTTTGGATTTTGCCTTAACCTTAGATTTATCTTTTTCCTCAGTCTTACCTTTGGATTTTACATCAGCCTTGGCCTTATCCTTAGCTCTATATTTTGACTTGTACTTGGTTACTTTTTATTTGGATTTAGGATTAGCTTGTTCATCTTTAAGACATTTATCTTCTTTATACTTTTACTCCTCTTAATCCTTTGCTTGTTTTGCTACTTCCTCATACTTTTGTTGTGCATCCTACATTTTTGGATCTATTTAAACTACCTCTTCTTCTTCATTTTTATTTTCTTCCACTTATTTGACTCATTTATTATGAGACTTTACTTATTCATCTTGTTTATTTATATCATTTGCTTCTTCTTATTGCTTTTGACATTCTTCCTACATAACTTGTTGTTGGAATTGATCTTATTATCTAACTCCCATTGTTTGTGTTGGTATTCCTTCATCACCACCTTTTTATTTAACTACTTTTTATTTATTTTCCATGTTCCCTTCGTCATCCTCTCTATACTCTTTTATTTAAGCATATTTCATAGTTTATATCTGCACCTTTCAATCTCTACCATCTTATACTCTACTCCTACTCCTATTTGTAGTTAATTATGGATTACTCACTTTGTTCCATATTCTCTATTTCCATAATTCTTTTTATAATCCCAAATTTTTCTTCTTGATATGGTTTTTCTTGTCCTTCATTTTATGTGTTTAGGTTCAAGTTTATCTAGTCAATTCCAAATCATTCACTTCTATCTCACATGTATGCCCTTAGCACCTGAAGTAAATAATCCAAGTTAGTAGGAATAGGCACCATATCCCTTTCCACAACCAACATTTTTATCAACATAAATAGTCATTAAATAATCTTACCATGTATTCCTCTCATAAATAGGTCTTGCATAGATTCAAAGGACAAATAAACTTGAATTTAAAATTCCATTATATAGTTGTTAATTTTAGTATGGGTATAATAGTCCATAGTATGGGTATAATTAGTATATAGACTTTTTTAGTCTATCCAATTTTTATTTTTTCCACACTATACACTTTATCCTTATCGGCTAGAAATATTAATACTTTAGTATTGATAGCCACACAAGTAACAATCCAGGGAATTCACACCAAAATATTTCATAAATATTTTTGTATATATGCTCTTAGATTATATCCTTCATAGTCACTTCAAATATTATTAATTATTCCTCTATAAAATTTCAAATTTTCTCATCCAAGCATATTTTTAAATATCTCTATCATGGTAACCATCTCAACATATTTCAAAAAGATCCATGCTTACCACACCATTATTAGTAGAGGTTCCTAAAAAACTATAGATAATGCTAATTATAAGGATATATTTCATAATTTTATAATGAAAAGAAATAATTATCAATAACCTATACTAAATAATTCCATCAAATAATAATTTTATCTCATGATATGAATACATGCATAGTTAATGTATACATAATAGTTGGCATAAACTATATGAATAATAGATTAAAACATCCATAATACTCACTATGCATAGATCATAAGTAAAAGATATATAAACAAACCATTCATATCTTTTTATTAATATATATCACATATGGAACCATTCTTAATTATAAATGGGTGATATTTATTAGATTTTAAAAATCATTGTATCTTCATCTTCCAACCTTTTACTATGCTAATCAGAAAGGACACTTTGCATTTTGAGATCAACAAATATTTTATCCAAGGTAAAATACATAAAAAAAAAATAGATCAATATGCACAAGTGTTTATCAACTATACTTTATGATTTTAGTCAACCTTGTTCTTCATCCAATAACCCTTGTGCTCAAGATGTTCTTGGAAAAAGATTTTCATTTTATTTATATATTGTATATCACATTTTTCTTCAAACTCATCGTATTAGAGTAGGTGACCTCATCTAGGTATCTTAAGATTATCATATGGATTATAGTTTTTGGATATATTAGAATCCATACTACAACCATTATCATAATAATCTTGAGATATAGAAAAAAAATAAGGCATGGAACTATTTTTGGATAACTATCAAGATTAGTTAATTATATAGCATTAGGATTGTTATCATAAAATTATTAGAAATCTTGGTGGGTTTTTAATATATATTGTTTTAAAATATATTTCATTTTAAAAGAGAAAAACATAATTGTATCAATCTAGCCAATGTAGTTGGTTATACAGGAATTCTAAAAATAGACTATATTGGGCTGGCTAATACAATAGGAAATATAACTAAGAAATATGAAGTTATATCAAGTTGGTCAATATGGAATGATTTGAGAAATGAACTATATAAAATTTTCCAATGAAATTAATACAAACATAAATTGTATTGGGTTGGCTAATATAGTTAGGGAAAGGCATATAATTGAATCAGACTAGCTAATATAGTTGGGTAAAACTAGAAAATTATATCAAATTAGTTGATACCATTACAAAAATAAATAATTTTTCTCAAGATGGACCATATAATTTGGTTGATATTTTTGATACATTGTAATATGATATTGAATATGACACTAAGATAAAAATAGGAAAAATGTGAAAATGATCCAACTAAAGGTGGCATAAGATTCATGTTGGGTTCACTAGAATGTATGCACAGGCTATGATGACCTAAAAAATCATATTTATCTCAATATTCTAAGATAAAAACAATTTCATAACTATAATATAAGGTAATGATGTATAATAATCATAGACCTAGTAGAGGCTAATATACACTAAAATGTCAAGAGGAAAAGGTTACAAATTCTAAGCCTATGACATGGGATATATCTCTCACTAAGGATTTATAAACACATAATTATAGTCATATGTACTTGAGAATGATAATTTTAGGTAGATATTAGACCACATGACTTGCACTTTAATACATTACTCTTGTTTTCCTTTCCTCTAAGCCATTTATCCATTTACAGGCGCAACCCTTTATTTATCATTATCACTAAAAATAAATATCAAATTAAAATACTCAAGTTGATTAAAATCAGCCTCAAAATATCTCAAATTAAGTTTAAATTCCCTTAATCTTTAAAAACATGTTCACTCTTGGTGGATAGTAGTTCTACCATGTTCTTGTCCACTTAGGTCAACCACGTCTCATGAAAAATAACAACTAGTTTTGAGAATTTAAAACATTATTTTGGATCTTCTTGCATATTTTATAAGGTAAACTAAATTAAATTATAAAAAATTTCATCTAAAAATACATATCAAATTTAATTAATTAGGCCCCACTTGGTATTGAATTCTTGTAATCTTACACACTATTTCACATTGAGAAAATTTTCCCTATTTTGTACAAATTAAAGATCACTTAAGGAGAAGCCATAATCCAAGGCAAGATAATTCCAAATAAAGTCAATAAATATCATTATAAAGTATGAATTCCATTTTATATTTACATACATGTAATCAAATAGCACAATTTCACAATCACTCTAGGTGAGAAAACTACATGGGCTTGATTTCCCTCCTTTGAGTATTGGATACATAAGTAGTAATCAATAATTAATGGGGTGATTTAGGTCAACTCATACTATTACACTTACCTTATTTTTTTAGGTTTTCAATTTATCAAAGTTCCCTTAGGATTTCAATGAGAAAATAAGTAAAGCAATGAATTCTATGTGACATATTTCAAACTACAATATCTTACATTGCTCAGTAGAAATAAGCGTAGTAGGCACAATAATTAATTTTTTTTATCATAGTCAATTGGGATAAGTCTCTAGTTAACATATTTTAGTGGTCCACACCATTATCCAATTATAATGGTCATATATAAATACATCCTCTAATTTTATTTTTGATCTCTCGCTATCAAATTTCTATTGTATGTGTCTTCTTTTGTCAGTTAGCTAAGACAAATCTACAATCAATAGAATAGAGTGGCATGTGATGCCATATACCTATAATGAACCTATCCATAAGTAGTTTATAATTTTATTCTTAATATAGAGCATGCACACTCACCTCTTCTATTTATTTATACTATTAGAGATCCAAAAATATCAACTATTTTCCTAGTTTGAGCTAAGTTTTTTATTACTAGTGTTTTCTACAAATAGTAATTTTGCATATTTAAAATTTATAAAAATTATAATTATTGATTATTATATATCTTTATAATTTTTATATTTTACACTTATAATAACTTAAACATTTAATGTTTTATCTAAAATAGGATAAAATATATTGATTAAATTGACTTGTTATCTTTGATCATTTTATTTTATGATTTAGTTTTTCAATTTCATTTTCTTTATTTTCCTAGAAACTATGTTCCAGTAGTTTTAAAAATCATATGAGCTATCATTATAATAAAATCAATCTTTAATTTTAATTGAGTTATTGTGTGAGGGGTAATACCCAAATACTGAATCCATTATACAACACTATACATGTATTTTAGTCTCCACATACCTCACAGTATATCATAAATGGATAGGGTTTTTTTTTCAATGATAGGAAGTCTTAAAATATTTATTTTAGTGAATTATTAGGATTTTATCCCTTATAAATTACTCTTAATTTATCCTAGAGTGTTGGAGGTAAATCACTAAGAGGGGTGGGTGAATTAGTGATGCAAGATATTTCAAACTTCAATTTTAATCCTTTCAAACTCTTAATTAATGATCATAAGAGTTCATAAAGCATACAATATGTTCATAACAATAAATAATAAATATGATGCAATATCACACACATAATTCGAGATCTACATGGGAAACCCTCTTGGAGAAGAAAACCCACTTTCAATCTTGAAAACATATGGACTATTTGTCCTATAAGATGATCACAAACATGAGACATTTTAGTGAAGCACCCACTTCACAAGGAGCATGCACCCTTAAGTATGAAAAAACACCCACTTTTTATGGATGTTGAACACTCACACAATACCTATAAAATCAAAAACTCTATAACTCTGATTGCATTTCAATCTGATTGGAAAAATAATGTATAACATCTCTCTTTCAACTCATCACACACATTCAAACTTTCTCATAAAATCAATGCATCAAAATACCCATTTTGGATTATTCTAGGCTTATTTTCATATCCTTAATCAAATCTATACTTCATTTCATCTATTAAACACACTCCCACTGATCTCTTTCCTTTGTATCTATCTTCTACTCTCTCAATTCATTCAAGTAAAGTCCAGAAACCATTGCCTTGGTATCCATTATTTATAGAGTCTTCATGAATATCAACTTCTAGGTCAGCCATAATACTTACCTTAACCCTTAAGACTTATATCATGATAACAAATAGCTCAATACCATCCTCATATGTTATCCATAGCATTCATTGGTCACACTTAAGTAGCTACACCTTTTGATTAGGCCTTATTATCCATTATAGGTCTCATGGAGACCTATTACCACTTTATAAATTCACTAGGAAAATTAAGAACATAATATCACTTTCAAATACATGGGCCCAATCCATATAACATCTAAGATATCTTTAGGTGATTGCTCCTACAAAAACACTCTTTTGCTAAATCATAATTTACTCAGACAATATTTAGTACATAATAACACCATGAATAAATAAATAGTCAAATTTGAAGATCCATATATACACTTTTACAAACATTCAAAACTTATAATAAACATTCTTAGATACACCTTGAAGTCCTCTAAAAATTTATTTTTTATACCACCATGAAATTCATCTTGGATCAAAAGATATAGCTCAAAATCTACATACTAGTTTTCCTTCATTAATTTGAATATTTGAATTCCAACGATCACTATGAAAATACTAAACATTGGACACTTTGTCATCATCTCATGCTCTATATAAAATTGTAACAAATATGCACTATAAATATCCTTATAAGTCTTCTAAATTTAACTTGTAATCATTCACTGTTGATATTATATCCTTGCTTCCACGATCATACCACTTAGAAGATATACATGCCTTCTACACACATTGACTACTTGACTCAGTATGCTCCATCGATCTCCATATTTACAAACAATCACATTCCATTGATTTTATATCAAATCATTGTGATTGAGACACATATCACTAGCATATATAGTCTAGAAAACCTTTAGAAAATTAAATTCATGTGTGTCATTGATATCTATCTAACAAGATCACATAATCTATTAGATCCTTCTCTGGTTAGATAAATTTATCATCATTATATCTTTTATCCAATTGAATTCTCATCATATATATTCAATATCACAAATTTGGCTAAGTATGGGAACTTGGTAAACTCTATCTGAGAAGCCAAATTTTCACCTTAATAACTTTTACTATGCTCTATGTCCAGACCTAAAATTTGATCCATATGATCTCCTCACATAGGTGAATCTATCCATATATCAAGATTCTCTTCAAAGCTTCACATGTGTTAAATATGATGTCATCAAACTACTTATTCAACCTTATCTTTCAAGATAACTACTTGAGCTTAGACATTCATATGACTGTTTTGATGAATTCTATTCACTTCCATAAGCATTATAACACTCATAACATCCCATAAGGTCTCTAAAACATGTTCATACCATTAATATCATCCATTAATTTTATTACTAAGTAAAACACCCTCTAAACCATCAATCTAATCACTTTATCATTAATGCACTAGTACCACATGCTCTCTTTAACATCAATGACCATGCTCAACAAACTCCCCCTTTGTCATTGATGGCAAAACACCCTCAGAATGACTTATTAATCATTTTAACTCATTCATTATAATATTTCTCTCCCTTTGACATTAATGTCAAAGGATCTCTTCCTCAACATTAATAATCATTCCTTAACATCATATATGCATTCAAATACTATTCAAGGTGCTCATGATACATACTTTCAAGAATATGAAACAATTTCTCCCCCTTTATCAAGCACCAATATGATTTTGTACTTATTTGATCCTTGGACCTGATAAATTACTCATAGAGCTTAAAAATTTCCCCCTAACATTATTCTCTATATTATGTCATCTATTCTAAAACCATATTTTTTTATGAATAAACAACATAATTACCTCTATACCTTCTCTCTTAGATTCAACTACATAGTCATTTAATCCTAGGACCTAACCATTTACAAATCTTCCCCTTAGTTTATGCATGAAGATTCAATACCTTTTCATCACATGTCTTGGTTTGATCAAGTCACCATATCAATCTTCTTGAATTCACAATTATATCAGACACATTCATACTTCTAACATTATTGAAGCATATTCACATATGCTCCCCCTCACATCATGTATATCTTCTCCAAGACACTCAAGTTGATTGAGTTATCTCCCCCTTAGTCAATACATACCTTTCATATAATCACATTGAAGAGAACATACCTTTGTACTAACTAGTATTTTGATTATTACCTAGAGCACACACACTTGATTCCACACATGAAATATGTGAAGCATAAGTAGAGACACCCACTTTTCATAGAGGAACTAAATATCTCAAAACTCAAGAGACTTTTATATATCCATGCTCTTACTTGACTTGCAATCCTTCCTCACCTTCAAATTGACTTTGAACTCTATGATATACAAACCTTATCATAAATATAACTCTAAGACCTTCTTCATGATATAAACAATATGACAACAGATTCTCCTCCTTCTCAAATGAACTTTTAATGATTAATAGACAAGGAGATGACTCCCAAGATTTGTCTTAGATACTCAAATGTGGCCTTTGTCAATGGTTTAATCATAATGTCTACAAGTTATTATTTTGTAGACACATATTCCAATTTAACAATTTGATTACTTATTTTTTCTCTTAAGAAATGATATCTAATAAGAATGTCATTATTTTTGAGTGCATAATATAATTCTTAGAGATATTAATTACACTAATATTATCACAATAGATAGTACAAGGTCCATTTTATCTCACCTTATAATCTTCCAAATATTATTTCATCCACATTACCTAAGTAAAATAGGTAGCAATAGCTATATACTTAGCTTCTACAGTTGATATAGATATAGAGGCTTGCTTCTTTCTTAGCCAAGACACCAATAATTCATCCTTGAAGAAGGCACCACCACTGATACTCCTCCTATCATCTACACATCCTTCCCAATCTACATCAATGTATGTTTTTAGAGTAAATTCTTCACTCCTAGGGTACCAAAACCATACTCTATTATTATCTTGAGATATCTTAAGATCCTTTTGACTTATTTCAAGGGATATTATCTAGGATCAGCTTGAAACCTTCCTACAAGGCCCACTACTTGCATGATATCAGACCTAGGAGTAGTAGAGTATAAGATACTTCCAATCATTGATTTATATAAAGTTTGATCATTTTTTGGTGAGTCATCTTATTTCCTTAACTTGCATCTAGTGATAATCAAAGTAATCATTGGATGATAATCAAACATGTCAAACTTTCTTAGCATATATTTGATCTATTTTGCCTATAAAATGAATATCCATTAATTAAGTTTGTTAATTTGTAATCCTAAGAAAAAATAAAGTTATCCCAACATTGATAATTCAAACTCAATATTCATAACATTTTCAAACTCTCTACTCTTGTTGTCATTGTTAGAACAAAATATTATGTCATTAACATAGACTACTACTAGTAATTGATGAGTTCCATCTATATTGATATATAAATTACTATAAACTTTCCCTCTTTTGAATCCTTGGCTCAATAGATATTTGTCTAATCTACATACCAAGCTCTAGGAGCATGTTTAAGACCATATAAATCTTGTTTTAGTTTGTAAACATAGTCCTAATTACTTGTCATAAAAAACCTTCAGGTGGCTCAATATAAACTTCTTCATCTAAGTAGCCATTTTAAAATGTAGTTTTCACATCCATTTAGTAAACTTTGAAACCTTTAAAGCTTTTATATGATAGAAAGAGTCTAATTGTTTCCATTCTTTCTATAAAAGTAAATGTCTCATCAAAATCTATCTGTTCAACTTGAACATATCTTTTACACACCAATATAGACTTATTTCTTGTGATCTCTCCTTTATCATTCATCTTGTTTCTAAAAACTCACTTAGTTCCTATCACATTTTTCTTTTTTGGCCTAGGAACCAAATCCCATGTTTCATTTTTGAATATTTGATCTTATTTCTCCTTTATGTAAAATGTCTAATTGTCATCTTTACTAAATTCAAATAAAGTTTTAGGTTCAATCTTGGATTAAAAAACAATGTCTTGTTGATTCTGATTTATTAACCTTTTCCTCCTAGTCTACAAACTAGCATTCACATCTCCAATAACATGGAAAACTAGATGATCCTTCTGTATTCTCCTAGAAGGGGATTTATATCCTATATTACTTCTTCCTCTTCATCATCTAATTAATCACATATGCTTTCATTATTTGAAATAACATCCTTAGTAGTGTCAATTATCTGCAAGCTGGGCTTCTTGATGTCACCCACCTCTTCAACTCTCACATTAGAGATTTTAATAACTTTGTGGAGTCTCTTATTGAAACATCTATAAGTAGAACATATGGATGAATAACCCAAGAAGATGCCCTCATCAGATATTGAGTCAAATTTTCCAAGATTTTCTCCATTCCTCTTGGTAAAACACTTGCTCCCAAACACTCTAAAGTGTTTGACATTATTTTCCCTATTTTTCCATTTCTCATATGGAGTCTTATCACCATTTTATCTAACTTGGCATCTATTTAAGATATAAATAGAAATATTAGTAGCCTCTTTCCAAAAACCATATGAAATTTTGGAATCTTGAAGCATGGTTCTAATCATCTCTTGGACAATTCTATTTTTCTTCTCAACTACCCAATTTTGTTAGGGTGTGTTATCAATAGGGTATTGTCTTCTAATTCCTTTTTCCTCACAAAAGTCATCAAACTCATAAGACCAAAATTTAACTCCTATGTCTGATCGTACACACTTGACTCTTGATCCTTTTTCATTTTCAACAAGAGTTTTGAATGCTTTAAACATTCCAAAAGTTTTTGATTTCTCTTTAATAAAAAATATCCAAGTAATTCTAGTGAAGTCATCAATTAATAACATAAAGTAGCTATTACCTTAAATGCCTTGTGTTCTTATAAGTCCAAAAAGTTTTTTGGATCAACTCCAATGGTACTATGGTAGAATGTTCCTTAGATTTGTATCTTTTTTTGACTTTCTTTCCATGAAGGCATGCCTTACATAGAGTATTAGGAATCTTAGTGATTTTAGGAATATGCCTCACTAGTCCTTTTAAATTTATCCTTACTAAATTATCAAAGTTTAAATGTCTAAGTCTTATATGCTAAGGCCAACTTTCCTCTAATTGATTTAAGAAGCACTTTTCTTTATTGGATTCATGGAACACATACAATTTATTATCTACCTTGTGAATTTTTACGACTAATTTTCTAGACTTGTAAATTCTCACTTCACACCCTTTGTCTTAAAAATTCACAACACTTCCTTGTTTACACATTTGGATAACACTTAGAACATCGTGTTTCAAAAATTTTACATATAGAACATTTTCAATCTAGTATGACCATTATCCAAACTTATAGAGCCTGTCTCAACTATGTTTGTAGAGTTTTTATCAACAAACCTTATTGAACCTGAATTGTGTTTTTAGAGAGAAATAACTTACTCTTGTCTCCTATAATATGACTTGAGAACCCATTGTCGATGTACCATTTATTATTTTCATCCTTTTGATTATGTAAGGTAGTTTGTATAAACATGAATTATTCCTCTAAGTCCTACTCCTTTATTTGAATCTTAATTTTTTTTCTTGAACCATTTGATGTGTCAACAACATGAAAGTCATTTTTTCCAAAAGTCCCTTTTGTAATACTTAGCTATATGTCCTTCTTGACTGTAGTTATAACAGAGAACCTCATTTATTCTTAAAAAATAAGTACAATCCTTATATCTATGACCATATTCATTACAAGTATAATAGTGTCTATTGAAAATGTAACTATAGTTATTCATGTTAATCACCATTTTTTGTTGATCATCAATACCTAAAGAAATATCATCCACAGATTCTTTTGTAGAGCTAGCTTTCTACTTGTCTTTAGATAAAAGTGCATCAATATAAGTCATAAATTTACCTTCTAATTGATACATTCTTTGAGTCAAATTTTTATCAATCACAACCTATAAATTTATTATTATTTCTTCTATTATTCCTATTTGTGTCTTCACACTATCAATTATTGAAAGCATCTCATGACATATAGAGGAATTCAGACCTAAATTTTTACTCCCTTTCATTTTATTCAATCTTTCAAACTTTTCTTTTAGACATTAATTTTCTTCCCTTAAACATTTGAGTTCTAATAAAGCACATATTAGTTCTTCTTGAAGAAAAATCTCAACCTCTTTGTCTTCCATTATCCCTATGATCACCTTCAAGTAGAACTCGTAATGAAGGTCCTACTTTGATAACAATTGTTAGAGATAAAATCACTGAGAGGAGTGATGAATCAATAATGCAAGATATTTCAAACTTAAATTTTAATTATTTCAAACTCTTAATTAATAACCATAATCATTCATAAAGCATATAAGATGTTCATAATAATGAATATGAAAGATGATGAAATATCACACACATAATAGAAGATCTACATAAGAAACCTTCTTGGATAATAAAACCCACTCTCAAGCCTACAAACATATGGACTACTTGTCATATAAGATGATCACAAATATGAGACATTTTAGTGAAGCACCCAATTTTTATAGATGTTGAGCACCCACATAACACCTATGAAATTAACAACTCTAAAACTCTGATGACATTTAAATTTGATTGGAGAAACAATGCATAACACTTATCTTTCAACTCATCACACTATAGTCATATAAATGAAAAAATTGGTAACTTGAGTGTGGATATTGACACCCAACCCTTACATGCATCTTGCTTGCTCTTATGACCCTCATAAACATTTTTTCACTAATTCTCAATCATCTATAGCCTTACAAACTTGATCATAGTGAGCTAGACCCCTTTTTCCATGACTAATCCACCCCCCTAAGTCCTATTAGCTCAAGACAATAGCACCACACTTGGAATATAGTACCAGTGCCATTGTTTTCCACTTTTGATACTCCTATCCAAGTGTGTTTTTGGCCCTAATAGTTAGTTTATTCTAGTTTCCCATCCTTCTCCTTGTTAGTCTAACATGAGTACATTCAACCCATGACCAATAGATCCCTATAAAATCATATTCAAAGATCATTTGGAAATGGTTGGAAAATATCACTAAGCAAGCAAGAATACAAGTAAGACTACTCAAGCAATATTCCTTATTCTTTGCATACAACCAACTAATACACTTACAAGCTTATTCAAATCCTTACACCAATCCCTAGACACCTCAAGTATATCTAGTCTAGCATTTTAAATATTCATACACTCAATTACACAAATCACATCAAGTGGGAGAACTACAAATGGATTGATCCCTCTTCAAAGTATTGATATGTAGGAAACATGCCCACACAAGGGGTACAGATACACATTCAGTGAATCTTGCACACACTAACCCCCCCTCTTTGTTTAAATTGGTAAAATAATAATGGATTATAGGTTTTGAAGAGAAAATTTTATTTTTAGGGAGCTCTATAGACTTTCAACTACCAAAACTTCATATATAGGGTCACACAGACTTGGCAAACAAAACCTAAAAAGCTCAGATCCTCATGACAAAAAAGGTAGAGGTGGACTATGGTATCAGTGCCACTCCTATCCACTTTTGGTGCTCTTATATAATCATAAAATGAAGGTTAGATCTCAATTTATGATAATGTCCTAGTCCTACATAATGAATCTCAAACCCTGTCTTAGTCTTATCAGCCAGTTTTTAGCTAAGTCTTATTTTATCTATCTTATTACTATTTTTAGAAAGGTCAAAATTGTAAAAGAATTTACACAAATTAGTAGCTTAATTATTGAATATTTATTTACTAATTTTACAACTCAGACCCTTTAACTAAATTAGGAATAATACCCTAATATTCACAAAATTGTTAAATCATTTGGTGAACTCAACTTACTTTGTATACACATAAAAACCCTAGAAACCCTAGGTTTAATTTATTAATAATTTTTTTTATAAATTTTTATGATTTTTTACCTACATAATAAGATTAGACATTATCATTAAATTTTAAAATGTCATAGTAATTTTAAAATAAATTTCTTTTAAAACCTAATTGCTCGTACTAGGTCTTGATATTTTCCTAGTAATTTTCCAATAATTTTTTAATTTTTTACTAGATTATTTAAATTATAAATACACTTAAAATTTAAAAATTCAATAGTAATTTTCAAAAATAATTATTTTTTTAAAACCTAGTTTCATATAGTAGGTCCTATTCAATCAAGCATTTTCCCATAATTTTTTAAATTTTTAGTTGGATATTTCACTCAAAAATTCACTTTAAATTTCAATATTTTCATATTAAATTTCAAAATAATCATCTTTAAAACCCTATTTGCATATACTAGGTCCCATTTCTTCTTGATGTATCACTTTACATGTTTGTGAGATTTGTATCCTTTTTATGCATATTCAAGTTCCTTATTTAGATTATATATGTTTAACCTTTTCTACTATTATCCAAGTTGTTTTCCTTATGCCACCTAAGCTCCTTGAATCTCTTCATTTGAGATGAAGTGAAAGACTTAGTGGAAACCTTCCTAAATTCACTTAGATTCTTGTAACTCAACCATATACCATGGATAAACAACCAACTCAAATTCATGTTATAGATTCTACACATCTAGATAACACCAATTTCAATAAGGATAATTTTGATAAAGATAAATATGATAATAACAATGATGATACAAACACAGATGTTCATGATCCACCACATCACACTCTTGATCAACTTCTACTAGTTGTTAATAATGAAGTTGTTCTCAATAAACATTTGATCCTACAAAGTTTTTGAGAAAGACTCTAGGACCAACCTTGAGATATTAATCTTATTTTACAATCTATCATAGAAATCAAAAATTATAAACAATTTGAATCTTCTATTCATTTAGAGTAACTAGTTAAAAATGACACTATAGTGGAAACTATGTCTCAACAACCCCTATAGCAACCCATCCTGCCTCTATGCCACCAGCTACAACTACATCTTTGTATCATGATATGGCATTCCTTGTGTAAGAGATAAAATATATCCAATCCAAGGTACTAAATTTTGAGAGAGGTGCCTCTATACCTACATAGGATTTTGAATCTTTGATGGCAAGGGTGATCTAAAGACACATTTGAGAGCTTTTCATGTAGCATGCTTGGACTTTGTACTAAATGATTGGCTATTTACCAAGATATTTCCATGGAGCCTAAAGCATTATGCTTCAGAATGGTTCTATAGCCTACAGAGTCAATTGGTCAATACATTCAATCCTTTAGCTAACATGTTCCTAGCTCATTTCAGCATTAACATTGGTGATAAGGTTTCATATGCCCAAGTTACACAATAGAAACAAAGATCAAATGAGCATCTCATAGATTATGTTATTTGATATAAGACTATTTTGGCTAAGATTACTAGCCCCATGGCTAATCATGAGTTAAAAAATCTCTTCAAATAGAGTCTTCTACTAGCTTTGCATGAATCAATTATGTTCAAAATATTCTCTTCCTTCATTGAATTTTGTCACGCACAAAAGGAAAGAGAACTCAAACTAATTTCAATGGGAAAAATCTAGTACACAGGTATCTTAAAAACAACAAACAAGAGTAACAACAAGGTCCCATATAAAGTCAAAATCAATAATAACAAGAGACAAAATTAATCAATAGTTAATATAACATCTAATCCCCCTTAATAAATGGTTTTATCAATACCTCCTTGGTGAACCTTCACCAATCTACCTATTTCTATAGCTAGAGTTTTATAGAAGCTATTAGAATGTAACATCATATATCACCCTCCTATTAAATAAATTGAACCAAAAAATCCTCTTCCATAGGGATATGATCAACATACACTTTTTTATTTCTACAAGGCATTAGGCCATACAAAAAATAGATGCATCAATTTGAGACATAAGATACAGGATTTAATAGATGGTAATCATATTGATTTTAGCACTTTAGTTGAGCCTCCTTAGGCAAAGAAAAAATAGTATAAATCTTTGAAAATATTTTCATATCCTTTTCCACAAAATTTTAAACAAGAGGTAAGGGACACATCAGGAGTTCACCATGTATGTCATGCACATCCACCACCAGATAAATATAGGTCACCTTTGGTTAAGACACATCCTTTGAGAAACATGATTGGTGTATATAATTTTAGAGTTCTAACTAGACATCTCATCTCCTTCTTAGAGTAGGAGATCATTGAGGATGACTTGAATTATCATGCACTCTTTATCAAAGCTTACATTCATAATATCCTATTCATAGTGTTCTCATAGATATTGGATCTAGTGTGAACATGTGCACTATGAAATTATTACAACATTTGGGATATCAAAAGTAGGATATTACCCCAATGGACACATTTATCAATGGATTTATTTGGCATATATAGAACTCATTGGGTGAGATTATACTTCATCTATAGGTTGGTCCAACATGTGTGGCCAAAACATTCACTATGGTTCCCAGTGTAGGAGTTTTTGATATATTAATTGATCAAACATGGATCTATAAACTTTGAGTAGTAACTTCTAAATTTAATAGATTCATGAAACTCATTCACACTAATAAATTTGTTACAGTTGGTGGAGTTTCATATGAGTTACCACTCCCTACTTTAGATCCATTTTCTACTTTGCAGTCATTAGTTTCATTTCAACCTCTAGTTCCATTTTCTCCACTAGTTATAGTTATTCTTAAATTTTTTATCCAAACATATTTGAGTCATCCATAACCATCATAGAGATTTCATACACCTCCATAGATTTAAGATTCTAGATAGCTTCTATCTACAGTGTTCACACTAGGGTAATATTATTGAGATCTCATGTATCTACTCATAAAGTACATGTTTAGAGAGATTATCCTACTACCAGATGGGTCCTTAAGATCCCTATAATTTCATCCACTTCTCAGAGTTATAGGGTAACCCCACACTCAATTTCTAATTTAGAGATTTTAGAGAATTTATAACATATACAACATTTAGAGTCAGTCTAATCATTTCCATTATGCTTCATGATAATGCATGATTCCTCTCCTTGATATAAGACACCATGATAGGGAGTCTCCCATGACACTCATCAATTAGTATCATCCCTTACCATTTTACTTGTACATAGCTTCTCTTCAATTTATTTTACATAGTCTTCTTGTGATTGATTGTACATAGATCATATCTCAAAAATCCAAAAACAATATAACATTTCAAACTACAAAAACATGAAAATAATTTAAAAAACACCAAAAACATTTTGATTGTATGCATTATCAATGATTTAAATTTTTACTACTATGCTAGATTTACATTTTCTATTCTATGTTATTGTTTATTGATTTATCTACATTACCATGCTTCACTTGATCTCCTTTGAGTGTGTGTAGTGACATCTAGCTCTTTGATTACTTCACTCTACCCATTGAGGGGGAATCCTAATTATACATCAAGATATACATTGATATACATACCCATTAGGGGAATATTCTACATGATTACACCATCCAGGTTATTCCATTCCTACACCACACACTCTAGTTATCATGTTGATGTACCTTATTTACCAGCCTACAAATATTAATCTATTAACACTCACTAGTATATAGAACTCATGTATTTTTTAGCATATACCTAGTCTTATAATTCACGTCTTACATATTTTCACTTCTTGTTTTGATTAGTTAGATGTGATTGTATTTCTAGTTATTACATGCTTTACTTTCTAGCTTAACATAGCTAGATTGTTTGCATTTTTCAATTCCTATTTTGTCTCCTATATGTACCTTAGGACATTTGCCAATGTCTTTTACATTTACTCTTATATGTGATTTTGGAGCTCATATGAACCCTTGCATGTTTTAATTATATGTGTATGCAACATTTGAATATGCCTTGTATGTTTTCTTTCTAGTTTGAGTGACATGTGTCCATGTCCCTTGTTTGCTTGACCCCTTGCCCAATTATTTACACTTATTTCCTTGTGTTATTTTTTATTATTTGTTTCTAATTGTTTACAATTCCATAATATACATCATGCATTATCTTTCTTTCTTGGATGCCATGATGGAATTCATGCTCCATCCATCCTTGATAACTAACAACTAATAACTAACCAGACTTCTATTTCCATTTTAGTACATTACACATATTATTACATTAATATATCTATCTATGTATACCCCTATTGATCTAATAATCTCTTAATACAAACCATGATATATCTTGAGATATCTTATCAATTATCACATGTATCTTTGTAGCATAACACACTTATAGGGCTCTTTCTTCTAAGGGAAGTCAATGAAAGGTCTTCATTCCTACCCTCAGAAGAGGGAAAAACAAAAAAGGTTTTTGTCATAGAGATTAGAGATCTTAACAATCAAAAAATTAGTATTTAGAACACCTAGAATAGCAACCAGGCATCTAACTAGTCAGAACAAACTAGGTAGATAGTTAAAATATTAGAATAGTTACCAGATTTGGCCTAAGACAATAGGGACAAGATTGGACTACAACACTAGTGCCACCATTGTCCATTTTTGGCACTCCTATCCAAAAATATAAAAACCAAACTTTCAAGAAATAGGTATAAAAGTAAGTATAACTATAGTTTTGCATAGGTAGACTAGTTTAGAATCAATAGTTTCTAGTACACTTTTACTTAGAGAATCATGTGTAGCATAATGGATCTCACTTCCATTTTTAGATAAAATATTTGGTATAACTTCTAAATAAAAATCCATGTTTTAGACACCAGTGATTAGGGGTAATGTGCATGGCATATTTATTTTATTTTCTTTATGAGTTTAGCATTATCTATTCATTCTCAATAGTTGAATGTCTCATTCCATCTGTATGTGGTATGCATCATTTGGGAGTGGATTTTCATATAAATCCTAACACATTTTTCAATGGCTTTCATATAAGCCTAGTGTACTAGTTTTGAAGTGGCTTGTATACAAGCTTAATCTCCATCTTTCAGAGTGGCCAAAAGTGGCCTAGTTTCTAGCATACATTCAACTATCCATGCCAACATTATTAGATTATAGAGCATTCATGAGATTCAATATCCATCTCATATGATACACATTTCATATTGATATTAGTTCATAGCTTCACTTTAAGGGGTAATAATGGAGCCAAAGGACTAGCTAGCCTTTGTATTCTTGAACCACCTATTTAGAGGGATTAGACATATAGTCTAAACATTGATTAGCACATGCATGATAACATAGATTCACTTAGTGGGTGATGATCAAGCCAAAGGGCTAGCCTTTTCATTCTTGAACCACTATCAGTGAATTGACCACTCAGCTCCATTCATGATATTACTCTTAGTACAACATCATCTAGCATTACTCAACATCATAACAAGTTTTGTATTGGTCCACATACCTAGTGAGGTGTATTTTTTCCTTTCTCTTCCTCTCTCTCTCTTACCTAGATTTTGTACATTCTTATTTTAGATATAGCATATCTAGTAATAATTGATTTACTCTTTATTTTTTCTTGTAGATTCATACTTCACAGCATGCTCTCTCTCTATGTGCACCCAACATCAAAACTTTATAAGCTTCACCCTTGTAGGTAAGGTTAGGTATGCTTTATATTTTTCCTTTATCCTAGTATTTTGATTTTTTGCATCACTAGAATAAAGTAGGGGAAAATGTAGTCATATTAAATGTAAAAATTGGTAACTTGAGCGTGGCTAATGACACTCAACCCTTAGGTCCCTCTTTCTTGCTCTCATGACCCTCATAGGCATCTTTTAACTAATTCCCAATCATATTTAACCTTCTATAATTGATCTTAGATGAGCCAAACCCCTTTTTTCATGACTAATCCATCCCTCTAGGTCCTATTAGCTTAGGATAATAGCACCACACTTGGATTATATCACTAATGCCACTCTTATCTACTTCCAATGCTCTTGTCCAAGGGAATTTTTGGCCCTAATGGTCAATTTCTTTAGGTTCCACATCCTTATACTTATTTTCCTAACATGAGTACATTCAACCCATACCCAATAAATCCCTATAAAATCCCATTCAAATATCATTTAAAAAGGGTTGCCAAATATCACTAAGCAAGACTACTCAAGCAATATTCCCTATTCTCTGCATATAGCCAGTTAATAAACTTACAAGCTTATTCAAATATTGACACTAGTACCTAGCCACCTCAATTATATCTTGTTTAACATTTTTCATATTCATATACTCAATTTCATAAAGCACATCAAGTGGGAGAACTACATATGGCTTGATCCCTCTTCAAAGTATTGGTATGTAGGCAAAATGCCCACATAAGGGGTGTGGATACATGTTTAGTGAATCTTACACAAAATAACCCCCCCCCCCCTCTTTCTCAAAATTAGTCAAAACATAATGGAATATAGGGTTTTAAGAGAAAATATGCTCTAAAAGTAGATGTACAGACTTCTAGCTACTAAAACTTCATGAACAGGGTCATAGAAACCTGGTGAACAAAACCCAAAAAGCTCATATCCTCAAGACAATATAGGTAGATGTATAATATAGTGCTAGTGTCACTCCTATTCACTTTTGGTGATCCTATCTAATCATAAAATGAAGGTTAGATCTTAGTTTTTGATAGCATCCCAATCCTGCATAATGAATCTCAGACCCTGTCTTACTGTATCAACCAGTTTCTAGCTAAGTCTTATTTTATCCATCTTATTAATATTCTTAGAAAGGTCAAAATTAAAATATAATTTACATAAAATAGTAGATTAATTATTTCATATTTATTTACTAATTTTACTACTTAGACCTTTTAACTAAATTAGGAATAATACTCTAATATTCTCAAAATTGTTAAATCACACACACACACACACACACACACACACACACACACACACACACACACACACACACACACACACACACACACACACACACACGAATTTTATCATACAAGTAATGAATCAAAATACCCCTTTTGTATCAATATATTATTATTCACTCATTCTTAATCTACTCAATACTTTAGTCCATCCATTTAGCACACTCCTTTTGATCTCTTTCCTTTGTCTCTATCTTCTACTCTTTCAATTCATTCAAGTAAATTCTAGAATAATTAATCTCAGACCTTGTCTTACTATATCAACTAGCTTCTAGCTAAGTCTTATTTTCTCCATCTTATTAATATTCTTAGAAAGGTCAAAATTAAAATATAATTTACATAAAATAGTAGATTAATTATTTCATATTTATTTACTGATTTTACTACTTATAACTTTTAACTAAATTAGGAATAATACTCTAATATTCTCAAAATTGTTAAATCACACACACACACACACACACACACACACACACACACACACACACACACACACACACACACACACACACACACACACACACACACACACACACACACACACACACACACACACACACACGCACGCACAAATTTTATCATACAAGTAATGAATCAAAATACACCTTTTGTATCAATATATTATTATTCACTCATTCTTAATCTACTCAATACTTTAGTCCATCCATTGAGCACACTCCTTTTGATCTCTTTCCTTTGTCTCTATCTTCTACTCTTTCAATTCATTCAAGTAAATTCTAGAAACCATTGCCTTGGTATCCATTATTTATAGAGTATTCATGAATATAAAATTCTAGTTTAGCCATAATAATTTACTTAACCCTTAATACTTCTATCATGCTAACACACATACTCACAAGTCAACCATAGCATCCATGGGTCACACTTAAGCAATTATGAGTTTAAATTAGGCCCTTGTAGCCCTTATAGGTCTCACAGAGACTTATTAACCCTTTGAAACTTCATTAAGAAAATTATGAATATAATATCACTTTAAAATACATGGGCCTACTCCATATGACCTCTAATACATTTTAGGTGATTACTGCTACCAAAACACTCTTCTACTAAAGCATATTTTAATCAAACAATATTTTGTACATAGCAATACCATGAACAAAAAAAAATTCAAATTTTAATCTCCTTATATAAAATTTTACAAATATTCATACCTTATAATAAATTTTTTTAGATGTGCCTTGAATTCATATTAAACTTTGCTTTTTATACCACCTTGAAATTCATCTTGAATCAAAAGATATAGGTCAGAAACTATAGACTAGTTTTCCTTCATTTAAAATATAATTTAAATCCAATGGTCACTATACAAATACTAAACATTAGACACTTTTTCATCATCTTGTGATCTCTATAAAATTTTAACAAATATGCATTTTTAATCTCCTCAGAAATCTCTTGACTTTAACCTACAAGCACTCACTGTTGATCTTAGGCCATTGCTTCTAAGATCATGCCACTTGGTAGCTCTACATTCCCATTGCACATATTTAATATTTGACTCAATTCAATCCAAATATCTCCATATGTATGAACACTCACGTGTGATTCATCTTCCATCAAATCATTGACATTGAGACATGTCAGTAGAGCATGTAATATCAAGAACCTTTGACAAATTGACTTCACATGTGTCATTGATCTCTATCTAATAAGATTATGTACTCCATTAGATCCTTATCTAGTCAAATAAATTTTTGACCATTATATCTTTGATCTGATTTAACTCTCACAATATATCTTTGATATCACAAATTTGGCTAAGTATGGGAACTTGGTAAACTCTATCTGAGAATCTAACTTTGCACCTTAATAACTTTTACTATGCTCCATGTCTAAACCTAAAATTTGAACCATATGATCTCCTCACAAAGGTTAATCTATCCATATATCAATATTATCTTGAAAAATTCACACATGTGAAATATTATGTCATCAAATTTCTTACTTAGCCTTATTTATCAAGATGACTACTTGAGCTTAGACATTCATATGACTATTCTAATGAATTTCATTCACTTTAATAAGTATTATAAGCACTCATAACATCACATATAGTATTTTAAACATGTATATACCATAAATATCATCTATTAATTACCTCACAAAGGAAAACACTATCCAAACCATCAATCTAATCACTTTGTCATTAATGCACTAGTACCACATGCTCTCTTTGACATCAATGATAGCCAAACATCAATGACCATATTAAATATAGAAATGGTATATTAAATATATAGTATGGTGTAATATTCAAAGATATTTTTAAGATATGTGTTTCTAATATGATTTGGATTAGTATATCTGAGATCCTATAAAGCAAAAAAACCTTGACTAGTTAAACCCCTAATCATTATTACAAATTTAAAAGTTTAAAAATTTAAATCAATTTAATAATGAATTAATTTTACTTACATATATTATGGTTAAATATAATATTTTGTTTTATATCCATGTTATTTGGATTCATTTTATTAACATTTCAAAATTCAAAGCATGATAATAATAATAATAAATGCATTTTTATTACATCTTTTATGGTTCAAGATTACATTTTGTCTTACTTTGTAATTTGTTATATAGATTCATTATATATGAATATTAATAAAATTAAAATATCATAAAAATTTTATAATGAATAATTAAAATCTTAATCCTCAATCAATTCACATTGTTTTAATAATGTTCTTAGCATACAAGTATCATTAAGGAAAATATTTGTAAAATGACTTGGGAACAAGATCAGTTATACATTTAGAATGCTATAATGTAATATATAAACCCTATTTATGAGATTATCATGACTATTGGGACTAATAAATATAAATAAAATGAAGAAAATGACAAATAATTCATTGAATATCTTAATACCGTCCCATATAAGATTGATGCATTCCTATACATTGTAAGAGATGAACAAAAAAATCAACTCAAGCTTCCACTTCAAATATTTTGATTACTATTATTCCTATATCAAAATATACAATTTCATATTTTTCATAATCCATAGTATGCTAAATCACTTGGTTTAAAATAAATTCACATGTTTATTTGTATATAAGCATCCTACACACATCCCTTGATTACTACACAAGGTCTATTGTCAACCTCACCTAATGCATATGTAGATGATAAATATAGATTTTATATGATAAAATAATATTTTACACTTGTAAAACATAACTAATGGCTCAACCCTTTAATTTAATACCTTTATCATTTCCAAAACACTTACGTCACCATCTCACTATGCCTAAATATTTGTTTTAAAGTTTGACCTTGATATTTTGATTAGCTAGATCACCTATAGCCCATATTCTACTTAAAATTTGATTAATATTCTACTCTAAAAATTATATATCTTTAAAAACTATTTATTCTCTCAGACACTATCATCCAACTATGACATTAACATTGACACTAATTTCCCAGGTTTGACACTAGTGTCTATTGGCTCTAGGAACATGAGGAAGTAATAGTGGAATTACATTGTGAATAATGTATTTGATAATAATATCAAATTTTATTATTTTGGGATGGATTTATAAATAATGTGAAAATATTGATAGGATTTTCATGGGAAGTTGGTTACACAACCAACCAATGGGTAAAACATCCCAAACACAACAAATAACTAACTAATTGGATCATAAACCCATCAAACTCCCCCTTGATCTAAAGGGTATATAAAATATCTAGAGAAATGACTCTAAATTCATCAAATAAATTCTATTGTAACTAAAAATGGTGCATTGTACCTCCTAATAATGATCAAAACTGATGTTGCTTGATACATAAGCTTGCCCTATGAGTTATGGCATAAAAGGATGATGAAAATGATTAAAACCTGCTTATCCCCTATGATCATTATATTATACTATAGTACAACCCAATCAAATCCTATCCAACTACATTTAACCACATAAGGTCCCACATAAGAACCCATCCAAGCGACAAACCTATACTCTATATGGCACATCTTCATGATGCCCAACAAATGTTGATGAACTTTTCTCAACACTGTTGGTGCTAGCAACCCCTATCAAATCATACTATCACTGATGACTGATCAAATTCTAACTAATGACTAAATATTTTCCCTCTCAAGCAAGAGGTGAGAATACATGCATTTATAGAGAAAAAAAAACCAATCCTATTTGTTCTATGTCATGAATATCAGGTATAGAAAGCCAAAAATTAAAATTAAAGCAAGAACACAAGCCAAAAATTTTCATTCAAGCATTGAACCCAAACTCTAATTGTATAGCTAATTTAAGAGTGTAATTATCCTCCAACCTCCAATGGATCCTCCAACCTCCAATTGTCACATAGATGGTGTCAGTCAAAATTATCTTAGGGTATGTTGGTATTGTCTCTGAGAGCATAATCATGATATGACATTATAAAAAAAATCATTTTAAGGTGTTAGTTTCAACCAAAAATGCACCTTTATACATCAATTTAATATATTTATCATATAATTATATATAGAAGTATAAAATCAATAAATAAGCTATTACATTATGTTAAGAATGTTTGAAAACTTATGAATCTCCTATTCACATGACCACCTTTACACAAAAAGAGTGACAATAAGAAGTTACCTTAAAAAAAAAATACACACTTATATCACCGAGTACAAAATTCAATATTCTAAAAAATATTTCCTTTAAGTTGAAAAGCAAGTTGACCCCAAAAAAAGGCTTTGAAGTCCTGACCACCTCTTGTGCAAGTGACCAATAAAACTCTTATATCTGAATCACCTCTAACTAGTTTAAATATGTGAATAGAAAAAAAATTAAACAATCCTACATGTTTCTTGATGTGAAAAGATAAAGCTTAAACAATTCATAACATGTAAAAAAAATCATTGGATTTAATTACATGTAAAAATAAATTGTGTTGGTTTCCTTGGTGGAGCCCACAGGACAAATGAAATATTTTTGAATCTTTATAATGTCTACAATTTTTAGAGCACTATGTGAAATGCCATATAGATCTACATGGAGGTGCTAGACAAATTTGAAGCTTTTGTATCTACAAAAATTAAAATGTATTTGTTTTGACTTCAATTTCCAATGCAATTTTGAGACTAATTCAAATCCCTAGAAGCATTGGATAGGTTCAATTTTTTTTTTGGTATGAATTTCATGTGGATCTTTCCCTTTCTCAAATTAAATTCTACACTGAAGCTCTTGTGCACCTCAAGTAAATTCTAAGCTTTCAAATTATATCTCAAGCGACATCAATACAGTAAAATATAATGCATAGGTAAAAAATAATTTGTTTTGATTGAAAATATTTTATTTTCTCATTAGATTGTCATACTCTATAAATTAAATCAAAATAACCAAGTTTTAAAATAAGTAACATGTGGTACAAATTACCACAATGGTATTGTTTAATAGATCATGAAACTCCACCTATACGGTGATGTCAAGCTTTCCAATCTACTTAGAACATCTTCAAATTTACTAAGAACAACTTTACAATTTTATGTTTCACTATTTCTTAAAGAAAAATAAAAAATACTTAATTCCCCTACCAATCTCTGTCCTCTTCAATCCTCTTTCTAGACTCTGATAGCACTATTGGCTCCAAGGACAAGAGGAAATAATAGTGGAATTACATTATGAATAACCTATTTGACAATAATATAAAATTATATTATTTTGGGATGGATTTACAAAGGACATGAAAATATTTATGGGATTTTTATGGGAAGTTGGTTACATAACCAACCAATGGGTAAAACAACCTGAACACAACAAACAACTAACTAATTAATTGGATCATAAACCCAATAGTGTCTACACCTTAATAATGGTCAAATTTACAAATATGTCAACATGTATGGGTTAGCCTATAGTATTATTTTAACCCTCTCATGAGATAATTTCAAAATGTGTGGCATAAATTCAAGTTAAATACCATACATTATCTTCAAGTAAAAATCAAGTACACATATCTTATGAAAAAAAATACCTCTCAAGCTTACAAAATTTTCATATTCTTCACTATTTCTAAACAGATCATAGGAGAAATATTATTATAGTTATAAATCATTAAAATATCAGCCCATGATTATTATTTTTCAAGTTAAAAGATAGATCAGTACATGCACTCACATATAACATATCACATAATTATTCACACATAAGCCTATATAAGGGGAGAACTACATCGGTTTAAGGCATTCTTCATAGTATTGAATATGTAGGTAATACTCACTAAAAAAGGGATATTTTACATCAATATGAATTTACTTGAGTCAACTGACCCATACTTTTCAATATGGCATGTTCTAATTATAGGACCCAATGTTTTGAGTTACACAATGATATTTAGAACCTATGTGCATGATATGAATAGTCGATATGTAAGGTGAAAGTGAACCCTAATAGGTATAAGTGTAATTTATAAAAAATGACATGAACTTCATCATGGATAGAATCATTTAAATTAGGATATAAGTGTTGACACCAGTGTCAATATTTTTATGATAGTGTCTGGGTGACCATAGAGCTAATTTTTAGAATCTAATGAATCACACTCGATTATCATCTTGACTATTTCTACACCTACACTTCCCATATCAGATCACATATCATTCAATAATATAAGTATTATTCCTTATTTGTGTTTAAGTAATCAAATTAATATTTGGTATTGTAATTTACATATTTATCATATTTCCATAATTTAGAATTATATTAGAATATATTGTGAATCTAAATTATTTAATTGAACTACCCTTATAATAGTATTCCCTTAGTTGATTAGGCTATTCTATTTCAACTCTTTCTAAAAAGGGTTAATTATTTGGTGAAACCAACATCTGAGTATTATTATGTAAGACATAACTTTCCCTAGGTTTTTAAGACTTTTAGAGTTTCAAATTGTAGTATCTATTCATATTTTTATTCATATGAAACCTAAGCATAGTGCTAGAATATGTGGTGTACATATTGAGCATCTGAGCTTCCTTGTTTACCACCTAATATGTCTGAATATAATGTATTATCAATTTTTTCTAATAATGAGAATGAGCAACATAATAAAAATGTTATCATAGATAATGAATTTGATCATGAAGACAATGAAAATCATGAGAACATTGAACCTAAGAAATTAGATAAAGATCAAATCAAAATTTATTGAAATGATTTATAAGCATATTCATGAAAATCCCAAATATATCTATAATATTCTCAATACTATATTTAAAACTAAAGAAAACAAAAGCATTAGTGAAAAACCATTTCTCTCTATTGATAAAAAATTTGGGCTTTTAGATATGCTTATATAACATCACTTCTATTATCCCTCCCCTTGAGTACACCATTAATTCCTACATCTAGTGGAGGCATGGTATATGTCTTCAATCCATTTTTATTTGAATATCAAACAAATATTTCTACATCCTCAAAGGTAAGAGTCAATACTTCAATTCAATTATCAATTTCAATACCTATATACACACAACTGGTGTTTGCATCCCATTTGGTAACTTCTCATATATCAAGTCTCAATCCTTATGGATATATTATGTAAAATCTTACCCAAGTTATTCAATATTTGGAAGATAAGGTTACAAATATTGATTAAAATTCTTAAATATAAACTCATTTTATTTATTCACAATACATATTACATAATCCTCTTACACCTGATATAACCTTGGATCTTTTGCCAACTAGTTTTATGAACCCAAGTTCATACTTTATGATGGGAAGGGTGATCATGAATATAATATTTTATATTTTTATGTGTCATGTCTTGATAATGATTCCAATGATAATATTTTGAACAAATTATTTCCAAGAAGCCTAAAGGACTGTGCTTTGAGATGGTTCTATGAACGATTAGTACAATTAGTGAAAGCATTTAAACCTATAGTGGATCAATTCCTAGCATGTTTCTATACAAATATTATTGAAAATATGTCATATTCACATATTTAAAAAATCAATCAAGGAGCCAATGAGCTTATCAAGGAATATATTCTGAGGTATAATATAATTTTAGACAAAATGACAAATCCTATGGCAAATAAAGATATTCAATATATCTTCAAGAATAGTTTGATTGACCCACTACATGAGTCTATTACATTAAAGAAGTTTAAATATTTTAATAGATTATTCCATATCATCTTAGATCAAGAAATAAAAATTATTTCATTAAACAAGCTTAATTATGTATCCAATGCACTAACTACATCAAATACCAAGTTTGATATAAAACCAAGCTATAAGTGAAACCTTTAGAAGCTAAGAAGGAAGCAAAAATAATAGTGAATGTGGGGGGGGGGGGGTGTCACAACAATGTAATTGTCTCATCTTATCCAATACACCTAAATTATAGTTTACATGATTACTTGAGTCTCCAATTTCACTCGTTAAGAAGTTAGTGGATTGTCAAATTCTATCTCTCCCTACTCCCTTAAAGGTCAATACAATTCAAGCTCTACAAAAAGGATATAATGAAAATGATTATTGTAACTATCACCAATGTGTTGGGCACTCTAAGAACATGTTTTTAAAGTTGAATCATAAGATACAAGACCTCGTGAATAGTTAATATATCACATTTGATTATTTACCAAAGTATTTAGGACCATTAGAACCAAAAGATATTCAACAATCCATTACAAGATCATTCTAAAAAAGGATTGGAATTACAAATGGAATATAATACACATCAGCATCTAACACATTATACAAACCCATTATATGGGATTATTGGCACATTTACATGTGATATACCTCCTTTGGTTTAGAAACCTTATATTACATTTGTTGATAGGGAATTTTTGGAGGATGGTTCAGATCTTCACTCATTGTTTATTATATCATTTATTAATCATAAACCTATATTAAGTGTTATGGATGATAATGGTTATAGTGAGAAGGTATGTGCCATGATAATTCCCACACATTTTGGATATACACATGATGATTTATACCCTTCAACCAAGATGGTGAAATCATTTCATGGGAAAGCACAAGAGGTTTTTGGTGAGATTGATTTGGATTTATAGTTTGGTACAACACATGCAACCACATCATTTTTAGTTATACCACACATTAGAGTATTTGATATGTTATTGGGACAACCTTAGATTTATAATTTATATGTAGTACCCTAAAAAATACATATATGTCTAAAATATATTCATAGTAATAAGATAATCATAGTTTTAGTAATTTAATATGAACATCTATTACAACAAGAGAAGTTTTTTTTTAAGACAACTAATTATACAACCTATTAAGGTTAATCATGATAAAAAGGGCAAGAAAAAGGCAATCACATTTCCTAGGTGATTGATAATTGAGAGGTGATTACATTAGAGATACATATTAGAATCCATGGAACTATTTAACCCTATATTGAGATGGGTAAACATAGAATAGGGTTAAAATATCAAAATGAATAAGTTTAAGGGTGATTAAAAAATCTATAGCATGTCATAGAATTTTAAATTAATATAAAAAATATTCTAAATTTAAATACTGAGATATACTAAAATGGTAAGTAAAACTAGTGATTTATATTGTAATAAATGGAAAAAAGAGTGTATATCTAGTTTACTATGCACATGTAGATATGATGTGGAATAGGTTAGAAACAAACTAGATCTAGATTTTAGATCAATCATCAAAAAATTTAAATTTGACCTCTATGGCCTCAAACACTTGAACTGGGCACTTGGATAATTACATCGACACTTTTGTCTTACTTAGATGCAGGTGTATAGTAAAAAATACCTTCTAGATCTAGATGCAACTTCTTGGAATATTTTGGGTTCTATGCCACTGTTGTTTTGGTGCATTCATATATAGATCATGGAATATCACTTTTATCAAACCATTAAAACCCTAAATCTTCATCTTCATATTGAAATTTGGAAAATGGGTTAGCGGGATCATGGTGTAAAGATAGCCCCAAATACCCATCTTTCAATGGGTGTTGATTACATATACACTACTCTGAAGAGGGACAGATTTATGTAGTTCTCCCCTAATGTTTTGGCTTTTTTGGGGCACAAAGGTATAATATGTAGAAATACAGTAAAGCAAATACAACAATTACCTATCATTTAACTTAGAAAATTTAACTCATGGGATACTCCTTTAGTACTTCAAACCTGTATATGGGTTACCCCTATGACTTATATTGAAATAGGAAATAATAGGGAAGCTTTTCTCACTTGAATGCTTGATTGAGTGATTTTGTTAAGTTGCCTTGATAGTTTTTAGATATGTGATAGGTGGTGTAATAATGAGGATTGATCATGCATATACACCAATCCTTTAGGTAAATATCCCACATTATATCACTTATGTTAACCATAGGGATATGTTTCATTGGAAAATTTCATGACTTTAGGGCACGAGATGTAGACCCTATAAAACTATACATGATGGTTCTAGATGTTGCATTAACCCTCAAACCACCCTTGGACCCCCTTAAGATCACTTCACAACCTTTTAATAACCAAACCTAAGTCATCTTGACTAATAAAAAGAGAGGAGGAAGAGGTGAAAGAGGCATAGAAAATCATCATCTTCTTGTGCTAGAGATCAAAGCTTTGTGTGCAAGTACTCTTCTAACTTTTGGTGAATCTAATAAAGCTTCAAATGAACTAAAAACCATGACAAATATTAAAATGTTATTTTTCACCAATCAACAACCAAGCTATTGTCACTCTACTAAAATTTCTTTAGGGTCTACAATAAGTTTTTAGCCACTCACCTCAACATTCTCTAGACCAATAATAAAGTTGAGTATCTATTTTTATTAATTAGTTCCTTCATTTATATCATAACTTCTTGACCCAAACCAAATTTGATAGTAAACCATCAATGGTCAACTAAATTTTGATGGTTTGCCCTTAATCGTCGACTGTCACCTAACTATCGATGGTCACATAATAGTTGGTGGTTTACCTATAACCACTGATGATCACTATATTTCAATTCTAACAAGGTAATTCCACTTATTATACCTTAACAAAACCCCACTTTTTGACTTTCTACCTAATCACAGAACATCACCCTATTTTTTGAACCACGTCTTATTTATTTAGCATTAATATTTAATCATGTATTACTATAATTAGGTAGATTCATCTCTTTCAAGCACTTCTTGTATTTGATTTCATATCTTCTATTATTTATACAAGTAATTTATCTTTTATTTTTAGAACTTGATTATTCAAAACTATGGATTAACAGCCTCTAAGGAAGCTTGTGCTTCTTGGATATAGCTTGTTTGGAAACCCACCCTACTATATAACTAATCAACCATTTTTTAGTGTTTTTTAATCTATAAGTCATTCCTCTTTATACAAAGAGGAGTATCTACAACTGTCTAGATCATGGAGTGAAAACCAAATCTAGGTTCTACTAACCTCACCCTTATTTTTAGTTTTTAAAAATTTCTTCTTAGAGATAAATCAAAATTTATGTGAAACATTCTATCACATTTAGTGGGACCCTTGAGTCTTTTCTTGGGTTTATAGTTGCATCTAGGTGTTTCTTCTTCTTATTTTCTTGATCATACAATGAAATAAAAATTTCATTTTGGGCTTAAAATTGACTACATACATTGTTTGATTATTTATTTTATCTCACATAACTTAATTAATCAAATTAATTATAGCCTCACTCTTATCACACACACAAGACCAAACCTCTTACCCCAATCAATCATAAAAACATTTACATAAGGACCAACTATGATTTTATCACCTAATAGATACCTTTCCCAATTATCCTACTTAGATTTCATCACCAAGGGGAGAACCAACTTAATATTTTGGCTTAGTATAAACTCTAGTAACTCAGTATATTTTGTCTAATCACCTGACACCCTTATCACTATAGTGTGTGAAGTGAGGGGGTAGGCCCAAATATCAAGCCACATACCAATTTCTAGTATATATATTGAGAGACTTTAACTACCTGAAACCATCTTTAGATATCTTATTCTAGTACTTGCTCTATAAGCCCAAGTTTGTCTTCATAACTAATTCAAAATTAAGGCAAATCCACAAGAGAGACTAAAAGGAACCTTAGGTTTTAACATGCTCTAGTGTGTGTTTTATTTCCTTGAATTTTTATTACTTTTATTTGTTTGAGTTGTGAGATTACTTGTATCTTCCTATTTCCCTTATCTACATGGTTTTAACTAGGAAACAACTAAGAAACCAAGCAAATCAAGATCAACCCCCTAGTCATCCATCTTCCTCTTCTCCTTTATTTATGGAGTATATCTCAAATGTAGAGAGTTCTCCCCATCCTTCAATAATTCCTAACATCCCTTAGATGGTTTCCCAAGGTGATATGGATTTTGATACCTTTCTAGATAATAATCACATAACCCTCTAACATTATCTCAATACTATATCCACTGTACCCATACTTCAATTCTGCTTGTTGAACCACCTTATAGCATGCCATCCCACCTTATGGGTAACACTTCCATTACCACCATTTATACCCAACCTTTCATCACCTAGGCATCATCTTATATCAATAATCCCACCAGCACCACCATCAAAAACCAATCCACCCAACCAGCTAATACCCAAACACCTTCTGCCCAAACTAACAACTCTTTTAATATAGGATCAACCCAACCTTTGGGCATCGATACTCTACTTAATATAGGATTACCCTCTACTAGTGTCACCACCCTTCCCCTTTTTTCTAAGACACCTACCTCCACCCCATTCTAGAGCTTAGTGGTCCCCATACCTTTTACCCTTCTACCCATTAGTACCAAAGTTACCACCTATCCTCTATCTACCAACCCAACCATACTTCCAACCCAACCTATGTTTGTCCCCCAATAAGTGCACATTTCATGAAACTTGAGCTACATCCCTAACCCATACGGGTATTTACCTCTACCTTCCACCCAACCACCTATCTTTATGTACTCATATGTGGCATCATCCTAACCACCCATGTTTACATAACAATATGTGGTAACTTCTCAACCCCCCATTAGCTATATGTATGTTTCACTAACCCAAACCCAACATAATCTACCTTAAAACAAAGGGGGCACACAACCAAAAATTGATCTTGTCAAAATGTTGATGGACAAAATAACTACTTTGGAGTCATCTATTTTTGGTGCCTATAACCTCTTATGTTTTGACCAAATCTATAATGAACCAATTCATCCATCCATCCCCATTCAATCTTATCCTCCTCAATAGGAACTTCTCAAAATTTAAAATTTTTAGAGCAAGGAAGACCCTCAACAACATCTAAGAACCTTTAGGCATTCTTTCTATTTGATTTCCTATGATGATGATCTCCTTCTTCGAATCTTTTCCATGTCTCTATTATGTCTAACACTAGGTTGGTACAATATTATTATAAAGAAATCCCTCTTTTCTTTTTCCCATTTAGCTTAGAATTTCTTAGATCACTTTTCCATAAACATCTCTAAGAAGGTTTCCATCACATATTTCTACATCATCTAATAATTTGACGATGAGTCCATGGCTGACTTTGTAGCCCAATGGAGAAGCTTGATAAATCAAATCTCTTTCTCTTTACCCCAAATTGAGCTGATTGAACTGTTTGCTTAGGCTTGTGCTAAACATATTTCCTCCACTTTTTGGGTTTAAAATTTTAGGACCATTAATGAAGCTTTCACCATGGCATGGAAATTAGATAATAGAACCATTGATGATGGAAAGTTAAAATTGAGAAATAAGAATTCCACATTCAAATCAAAAAAGATTCCCTCCTTCAAACTTTAACACTAACACAACAAACAAGGGAACCACAAATGTGGTTGTCTTTAAAACCACTCCTCTACCAATTGTTATCCAACCCAACTCTTCCAGTTCTTTTAATAAAAACATTAGAAACCCAAACTACAATAACCAAAATTAATTTACTCTTATAAGGGAGTCATATGATTTAGTCATGGAAAATTTGTTAAAATTGAATGTCATATAAATCCCACCAATCAAACCTCCATAATAATTAGATTCATCTTGTCTTATACCTAGTTGGTATAAGGAGAACAAATTGTGTACCTTCCACTATCTCATTGGACATGATGCTAAAAGGTAAAGTACCTTTAATAACATCATCCAAAATATCACTGACAAGGGGGAACTTGTGTTGGATAACCCCAACACACCCAAAAATCAATCAATAGACATATTTAGATAGCCATTCCCCAACCATTCCCCTTTAACAAGCAATGAAAATAATAGAGTAAAATCCTCCCACAACTATGAGGTCCATACCATTAACATGGTTCTTAGTGAACTCATCATTGAGTAAAAAATTAAGTAAACCACATTTCTTTCACCTCTACTTATGAGGTAGTAGATTCACTCTCCATTCCTTCAAAAATGAGACCAAAGAAATAACTATTCCCCTTTCTCCAATAATAGAGGTATTTGAGCTACCAACCTTTCTTTTGAGAGACATACCAAAAAAATAAACCATTACCACCATATCCTTCTCCTTTATCATAAAAAAATCCACTCTTCCTTTGGAAATAATCCCTAAGGAAGAGATCACTCTACCCACCTCTCTTATAAGAGACTCATCTTCCCAAACTTTGGAGTCTTTAATTGAGGAAAAGGACAAGGAAACCACTTCTCTCTCTCTCCCCTTGTGGCTTTGTCCTTTGAGACCAATATTGAAATGATCAAACCCATCTATAAGCCCTTATTTTAACTGGTTTAAAACTTTGAGTAATTATCCCAACCCAATGTAGATTGTACCATGTTTTGGCATCGTCTTGGGTCTCCTTTCCCAACCAACTAAGATCCCTCAACCATGCCATTGCCAACCCAACCTTCTACTTTCACTATTTAACCCACTGTCACTCCAAACAAACCTTTAGAAACCTCTACCCCTATATTCATATTTGAACCAACCAAACCAACTCCACTTGAGATAACCTAAGTATCTTCCCTCATCATAACCACACCCATAAAAAACCTAGACACACTCCCTACCCAGAGCCTTACTCACCCATTAGTAAATTTGGATTAAAAACCACCAAAAAAATCCCAAGCTAAACTAACAATGATGGTAAAACCACCTAGGATCCCACAAACCAAAACTTTACCTTCCTTTTCCACTGTGCCTTCTATTTTGAGACCTCACCTTTTTACCTTAGTAAGGAAACCAAACATCCTAGACAAAACCCAAATCCAACCACCTCTTTTGGTTACACCATCACTCCTACTTTCATCCTCAATTATTTTCACCAAACCTTATATACCCAAACCACCTTCTTATTAGGCATATATTACAACACCTTTCATCCCTAAGTAATCTATACCAAAACCATCAACCAAGAATGTTCCTTCACCTAAATCTCTTACCATCAAACCTACTCCTAAAAAGGCTTCCATATTAACTACCAACCTTAAGATCTCAATGCCTTTTCGGCCTTTACTTTATTCTTACTCTACCATGCTATAGGTTTTATTGAAAGAATCTTGCTTAACCTTGCCACATATCAAACCATTTGACCGACATAGTCCTAAACCATCCTAGTATAATGAAAAATTAGTATGCTCATACCATAGAACACTTGGGAATGATATAGATAACTATAAATATTTCCATGTAGTAATCCATTTATTATGTCATGAGGATGACTTATTGTCAGATGAGCCTCCTATGATCCTACCACTAATCTAAGAACTAAGAACTATAAACTAGCACTTACCTACTCTCCCACTCTCACCTTAGAGTAGAGAAGAACTGAAGCATCCCTCCTCCCCAAATATATACCATCCATGTGGTCACACAATCACAAGCACAACAAAATGATAAGGGAAAATCAAATTTGTCCATTCCATGGACATATCCATCTTACACCACCCAATCACCCAACCAACACCAAACACATTTAAATTTAACCAAACCTAAGGTGTCCATATTGGGTCCCTCTCAAACAAACCCTTCTAAATTAATCCAACAAGTAATTTTAAAAATAGATTCACCAAATAGTAGTGATAATGAGTTTGTATGAACTAATCAATACCTTGCCCCACCACTGCTAAATGATGATAAAGGATTTATAATCCATAGAAGTTTAACCATAAGACCCATAACCTATAGCATCCCTTGTTATATCTCTTCATATTTCTAATTTTATTACCTTCAAGGACTTATAAATACCCTCCATCCATCTGGATGATCCAGATCCTCCCCTCTTCATTATCATGTATATCAAACAAACCTACATCAATAGGGTTATGATTGATGGGGGAAATAACATCAACATTATCTCCTCCCATGCATACAACCAACTCAAATTACCTGAGAAAATTATGTTAGAAACTTTAGTGGTGATTTTATCATTCAATGATACCATGGCCATAAATTTAAGAACTATTATCCTTCACATTTGTTTAGGACCCCACATGCTTCATAAGCTCTTTTGTGTAGTATAAGGTCAGCTCTTGTACAATTTTTTTCTAAGATGCCCTTGGATTAATTATATACGATGTGTCATCCACTTTACACCAATTCATTAAATTTTAACATGAAGGTGAAGTTGTTACCATATAAGCTAAATCGAGTCCTTTTACATCATGCAACATGACATACCAACCCAATGACATTCTCCTTCCTCTATCCAATAAGCCTTCATCTATAAAATATGAAGCCCCATATTATTCTACCAATGAAGAATCCACTAGTTCATCCATCCCTTTCACCCAAAATTCCATAATAGACCCTTTGGAATCAACCTTCCCACATCTTTTATTGGGGGAGTATCACCTTTTGATACTAGACACTTTTCCTACTCCCCAAAAGTATGGGAGTCTTGACCAATAACCTAGTTAAGAACCCAATATTGGAGTCATTATTCCTTTTAATCCCTTAACTTGTCAAACTAATTTCATCTATGGGGGACTTGATAAACCCCTTGACACTTATGTCACCTTTTTTGCACCTTGACCAATCACCTCTAGTTTCTCTTATCTAGATAAACTAGAGTTTTCCAATACATACCTCTATAGCTGTGCTTAGAAAGGATTTATTCTAGGCTGATATGAACATGAACCACATGAATTGATTCTAATAAATACACAAATAACATGGGCTCAGTTTTACACCACCTAAAAAGCAAACCAACCCACCTCCTATTACCATCATACAAACCAACCCACCTCCTATTACCTCATGATAATGGCTATGGTTAGTGTGGATGATGTTCATGATGATTATGTTTATGATGTTATGATGTTGCTATGACACTATTATGCTTATGATGATGTAACTAATGTTTGTGACATGGTTATAGTTTATATATCATAGTTCTATGGATGTGATAGATGGTATGATGATTATGATGATATGATTAGGTGATGTGATGTTCATGATGTTATGATATGATTATTTTTTCTATGGCATGTGATGGATAACATATGTGGATGATGTATGATTGAATGGTGATATATGCTTCATGATTAGTACATATTGTTGGTTAATTGTATGAGATTATTATGATGTTATTTTGAGTAGAGACATGTTGAGGTAGATTTTATGTGATGATTTATTGACTTATGATGTGATAAAAGGTAATGTTGTGATGATTTTATGTTGTTATGATTGGATATGATGGTAAAGATGTTATTTTGATTAAAAACATTTAAGTAAGGAACAAAACATAATAAAACACATAATTGGTTTTTACATGTTTTTAATGAGTTTCATATGATTATATGAAGGTGGTTGAATCTTTAAGAAACATAAAGTAAGTTAGATTACAAAACTAATTGTGAGAGAGATAGGATAATCAAGAGACAAACATCATAATAAATGTATCAATAATTAGATATGATATAATAATAAGATGGAATGATGATTATTCATTATCAAAAACCAAGAAAAACTTAAGTTAGATTGACTTATGAACATAATATCTTTGAATACTTCACATGAGCAGTCCTTAATCGGTTAAAAGTTTTCTTGACCAACCAATGTCAAGTAAGCTCAACAATCCCTTGTTTATAGAGGGTATAAAGGGGAGGTAGATGATGATGAAACCTTATTATGAGACTAGCATGATTCTTATGTAGGTTACCAAAGAGATAATATAAATAAATCCATGTCATATAAGGTGGAGACTAATCATTGCAAGAAGTCTACTTATGAAAGCCAATTGTGGCTTCCAAAATCATTTTCTAATTTTTCTAATTTTGATAATGGGTCTTTTTATTAGGAATATAATTGATGTGAGAATATTCTAATGAATTTATATGCTTTAAACTTAAGTGGATCCTGACATCATCCCCCTAATTTTTTTCCATAATAATTATTAGTCTCAAACCCTTGACTTATCAAAAGGATGGGGTGAATTTGACTATTCCTATGACTCATCTTGAGATGGTAGAAGACAACTCTCCTACCATTAATATCATTCTATGTCAGGGTGATGACTCCATTATCACCTATCTTGGTGTATAAGATTCTTCCATCCACAAATATCTTCCTCATAATAATTCAACCATTTTGAATGAATCTACCATATATATATTACTTGGGTACTCTAGATAACATGTAACTTGTCAAAATTGTCAAATCACTAAATTCTAAGGAACTCCAAGGCTTCCCCCCTTTCCTACAAGAGCATAGCATAAAATTTTCTTGGTCTTATAGTCATATGCTAGGAATCAACCCATCCATCACTACCCACAATATATTCAATAACTATGATTCCAAGCTAGTTAGGTAAAAACTTTGATGAATGCACCCTCACATAGCCCTTCTCATGAAGGAAGAGATTCAACATCTCCTAGCTATCAATTTCATCCAAACTATTGTTATCCCAAATGGGTCTAAAATTTTGTACCTATCACCAAATCCATAGGGGGAATTCACATTTATGTAGTCTTTTGTGATCTTACCTTGCTTGCCTAAAAGATGGATTTCCTTTACCAAGCATTAGCTAGCTTGTTGATGTTACAACCAACCATGAGATTTTATATCTTACAAATGGGTTCTAAAGTTATAATAAGATCTTAATTTCACATGAATATAAATATAAAACCACCTTTATCACCCCATGGGGAAATTTTTGCTATAGGTTCATGAATTTTGGTCTAAATAACATTGGTGAAACCTACCAATGCACTATGACCTACATCTTCCATGACCTTATTCACAAAATTATAGAATACTATGTCGATGACCTTCTTGGGAAATTAAAATATCATAAAGATAATTTGGTCATTCTTAATATTATATTTGAATGACTCATTCATTATCATGTCCACCTTAACCCCAAGAAGTGTATTTTTAGGGTCTTATTAGGAAATCTCCTTGGATTTATCATCTCCCTTCAAGGAATTAAAGTCAATCCCACCAAAATCAAAACAATCCTTGACAGGCCTCCTCCCACCCACCTCAAGCAACTCCATAGATTATAGGAGGATCTAATCCATTCATCACTTCATCTCTTAGCTCTCTAATCAATACCAACCTTTCTATGACCTTCTGAATAAGGATGTATATTTTAAGTGGAATAACAACTATCAAAAGACCTTTGATTCACTTAAAGAGTATATTCTATCTCCACCCATCCTCATTCCTCCCAAGGAAGATAAAGCTTTTTACCTTTAAATTTCTACCACTAACCACTCCTTAGGGATAATGTTAGCTCATCAGGATGAACAACATAAAGAGCAAGTTGTCTACTATATAACTCATATGTTTATAGAGTATGAGACTTAGTACACCCATACCAAAAATATTTGCCTTGCCCTGGTCTTTATGGCTACCAAACTTTGCTATTACCTCCTCGACTACAAAACCTTTATCATCACCAACATTGACCCTCTCAAGTATGTGCACTCCAAGCCATACCAAAACCAATATATGGTCAAGTGGATCATGATTTTAGTTGAGTTTGACCTTGAGTTCCTCTAGAATAAGTTATTTAAAGGGTAATTCATTATCAACCAATTGGTTGAAGCACCATTAAAAAATAACTAGCCTTCTCCTCTCAAGTTTCTAGATGAGTCCATCATGACCCTATCTCAAGAAGACTTCACCTATCATGTGACCATGTTATTTGATGGATTGAGGTGTAAACATGGTGGTGAAGCCAACAAAATCCTTATACCCCTTCATGTTGAACCTATTTCTTTATCCTTCTATCTATAATTTTAATTTACCAACAATATAGCTGAGTACAAAGCCCTAGTGATAGCTCTCTAGACTGCTTTAGCCTTGGGAGTCAAAATGATCAACATTTTTTATGACTCTCAACTTGTGTTCAATCAAATAAATGACTATTATAAATGTAATATAGATTTTTTTCAATAGTAAAAACAACTATATGATGTACTCTTAGCATCATTTGAACACCATTGTATCCAAACCACTCCAGGATCTATTAACAAGTTTTTTAGTGTGATAGCTTCACTTGATTCCCAAATCTAATTTATACCCTTTAACTCTAAGATATCCATCATTATCCATCAGCTTACCCAACCTTCTTATATCAAATCAAACTCTCCTACCATCTTCAATGTGGAGGAGACCCAATCTGATCTTTGGTATTAGTAGGCCTTCAACTATCTCAACCTTATCATCATCGCTTCCAACCTTTCTAAGAATGATCAAAGAGAATTTATTCAAAACACCTCATGTTATACCATATTGGGGGAATTATTTATAATTTCTACTTTTATGGTTTCCTCTTTTGTTTCCTACATAGTCATGAAGCATCTCATGATATTGAATAAATGCATGAACAAATTTGTAGAGGACACTTTAGTGGTCTAGCTATCACTAAATGCATCCTTTTCATTGGATATTATTGGCTCACCCTTAACCAAGATTTCTATGATTATGTTAAAAAGTGTGTAAAATGTCAACAACATGCAAATTTACATCATGAACCTAGCCATAGTCTCCAAGTATCCAAGGATCTCTAGCCCTTATCGTAATGGGGTTTGGATCTTATTGGTGAAATAACCCCCCATTATTCATAGAGACATCATTATATCATCACTAAAATAGAATATTTCACAAAATGGGTAGAGATTATTCCTCTCATCTCAACTAAAGTTGACAATATTATTGATTTTATTAACCATCATATTATCTATCATTTTTGTGTTCCTCATAAAATTATCACTGAAAATGGCAAATATTTCAAAAACAAAAAATTCCAAGGTCTTTATGATTCATTTAGTATTAATTTAAGTTTATCACCACCTTATCATCCACAAGCAAATAGATAGGCTGAAGCTTTTAATAAAACTCTAAACAACATGCTAACTAAAATGGTTAATACATTTGGTCATGATTGTCATTTACACATCCCCTTAGCCTTATGGGAATATCATATTAGCATTTGAAACCCTATGGGTTCTACCCCTTTTTATCTTATGTTTGGAGATGAGGCTATTTTTCCTCTCAAATTCTAAATGCCCTCTCTTTGAATATCCCTTAAAGATCTCATTTCTAAGAGTGATTATCATCAAGAATGTTTAGCCCAACTTAAGCTACTTGACAAATGTCATTTAGTTGTGCTTACCCATATTCATATATATTACAAGTGAATAAATCACATTTATAATAAAGGCATTCAAGTGTGAGAATTAAATATCAAAGACCTCATCCTAAAGGAAAATCAACATGTAACCAATATGGAGAAAATCAAGTGGCATAAGTTTGCTTTTAATTAGCTTGTACCTTATATCATAATGCACAAGCATAGATTAGGAGCTTACTGGTTATCCTCACTTGAATGGAAACCAAAACTTCAACCACTTAATGCTTTGCTTCTATGTACTTTAAATTTTTAAATAGGATTAAACTCATCTTTTGTCTAACTTAATCTCATCCCTTATTTTCACTCACATGCATCCCCTTATTTTAAGGACAACTGATTAAAACTAAATCATGCAATTATCCATCATAATCATAGCCTAATATTGAACATAGGTACTATGGATTTACCCATGGCATGATTCTCATGGTAATTTTCTCCCCTATAATAGGATGGATTCTCATGGTCATTATCCCTTAAACTTCTTTTACATATCATCCACCTTCTGGTGTTTTAGTTTCACCTTCATAAAGGTGAACTTCTAAGCCAATATAAGCTAGTCTATTTCATCAAAAGAAAAAATCAATAGAAAAATTAAAATATTAATCAAAATAAATCATTCACAAACTATTCCCTTGAAGGACAATTTCTAAGACATATCAAAATTGCTCAATATAAGGTAGACTACTCCCTTGAAGAACAATTATCCAAAAGACTTAAAACAAGGGTCAAACTTAGACCAATCCTTTCAAGGATACCTAAGTAAAGAATTTTTTAAAGCATATAAATTCATTAGAATATTCTCACATCAATTATATTCCTAATAAAAAGACCCATTATCAAAATTAGAAAAATTAGAAAATGATTTTGGAAGCCACAATTGGCTTTCATAAGTAGACTTCTTGCAATGATTAGTCTCCACCTTATATGACATGGATTTATTTATATTATCTCTTTGGTAACCTACATAAGAATCATGCTAGTCTCATAATAAGGTTTCATCATCATCTACCTCCCCTTTATACCCTCTATAAACAAGGGATTGTTGAGCTTAATTGACATTGGTTGGTCAAGAAAACTTTTAACCGATTAAGGACTGCTCATGTGAAGTATTCAAAGATATTATGTTCATAAGTCAATCTAACTTAAGTTTTTCTTGGTTTTTGATAATGAATAATCATCATTCCATCTTATTATTATATCATATCTAATTATTGATACATTTGGATGTTTGTCTCTTGATTATCCTATCTCTCTCACAATTAGTTTTGTAATCTAACTTACTTTATGTTTCTTAAAGATTCAACCACCTTCATATAATCATATGAAACTCATTAAAAACATGTAAAAACCAATTATGTGTTTTATTATGTTTTGTTCCTTATTTAAATGTTTTTAATCAAAATAACATCTTTACCATCATATCCAATCATAACAACATACAATCATCACAACATTACCTTTTATCACATCCTAAGTCAATAAATCATCACATAAAATCTACCTCAACATGTCTCTACTCAAAATAACATCATAATAATCTCATACAATTAACCAGCAATATGAACTAATCATGAAGCATATATCACCATTCAATCATACATCATCCACATATGTTATCCATCACATGCCATAGAAAAAATAATCATATCATACCATCATGAACATCACATCACTTAATCATATCATCATAATCATCATACCATCTATCACATCCATAGAACTATGATATATAAACTATAACCATGTCACAAACATTAGTTACATCATCATAAGCATAATAGTGTCATAGCAACATCATAACATCATAAACATAATCATCATGAACATCATCCACACTAACCATAGCCATTATCATGATCATAACACCAAGTATGTAACTATAAATAACAACATCACATCATCTAATCACATTTATAACATTGATAATCACATAATCAACATCCATCAATATCAACATCATTATGAACATAAATTAAATAGCCATAACATCACATGCCTAGCTAGGTGAATACACATAAACCATAACATATTAATCATCATAACATCATATCATAAATAAACAACATCACATCCTTAAACACAAACCATAAACCATGATCACATCTATATATCGTGAGCTCATAATCAAAATAATGATCATATATACAATTATGTACATATCTTTCAATGGATATATAGATCTCACTACTTCAGCTCATAGGCCAATATCAAAATCATATTATAAATCATAATACAAGGTATCGTGAGAGTCTAAGACCCTAAAACACCACTACCTCCTAGATCATATCCACCTCCTGAACTTGCCTATCCACATACAAATGTAACCCACTAACTTGGTGTTACACTATTAGCTCCTTTCGTGATCCTTACTTCGTACTCACCCATCTAGGCTCACATAAAAGTAATATAAATAACAAAGCCTCATAATAATGAAGCTATTCAACTATCAATATGTATTTAGCCATAGAGATAGTGACTGGTGGTCCTACTAGTGTTGGTCCTCACCCTTCTACCTATCTAAGAGAGTCTCTCTCCTATATAATCATAGATAACTAAGCTCTAGCTTGATCCCTCTCTTTAGTAAGGATGGCCAACTAGCCTTATGTTGCATCCATCTCCTAGGTCATGGTTATTAAGGATGCCTATGTTATAGCTAGTGTCATTTATGCTTGATCTCTTTCTACCAATAGTGATTATCTATTAAGGGCATCCCCTTGCATCTGGTCCCCACCATCCACATACACATCTATATCTTGTTATCCACCATCATCACCTTCAAAAATGGTGACATCATAGTGAGCCTAAAATAATGTAAGTTAGTCATCAGTTACACTTGTGTCATCCAAATCTACTCTCATTGATAGGTCTTAATGATTGATAAAGTCTTGAACTAGCTCTAGGGTACGTAGTAGGAAATATATATCCTCTCTTTGATACCTTAGGAACTCCACTAGGATATCCTAAATGAGGCTGAACTAACTCCTCACCTTGTTGAAAGTGATCAACTCTACCTCTTAATCTTGCCTCTCATAGATCCACCTATATCTCTATAGTGATAAATTATACCTCATATGATTGACCCATATAAGAAATCAAACATGCAGTCACTAAATCATGTCACCCCCACAAGTGAATCTAATTGGTCCCTGTACTAATATAAATAATGTTCCTCTTCTCTTGGTTTTATGAGGGCATAATCATACCTCCATCACATGTACCTAACTCTTAAGTCCATTTGAATAAATCTGTGTCATGGCATCCCACCTAGTTAAAACTTTGATGTGCTCATAATCCCATTAGTACAACACAAACACAATTTTAATGGCATACCTCTTATGTGCCCTATAACCCTAGAGTTCTTGATATATCTACACTAATAAGATAGGTGCCTAAGAATACACTATTTAATCCATCACCATACCTACCAAAATACCTAATAACATAAAAGGAAACTTACTGCTACTCACTAACAATGCATAACAAGTCACCACCATCATCATCATAGTGACAACCCATCTCAGGCCCCTATTCATGTGATACAAGGGTGCATAATGTAGGCCTTCAACATGCCACCTCACATGCACCATGTCATCACCATAAAACAAACCCATGAGTTGGTCTCACTCCTTTCTATTAATGTGCTCTATTGGGTCACCTCATAATGATAACCACATAATCCAATCAATGTCCTCTGATAAGATTATCATCTCTTTGGTAGGAAATAGTAATGTGTTATTGGTTAGATCCCATCTCTAGATGAGTGAAACTAACATATTCACATCATGGGGCATGTGTTGATAATACCTAATGTTGCTTAAGTGCACTGTTGATAAGTGATCCCACTCATAGTTTGTCATTACTTAATGAACCTCATTAAGTAAATGTGACACTCAATCTCTCATCTAAAATTGTTCCCTCTCCTACAAGTTTTTATACTAATGCCTTAGTTTACCTAATTCAACATGATTTTTCATATATATTATACCTATACCTCCCTGCATCATATCTTAACTTAACCATAACATTATATCCATCACCTATTTACCTACCAAACACTTCCCTAAACTTACAACCTACACCATTACCCACTAACCTTACCCCTTACCTACTTCACCCTTAAATAACCTACACACCCTTTAAATTTAACCAACCCCCACCCCATTTATCAAAAACCTTTAACTTTACCCCATTTCATCGACCACCGACAATCAACTATCGACCAATAATGGTTCCTTTTGGAACCTTCACCAATCAAACCATTGACTTCCAATAGTTAGAGGACCAACCACTAATGGCCACCACATAATGACCTATCAATGGTCACCTATCAACCACTGATGATTGATAATTATTAGTGATAGTTGATAGAGACTGCTAATGGTCACTATATAGTGATTGATGGCAGGTAAACCCTAACCTTAACCCTCTATTCTCTACATACAATCAACAATATAATAAGTAACTACCATTATAACCTCCCTCTTCCTAACCCCCACCCATATACCAAATTTTAAACCTTAAACCTTCCCCCACATATTTTCACAATGCCTCATCTACTCATCTAAAGCTCTAAACAACAAGCCAAAACAAAAATAAACAAGTCTAAAACTACCAAATATAAGTGCACTACCTACCTCATTTTATGATTGATAATGCAGAGGTTCCCTCATAACCATTTTCATACTCTATACTCTCCCTCATACTCTCTACATCCTCTCTAGTGAATACCTCCAACCAATCAATCTCACTCACTAACTCTCACCCAATAACCACTCACCTAACAATCTCTCAATCAAATGCCAACCACCACCATTTTTTCACTCAGGTAGGGGTATAATCACCATGGGTTGATAATATAAAAATGAGTTGATAAAAACCTTAGTGGAATTTTAACCTCACCCTTTTAGGGCTAAATTTCAACTATTGATGGTCATTAGGAGACCACCAATGGTTAACCCTGACCGTCGATGATCAACCTCCCAAAAATTTTCATCACAACCACAACTTTTTAAAAACAAACCAACTTACCCTAACCTAATTAACTACTACCTACCCATGGAGATTAACTACTCCAAAAAAAACACCAACCATAATATTGATCATTTTGGCCCAACTTCCACATGTTTTATGATGACCTTGTCTTGGTCATTTTGATTGTTATAGCTATATTGACATCTTGAACAACTTGAACTTGTGCTAATTTTGTGCACCAACCTAATTGTGTCTTCTCATGATCATTTCCTACCTTGGATACCTATGAATACATTGAACTTGCCTATGAGACTTACATATACAAGTACAACCTAAATACCATGGCTAAATGTAGTCACTTGGTCAACTTTTCACTTGTTCTTCTAGTACTACCTATTTTACCAACTACTTCAACTATGAAAACCTAGTCAATTCATGATCTTAGCTATCACATTTATTTGTACGTTATGCATGTGTTTTAACCTTGATGCCCAATCCAAAAAATGTTATCACCCACTTATCCACTTTTAAAACCTACCCCTGATTCTATTTTACCTCATCAATTCCCTATTTGAGGGGGAACACCTCCTCCCATAATCAAGGTAGCTAAACCTTCGACCCAACCTTCCATTTTTTATTTTGCATCTTGCTGATACAAACTACATAATAAAAGGGGGGAAATGTAGACAATAGAGAACCATACATAATGGTTTTAGATGTCACACTGACCCTTAAACTACCCCTAAACCCCCTTGGGACCACTTCACAACATTTTAACCACCAAACATATGTCAAATTAACTAATTCTAACCATTCTATATTTGTCCTATTGACTACCAATAGTTGACCCATAACCATCGATTATTAACTCAACCATTGATGGTCAACCTTTAATTGTCTTAAGGGTTAAATCCAACTCAACTCCACCTTGATTTCTTATTCTTTTCCACTCAAATAATTATTCATGTTAAGACTAAAGCTAGATGGCCTATTGAACACCTTATTTGAACCTATTGTTTCACCTCTCCCTTCCTTATATAAAAAGAGAGGAAGAGGTGAAAGAGGAGGATAAAATCATCAGCTTCTTTTGCCAGAGATTACAACTTTTTGTGAAAGTAATCTTATCACTTTTGGTGAATCCAAGAAAGATTCTAATGAACTAGTAACCATGACAAAGATCAAAATTGTTGTTTTTCACCAATCAATAACCAAACTATTGTCACTCTACCAAAATTGCTTTAGGGTCTACAACAAGTTTTTAGCTACTCACCTCAACATTATTTAGACCAAAAATAAAGCTAGGTATATATTTTTAGTAATTAGTTCCTTTGTTTCTCTCCATAACTTCTCTCTAGCCTTCCTAAACAAACTTATTAACCTAAACCAAATCTGATAGAAAACATCAATGGTAACCTAATTACTAATGGTTTACCCCTAATCACTGATAGTCATTATGTGTCAATTCTAATAGAAATTTAACCTATCAGTCCTTAACCAAACCCCACTTTCTAAGTTTTTTCTTAATTATAGAACATCTCACTATTTCTTGAACCATGTCCAATTTATTAAGAATTAATATTCAGTCATTTATTGCTATAGTTAGGTAAATTCATCTCTTTCAAGCACTTCTTGTATTTGATTTTAGTATCTTCTGTTATTAATGTAATTAATTTATCTTTCATTTTCATAACTTCATTGTTTAAAAGTGTGTATTGACAGCCTCCAAGGAAGCTTATGCTTCTTATATCTAGCTTACTAGGCAATCCACCCTATTATCAAACTAATCAACCATTTTTAAAGTGCTTTCTTATCTTTAGGTCATTCCTCCCCATACAAAGAGGAGTATCTACAACCATCTAGATCATGGAGTGCAAACCAAATTTAGGTTCCACTAACCTCACTCTTATTTTTAAGTTTTACAACATTTTTTTAGAAATAAAGGAAAATTTATGTGAAACACAAGACACTTACAAGTGTCTTAGAAGATAGAAAATAAGTACAAGTCCAAAAATTATAGAGATAAAGTATAATTAGGTTTAAAAAATTATAAACAATAATATAATACCTAGTCATTATAATAACATATGGTTAGACTAAGAGATAAGCAATAATCATAGAGAGATAGTAATATGAGCCTTTTATCACTAGGGAGGTCTCGAAGATAAAGGTACATCCATGATTTTTATTTTTGAAGTGTAAAAGACTAAGGAATTATGTAATTCATATTTAGTGTCTACATTTACCTCCCCCCCACCCCGCCCCACTTTAATGTAGTAATGAAATTTCTATTTTAAAGGAAAATAAATGTTACATGGGTGTGTATAACACACCTTGCCTTTGTTTGAGCCTAACTTAAGTGTTTTTTTGGTGACTGACCTAAAACCAAAAGAATGCTACATTATATAATTAGTTCATATAATATGAAATCAAAAGCATTAAAATTATTTAAATATAAAGAGTTGTATACACCTCATTTTATCCACTTCCATGTCTAAACTAGGTTTGGAACAACATTTTGTAATCCCATTTAAGTTTACCTAAAAATATCCAATTGGGCCTAATTTACCCATAAAAATTCTAATTTAACCCAAAATAATAGTGATACATACCTACTGGGGGAATATATTATCTATAATCATTTATCTTATCTAATTCATCCGTATTGTAATAAACCTTTTGTAAAAGTCTTCATAATGAAATTAAGTTAATAACTTGATTGATAAAGAAACATTACAAACTTTACCTATTCTTCTAATTTCTAATTAATCTTTAATTTATTTGCCTAATCTTCCTCTAATATGAAATTCCATTAATTTTTGGAATTATCCTATTATTCATAAATAAAAAATTTAATTATGGCCTCACATAGGTGATGTCATAGGGGCAAGTCAATGAAATAGATTGGAGTGTGGTAAAATTGGATTATGACATGGCCACTTACACACACTCTTACACCTCTTACATACTTAAGAGGATAAATATATGTAATTTCTTTCAAAGTGACTTACATACTCCAAAAGGCCTTAAATGGAATATACTACACACTATAAAGGTGTAATCATAGATTTGAGGATTGAAAATATAGAAAAAATAGTGGAAATGGACAAATCATGGTGAAAATAGTGAAAAACATGTTAACAGTTTCTTTTTTATAGCTCAAATGATGTATTTGCATAATTTTTTGGTGAAAATAGTAAAAATAGTGATAATGCAATTAAAATAATGAAATCGTAATCATTGTATTTCTAAAAAAATTCATCTATGCAAAGATAAATGGTGAGATCATGGCTAAAATAGTAAAATCATCTTCCAAAAGGTGAAAATGACCTACTAATTAGTGAATTCATTCATATAATGTTTTCTACCTATTTTATTTATAAATTTCTAGAATTGGTGAAATCATTAAAATCAATGAAATAATACTTCATATAAGAAAACAAGGCTTACTTATCATCAAATTCATTCTTTTTTATTTTATATATTTTATTTGTTCATAGTTCTCTAGAATTGGTGAATTCATTGGAATCAACAAAATGTTCCTGTTGATCAGTGAAATCACTTTGTGCAAGAAAACTAAGACTTAACCAAATCCAATTTAAAGATCCTTTTGGCTCAATATCAATTATTTTAAACTTATAATCAAGTTTCTATTATAGGACCAGAGCCAAATAGTGGTGTTTTGAGTTAAAACACTTTAATTATATCTCACGTTTCAATTTGGGCTCAAAAACAAATTCACACTTCAATTTGGGTATTAACAAACTTATTCAATTTTTCATATTCTTTAATTTCTTGCAAGTTTGTTTGTTTGCTTGATTGTATTATGGGGTTATTTTTTCATTTATGCTTACCCTTTCTTGGGTGACTCATAAACATAAAATGTTCCTATTTGCCTTTACCCTATTTTTAATTTGACTTATTGGGGTGGATTTCATCACCTTCCTATAATCCTTTAAGGGTGAGTTGACCTAGGAAATAATATCTTAACATCATACCAAACCCCACTTCTCTAGTGGAGTATATAAATTGATGAACGTGCCATCATGAAGACCTGGCTTAGTGATTTCACAATGTCACATGTAAAAATTAACCTTAAGGAGTTATTTCTAATATTTAAGGTCAATGTTTAGTAACCTTTAAAGGATAAATACTGGCAATGAGATTGAATTTCTTCATTAATGAATTTACATCCACATACTGTGATGTATATAGGGATCATATATATATCCCATTGTAAAATAGTAAGTAAAGCCCAAATTTGATAGAAATTCATGGAGACCCTTATAGCTAAATTGGTTAAAGAGGGACACAACCTTATTTTGAATGGTCCAATCTTGGATTGATTCATAGACGCCTCTTTTTCTATGGATCATTCATTGATGTAGGAGTTCAGAGGTTAATATCCCCTAAATATCACCATAAGTGTACTAACCTTGAGAAATAAGTGGGCTATAAAAACCCTACCCTAATACTTGAAAAAAATTATTAATGAACATTTAAACTTTTAATCCTCTTTAAATGCAAGTGTTCCATAAGGCTCAATGGATGTGATGTAAAACCATGTCAATTACTAAATCTCCTTATAAATTCTTGTGTGTTATTTCTTGATTATTGTGTCAAAACCAAATTTATAATTAAGACCAAATCAAACCAAGTTCAAGGCCAAAACCATTTTGTATACACATGATGAGGCATTACTCTACCCAAATTCCAAGTCAAACCAAAGTGATATGTTAGAACTTGGTCTTCATACCTACATTGATTGTTTAAATCATGTCATTAGGATATCAAAATTGAACCAAAAGACTTGTCCTTTAATTCTAATTTCCATTTAAAATTAGGTCAAATTTATTTGAAATTTTTGGACCAATTCCAAACTTATTTTAAATTGTACACCATTATGCCATCCATTTGATTTCAAATCAAGTGACAATCCTAAGCCATCCTTATTTTCAAGGTATTTCTAAGTCTAATTGCTAGTATTGTTTCTAAGACCAAAATCAATTTCTAAGTCTAATTGCCAATTTCATTTTCTTTTGAAAAATATAAAATTTGGAGTCTAGTGATAAAAATTGATTTATGATTATCAACCAAGACTATTTATTGTGCCAACCTTTTACATTTCTAAAATTGTTAATGTTTCTCAAATAGGCCAAGTCTCCTTTCTATTGTTTGTAAAACTAAATTTCCAAGATCAAGAATTTTCAAATCAAAACCAAGTTCAAAACATTTATATTGTGTGAAACATGTCCCATTTTCCTTAAAAATTGGGGACCCCTCTAAAAATATCATGAACTAGAGATTTAGGGTCTTTTATTTTTTTCTCATCAACAACACCTAGTTAAATCCTTAGAATATACATCATTTTGATTTCACCAAGAAGTAACATGCCTCTTTTATTTTTTAGGACTAAGGAGTGTTTTATTTTTTAATCATGATGCTAATGATGTAGGTCAACTTTCATTAGAATCCCCCAGAGTCTCATTTCATTCCCAGAGTACCATAATCATTATTGTTTGTAACAAATCAAAATATCCATAACTAACAAGTAATTTTTTAATGCATCATGTTCCTTTTCATTACTTAGTATTTTTTATGAATTTCATAAAATGTAAGAGAGCCTATCTAAATAATAAGGTGCCAAATCACTAAACATCAAAGCAACTAGTCCCCTAAACCTGTTAGAGATGACAAATCTTAAGATATCTTGAGTGAAGGGGAAGGTGTGATGTCACCAAATGTCAAAGTGGCCAGTCCCCTAAACCTATCAAAGATGTTAGATCCTGGGAGAGCCCTACTAAATGGGAAGGTTCCATGTCATTGAATGTCAGAGTGTCCAATCCCCTAGACCTATCAAATATGTAAAATATTGGGATGGCCTAGCCAAATGAGAAGGTGTTATGATCCATGAGTTTGACTCAAGAGAGGAGGTTAGTATGGTGTTAGTTCTAAAAACAATGAAATAAACATAGTAAACAAGCTAACATCTATAGGCCTAGATCATGGGGAGATCTTATGAACAAATAAAATGAAGACACAACTAAAATAAAAAAAAAATGATAACCTATTTACCTTCTTTGATTGTTCCAAGATGATGTGTTCATTGGCTTGCTTGGATTATGCTCAATAGTTCTTCATTAGTGGGGCTTGGATACATCCATCTCCTCTTGGCACCATGGTTGGCTTGATGGTTTGAATTTATTTTAACATTATAACACTATGTGTTTACTTCATGAAATTCAATCCAACATTATAACTCTATTATGTTCCAAACTCTCCAAATGAAAATCTCTAGTCTTTCTTTTATAGGATTTGAAATCAACTTGGAATGGGTTAAATCCTAACCTCAATTGGCTTAGATAACCCTAGTAGGATTAATAAGTGTCTAAAATATCATGATTAGCATGAATAGGTGTGATTTGAGATACTCTACATTTGGACAACTCACAAAAGGTCACGATTAGCTACTAAGATGCTCTTTAGGATATTTATTAAATTTTCCTTTTTGATAATTGATTTATGTGCACATGGATGAATTTAACTAGGTTTTAATTAGGATTTGATGTTAATTAATTACTTTTAGGCATTTAAATATTTCTAAGATTTGATTTAATTGATTTAGGCATTTGTTCTTGTTAATTTATTTCTAGGCCAAATTGATTTAATTACATGTGATGAAGCCAAATTTGAGGTGTTTAGAATTTTTTAGGCTAGATGTTCAATGATTGGTAAGAATTGGTATAAAGTTGGGTAAAACTCCATTATTGGCCAATTTTAGATGTCTATAGTTTACCCCTATTTGGGAAGATGTTACAAACTATAGGCATAAAAATGTCTTCTCAAAGAATGAGAAAAGCTCTGTATGCTTGAAAGATGATGATGATGATGATTGAATAAAAACTCCAAATAAATGTTTAGAAAGTCCCCTCAAGGGAGTGGCTATCACATGATTTATGGATGGTCCCTCAAAATGAATTAAGAATAAAGGTGAAATTAACCCATGGATGAGATAAATCCAAATGAGAAAACGATTACATGCATTGATTTATTAAAAAAAGTATTGATTTTCCCAAAGGTAGTTGTAATTAGTAATAAAAGTCAAAATAATGATTTTCCAAAGGTGGTTATAAGCATTAAGATAACTTGGATTGGATAAAGATGTTTGATTGATTGTGCCCTAGTAGGGTGGATACAAGCATAACTCAAGGATATAACCTGGAATATAGATTAAATATGAGTTGGTGCAAATGTAGATATATTGGTCTGATAACTTAAGAAGCCAAAAACAACCAGGCACACAAGGATGCAAAAAGTGATGAAAGATATGAATATAAAAATAATAATTGATCAATGAAAATGATTTATTTTTACCTACCAATGAGGAGATGCTCATCCTGATTAGCATGGATACAACTAGAATGGTCAATGTGTTGGTTTGATCAGGATGGGAAGGAGGATTTACTAAGGCTATCAAGGAAATACATCTTTGCCACTCCATTACTTGTATGACTTATTAATCTAATTTTTGTTATAGTACTTAATGGTAGGAATCATGATAGAAAACCATAAGGACTTGGATAAAATATGCATAAGGACTGAATCCTATAATCTAATACTCAATGGAAAACAATGCACCAATGATAAAAACCATGATGATAATATAGACATATGGATATGGATGCATTAAATAATAAATTCATAATGAATCACCTAATTAATGTATATATACTAAATCAAGGCAACAATGTTGAAAGCAAACAAACATGCAAACAAGCAAACAAATAAACAAACAAAAATCCTAAAAATAAAATCACTAAAAACCATCCTACAATGGATTTGCCCTAGTAGGGTGGATTGAGGATAATTTACTAGGCTTAGATAGGACAAATGTTTTTGGATTTTGAAATTTTTTTGAATGCATTTTGAATTTTGAGCATCTCAACCCGATGAAGAATTATGAGATAATAAGTGATCCAAGATCACAAAATAGTGAGAGCATGATGGCAAAGGGGGATTTATTTGACCTCAACATAAATCAAACATGACCAACATAGTCTTCAAATGGACTTATTTCATGGTAGTTCAACCTTAAAATAGAGGAATCTAACTAGTGTAGCAACTAATTCAAAAAAAAAAAGGCATAGTTGGTATTATGGGATAATACAACATATGAATGACTAGTTGGTATGTCAAGGCACATTAAACAAATGCTACCATAGTTTACTCGTAAGTGTTTATAACTAGGATACAACTAATAATATCAACGATACTAATTTTCCCATAGGTGGTTATAATTAGTAGCAAGACTAGTAAAACACTGATTTACCCCAGTAGGTGATATAATCAGGTTCATAGAAATAAACATGATAAGAGAGGAATAAGAAATAAAGGATGCAACTACCAAATCTTTTGTTATACTACTCCAAAATAGTACATGTATCTAGAATGCTTGAAAAAACTATTGAAACTGATTTGATTCTTCATATTAAAAACATGAAACCAATGGATGAACCAAGGACAATTGGGATAGGATATGCTAGATCAAAAGATGCTTAGGTTGACAGAATGGAATGATAGGTCAGATAAATGATAATATAGTGATAGGATGTCATAATGATAAGATGATAAATAAGAAAGTTGAAAGGGTTGATTAGGAGTGGTAAGGTGACTAATTGGGTATGCTACAATGACAAAAGGAATGGTAAATGAAAATTACATGGTACATGTTTGTGGTTGATGGTAGTTATTGGTTTTGGATGTGTTTATCCTAGGTATGATTGGCTAGGTTTGGATGTGTTTGGCCTAGGTATGGTTGGGTTGGTTTTGGATGTGTTTGGCCTAGGTATGGTTGGTTAGGTTTAGATGTGTTTGGCCTAGGTATTGTTTCTAATTATAATATTCTTACTAATGGGAATATGCACATCCTACTTAGAAAATGATATAACTAGAATAGTCAATCATGTTAATTAGTAGCCCATACTTCATCTGAATAGCTGCTCTATCATGAATGGGGCTACATATTTGGATGCTAATTATTTTGGTGTGATCATCACTGGTTATTGATTCTAATTCCTTCAAACATTGAGATAAGATATATTTCTAGCCTTTATAAAAGAGAGTGTGGCCAAGGATGGTAAATAAGGATAAATTTTGGTTGATAGGTTTGATTGGGAAATAGAATGGTAGAGGATAATGGAATGGATGATGATGGGAAAACAAATGAAGATCAATATTTTCAAGCACACATAGTGTCATTTATTTTAGATTTGACATAACTTTGGTGTGATGGGGTCAAAAACTTTTGAAAAAGGTGTTGATAGGACCACTAGATTTTTCTATTATTTGGGCCTAAAAGAAGCTACCATCTGATTAGTCTATAGAGTGGAAGCTATTATAATTTTATCTATGATAATGTCTTCATCAAGTAGTGAATAACTTTTGTGCTTATCTATTGGCACCTCAAAGAGGTTTCTACAAATGAAGTTGTCTTGATTGACCCATAGTGCCTCTAAGAAGGTTTCATTAAGGAATGTTTAATTTTGACTTTGATTTTATTTTAGCATCTCTAGATTGGTTTCAATATAATATTCTAAGTTTGAAATTTGATTGTCTGCTATCACCTTCAAGAAGTTTTCACTAGGAGATTATTCTTCTTCTACATGATTTTGTTCTTGGCCTCCTTGTTGTTCTTCATTTGATATGTCACCATGGATGTAGTTCAATAAGGTGTGATTCAATTAGTACCAATTGATACTTGTGGGAGGTATAATGTTAATAATATGGTTATGTTGGTTGGTGATAATGGAATGGGATGAGGCAGCACAATCCTTTTAGAAGATACTAGGATAACTTATTTTGATGCTGAAGTAGTCATCCTCAAAAACTATGGAAGGATCAAAAATTTATTAAAACTGATCTAAAAGACAGGTATGACCAATATTTTAATAGAAAAAAACATATTCTAATTCTAAATTTGATTTTGATTCAATGAACTTTGATTATAATGTTGAAATTGATGTCTATTCTGCTTCTGATGCTAAATTTGATACCAATTCAAGAATAGAACCTGACTCTAATTTTGATTCTTCATCTTATGTGGATGTTATTACAATAATATTTCATTGAATATTAGATATTTTACAAGTGATGGCCTATGATGGCATAATAAGATCTATAGAGACTGGCTTGTCAAAGTGAGATTTCACAATGATGGGGAATAGGTTAAGAGACAACTCCTTAGAGACTGGTTTGTTAAAAGGAGGCTCTTGAAAAATAGGCATATTTTTGAGGTAATTATTTTTAAAAATGTGGTTATAATCATTAAGAAGTGACTTAGTAAAGACTGGCTCTTTAGAGTGAGACTCCTTAACAATGGGAATATGATTATAATGTGATTCATCACATGTTCACTTATCACAAATGGTTAGTTCAATAATAAAATATTGGATTGGTTATTGATCTTGGTATTTTTTTATAATCAATTATAAAATGTCAATTGTTAGTAAATCGTGTTCCTTAAATTATTGGTTCTATTGGATGGATACTAATTGGCTTGGTTGGGGTATTGATTAGATCAATTGCGGTTTGGATGGATTGGTTGGGGCTATGATTGGATTTACTGGGATTTTGTAAAGTGGGTAATGATTTTCACTAGACAAGTAATGGTTGATGGTTGGATAATGGTAATGAATTTGGGATCATGATTGCTCTCATGAGCCACAAGATGAAATCTTGCAATGGTAGAGATAGGGCATTATGAAGTTTGGTTACTATCATGAGCCAATAGACAAAGTCTTGGAATGATATAGATGGGGCATTTTAGATCTTGATTTCTCACAAAATATAAAGGATGAGGTCTTGGAATGATAAGTCTATGGTGTTATGGAGCTTGATTACTCACACAAGCCAAATAATGAGGTCTTGGTATGATAAGTCTAGGCCATCATAGATCTTGATTACTTGTATAAGGCAAAACATCTAAGTCCTCCTAAAAAACCATATCATCCCAATTTTCAACTTGATTTGGATCATATATAGGTATTTGACTTTATTCCTCAAATAATTCATGACTATAGTTAATTTATGTGGCCATTCTATTATAAATTGGATTGTACATGACTCTACCGTAAGTGTTGCTAGACATATTTGCATCAATAAATAAATATCCAAAAAAAAAGGTTATAGAGTTATAAAAACTCTAAAAAATAATGACTAAAGGACAAAGGGTTTAAACTTGGTCTAACATGATCAAAAAGGGGTGGAGTTATATCTCCAAACAATGGTTTAAAAATGGATTTATATCTCCAAAATGGTCTATGTTAAAACTTGTCATAAAATATTATAATGTCAAATGTCATGCACACAAAAGGTCAAGCCTTTAAATAAAAATTAACATATTAAAATTTATGTCCAAAGTGTTCCAAGCAGGTCTAAACTAGGAAATGGAAATGTTGCTAGGTATTTTGTCCAAATGCGGAGTCAAAAGATAGGTTCAAATAGGTTGTGCTAAGACTTTTGGCCAAACACGATGTCAAAATCTAGACTTTAAACAAATATTATGATGATATTTTAATCTAAAAATCTTGAAACACTTTGACATAAACCCAACACATGAAATCAAACATAAACATGATCAGTTGGTATAAGGCATAAGGCAAAAGGCACCTAGAGAAAGGTTGTGTTCTACCAAATAAAGGCACAAATAATGATGAAGATAGATTCTATGAACAAACAAATAATAGTTTTCAATTTTTTTTAATCAATTAACCTTATTTTTGTAACCTAAAAGAGATATATCTATGTATCATCCCTTATAAAATGAGACTTAAACAAAAATCAATTAATGTTTATATTAAAACTTGGAAAAGTTAATCAAAAACTCAAATGTTGAAAACTAGGATATAGTTTACCAAATAAGGTAGATAAATTCAAACAACATGACCATGGTAAATTAAAATCTAGCAAGGCTTGAATGATTGGTTTAAATAATGATGGTTAATACATAGGACAAGACAAGTCAATTGAAATAATTTGAGCAACCTAATGGCTCAATAGTTTGGTTGTTTCAAATATTTTATAAGGAACAAGACATGAAAATCATTTAGGTAGCACAATGGTACCCATTTCAAACAAGTGACACACACATAAACATGTTTAGAAATTTTTTAAGATAAATGTGTGGTGACAAAATGAGTAACATAATGCCTCCTTGAACAAAGGAGTGATGTTTAAACAAACTTGATTGGATATGTTGTAAACAAAAAAATAAGTTTTAGTCTCAAAACACCAAGTAATAAATAATAAATGACCAAAATATAACTAAGTATAATCAGCCTAAATCTTACCAAGGTGTGGCAAAGTGGGGTTGACTAAAACTTACAAGTTTTCAACTATCTAGATTGATCCCATGTGTGCACACTTTCATGTATGCACTCAAGAGAAGAAACATGTTAATTAAGTATGCATTAATTAGCTTGTTGTGAAAAGGTCTTACCCTTTTCACCACCACTACATCCATCACTTGATTAGTGTAGTACGATCTCCATATTTATCATATGTCTTGGGCTTAACTTGCCACTAATAGATATGGTTTAACCACTCAAACTACCATCCTAGTGGGGTGATCCCAATTTTTATACCACCATCCTCCCTAGAGAGGGGTTGAAACACTATTAGGAGATGAAGCCCTGGGTCAATGCTTCCATAAATAACTTTTGAGAGGTAATGATACCCCCTTCAAAATCCAAAATGCATGAAAATAAAAGATAAGTAGAAAGACTTTAGGGTTACCTTTAGATCACCTAATACTATATTATTTTAGGTAGATATTAGGAATTGTTCTTTTTACACCTTACACTAAGCACTAAAATGCAATGGAAAGTAACTTTTGATCCTGTGAGTTCACTAGAGGGGATTGGGGGAGAGCATACATGCGTTGTCTTTTTTTTGAAAAAAAGTAATCAACAAACAAACATGGCATAAATGTGAATGTGATCAAAAGCATAAAAACTACAATTTGTTAATGTTCATTTTAAGGCACCAAAATAAAAATGTGTTTTGAATTTTGGCCCCTTGGCTTTCATGAAAACTTGTCAAAACATTGAAAAACATCTAAGGCATAAAAAATGAACTAAGTTCTTTTTAGACACCCAAAAGATGTTTGAGAAAGATTGATAACATGTTCAGGTTTTATTAGGTTCATTTTTATGCACCAATTAAAATGTTTTGGTTAGGTTCATGTCCCCTTGGCATATTGACAAATTTTAAAGAACTTGCACAAACACAAACTAAGCAAAAACATAACCATGTTCATGTTAAGAACTTAAACCCAAATGTTTGAATTTAACCTAATTCATTTTAAACACCAAACTTAAATGTTAGAAACCATTTAAGCATGTAAATTTGTGTTTAATGTATACCTTTAACCTCAAAAAAAGAGAGTGTCCCCTTAATTTAAGCACTTTTGATTGTTAGGAAATAATGTTTATTTTTTGAGCTCTCAAGCTTTGGATTTATTTTTCACACAGTGACCATCGGCGATCATAGACAACCATAAATGAGTTAAATGAAACCATCACCACATTTAATAGATAACTATCGATGATCAATATAATCACTATTAGTTGATAAAGACCATTGGTAAAGACCTGTAGACTTGAAGGTAAAACCATAAATGAGATAAGATGTTAGGTTAAGCTTGGTTAGACAAAATCTAATAAAAAATGTAAGGTAAAACCTATTTGATGGATTTAAATGATCTTGAAATTTATAAATCAAGGAATGAAATGACCAAAAGAATCAAAATTCAATATTTAGGTCCATTTCTCCCCTACAACCTGACCATTGGTGATTACATAGAGTTAGTAGAGGTTAGGAAGAATCATTAGTGTTCAGGGTCTAACCATTGGTCATTTAACCTGACCATCAATGATCACTGTGTAAACCTAATAATTTAACAAAAATGAAATTTGAATAAAATAATATTAGAAAATCAATTTCATATATCTTCAAGCATCCAAATGAATATTTAAAATTTGCATAATGATCTCCTTGCTATGTGGGATGGGCTGGGTCCCATTGGGCATGCCATCTATGATCCAAGAATTTGACTCAAGATATGAGGTTAGTATGGTTGTTGTTTTAATTTTACTCAAGGGAGGAGGTTAGTATGGTGTTTTTTCTAATTTGACTTAAGAGAGGAGGTTACTATGGTGTTAATTCTAAAAACAATGAAATCAACATAATAAATAAGCTAAAATCTATAGGCTTAGATCATGGGGGAGATTAGTGAGAAAAAAAATTAAGACATGACTAAAATTCAAATAAATGACAACCTCTTTACCTTCCTTTATTATTCCAAGATGATGTATTCATTAGGTTGCTCAGATTGTGCTCAATAAGACATCATAAATTGGGATTGGCTATCTCCATATCCTCTTGGCACCATGATTGGATTAATGGGTTGGCTTAATTTTGACATTAAACAATAAGAATTTACTTCATGAAATCCAATCTATCATTATAAATCTAGTATGTTCCAAGCTCTCCAAATGAAGATCTTTAGGCTTGCTTTTATAGGCTTTGAAATCAACTTAGAATGGGTTAAATCCTAACCTCAGTTGGCTTAAATAACCTAAGTAGGGTTAATAGGTGTCCAAAATATCATGATTAACATTAATATGTGTGTTTTGAGTTGTTTTGCATTTAGACAACTCACAAAAGGTCATGATTAGCTTCTAAGATACTCTTTAGGATATTTATTGAATTTTACTTTTTGATCATTGATTTTATTTACTCAAGGATGAATTTAATTAGGCTTTGTTTAGGATTTGATGTAAATTAATTTCTTTTAAGCATTTGAATATTTCCAAGATTTGATTTAAATTATTTGGGCATTAGTTCTTGTTAATTGATTTATATTGATTTAATTGCATGCGATGAAGCCAAATTTGAGGTGTTTATAAATTATAAGGCTAGATGTTCAATGATTTCTAAGAATTGGTCTAAAGTTGAGTAAAAATACATTGGTGGCCAATTTTAGATGTCTACAAGTTCCAAATTATTAGATTTTAGAGTGGCTAATACCCAATACCTATCAAAGATGTTAGAACCTAAGAGAGCCCAACTAAATGGGAAGGCACCATGTCACTGAATATCAAAGTGGCTAGTCCCCTAGATCTATTAGAGAGGTCAAGGCCTAAGAGAGCTCAATTGAATGAGAAAGAACCACATCATTTAATGCTATATAAGTAATCCCTAGACCCATCAGAGATGTTAAAGCCTATGAGAGTCTAGCCAAATGAGAAGGTGTCATGTCACCAAATGTCAGAGTGGCTAGTCCCCTAGACCTATCAGAGATGTTAGAATTGGGAGATCATAATTAAATTTTAAGGTGCCATATCATCTAATGTTAGAGTGGCTAGTCCCTCAGACCTATCATAGATGTTAGATCTCAATATATCCAAGCCAAATGAGAAGGCACCATATCACCTAGTATGTATATGAACTAGCATCCACCTAAGGCCCCAAGAAGGTTAGAATAAGGTACAAATAATATTGGAGATCTAATTATGATTTGCCACATGTCCCTAGGTGACATATCACCCTTATTAAGGGAATGATGTGGAGTATGTATTTGTGCTTATGTGACAAATTCTATTAGGAATGAAAATGATCATATGACATGTGTTCAAAAACAAGAGTTAAATGAGAAGCCTCTAAGAGATGTGACTACATGCCTACCATGCATTGGGTATTAATAAAATGGGAAGTTGGGCCTGATTGGATAGTTTTAAAACATTTCATCACCATTGCTATATTTAGATAGTAGTGGAGGATCATGGGCTCAAAATTTAATTATGGATTTATAAATAAAGAGATAAAATCTAACCACCAACTCAAATTTAAATTCATATAAAGTGAGATACCAAATTACATTAACATAGGGGGACATATGCATGTGTTTATAAAATCCTAAGAGAATATTGGTATGGTTACCATTGTTTCCTTCAAATAAATATCCAACTCCTTACTTTAAAATTTCCATAGAACACCCCTATATTTTGTGTCTTTTACACTCAAAGGCTCATAATTGCACCTCTTTCCTAATAAAATGGTTGCATCATCCTCAAACCTAAAGGCTAAACCTGAATATAAGGACACCACATTCATAGTTGGATTGACCAAGTTTAATCACTAAAATGATTTACTTTAAGTGGTTGAGAAAGTCCCCACGTATTCAAGATCAAATTATGACCAAAAGGTAGTGTATGAAGATGCCTTTAGATCCTACAAGTGTAGACTTTATAGAGTTGTATCCAAACCAAAGGCATTCCCTTGCATCGAATTATTGAGAAAAATCTTTCACAACACCATCTAATATCAAGAAAAGATCAATAATTAGGTATGATCACCAAACTCCTAGTACCATATTATTGATATATCTGAGAATGCCTTTAAGGCATACTACTCTCTCCTAGACTACTGATCCATGAGGGTCTATGTTTCACTCTAAAAGTGAAGTCATCAAATTGTGGGTTTATTGATGGCATAGTCAAGAGCAAATAAATAGATTTTTTACATATTTTTAATGGGTCTATTTTGATCCTATATGCACAATATATCATGCATTGAAGATCGAATAAGTCAAATAAAAAAATTGGTTTGGATGGAACATCCAGTTAGATGTCAATAAGTGGCAAATGGAGAGTGGTCCTTGTGGTGGGTCCTCAAGCCACCATGTGGCTTGCACAACTTAATATTCGATGGTCTAATTTTAATTATAGTCATGTAATTGACTATACTTTATGTAATTAATTGACTATCATGAAAAATACCATCAAATATACAAGACATCCAACATACCTACCATGTGACACATCAATGTCATTCACACCACAAATACCCATGCTTTCCAATGAAATTTACACACATACCATGTTTCATGTCCCAAACATCTATGAAATCACCACATAGCCTAAGACTTATGTCTTACCAATGTCCATTTCATGGACTATGCCTATGTATATGCATTAATTATGACTAATTTCATGGTATATAAATAATGAAACTACCACCCACTTCCTAAATATGGGATAAAGGATACACCTTAGCCCAAATGAAATGCCAAAGGATTCAAACCTTGGCATTTTGGGTAAAAGGATAAATCCCCAAATATTGCATCCAAGAGCCTGAACACTCTATAAAGTGTTCAAGGTGATATTTGAAGGCATGATTTTCATTATTATTTTGTGGAGACAAGGAATGTAAAGGAGTGTTTAGAGACTTAGATATTTTTTAAGTCCTTGAATAATATAATTTTATTTTGAGAGTATTTATTTGATAGAGTAAAGTCCAGAAAGATGATTTTGGAGACTTATAATAAATTGTAAAGTGATTTTACAATAATTTAATGGAATGATCCTCACTTTGAGTGGATCCAGAGATGTAGGCCATTGTGTCAAACTCTATTATCAAATTGTGTGTGGTATTATCTATAAATTTTTATCTCATTTATTTTCACTCTTAAATTTTTTGTCAATGTGAACTTTTAAAATTATGTGATGATTTTAAATAGTGATTTTATTAAATAATTAAAATAAGGTTTTGATCCCTTTTTTCATGTGTCTTTTTCATTGTTATGATATTTGTTGATTCTGATTATGGATCAAATTTTTTGCATCAGTGTGGAATTTGGTATTTAACCATGTGGATTGTAGTGTATGTTGACAAGGTTGAGATCTAGGTGGGGTGAAGGAGAATTGGCATAATATGATCTAGAGGTTGGATCAAGACATACTATGGAAATGGGAGATGACTTCGAGTCTGAATGAGATTTTTGATAGGCCTTCTTAGAAATCAAGGATATGGTCTATGAGATTTACGATGAAAGATGAAGGAAAATAGAGCATGATGAAAATGGTAAAAATTCTAAAAAACATTCCTCCTCTTTGAATGATGGTAAAGATAAAAAACTTTGTTGAATCTCTTCCTTCACTAAAGCTAGATATTAAGTTAGAATCACTGATGTTTAATGGTGAGATTAATACAAAAAAGTTGGATAACTAGATAAAGAAAATTGAGGTATATTTTAGGGTCCAAAATATTGGAGATGATGAGGCTAAAATTCACTTGGCTAGTCATTGAATCGGAGGCACAACTCTCATTTTGTTGGAGAGTAATTTGAAGTAAGCTGAGATTAATATAGGTAACTCAATTTCCACTTAGACTAAATTTGTTGATGAACTCAGAAAGTAATTTTATCCTTTAGGCTATATGCAGCAAGCCATGATGGATTAGCAATATTTGAGACAAACTAAAGGCCAAAGTGTTCAAGATTATACATAATAACCTAGAAGAAATACTTTAATTTTGAATATTCCTCTTTATACACAAGAAACACTACTTAATTATATAGGTGGGTTGCATAATTACTTGAAACATATGATTCTTATTCTCAATCCCATTAGTTTAGATGAAGTATGTGTTAAAGCCATTCATTTAGAAGATAGAGGAAAATAGAAAAAAAAATATTTTCTTAAAAGTAAGCAATCTAATGCTAAGCATTCTAAAGGGCAAAGTTCTAGAAAGGGTAAAAAAAATCCACTATTATTATTCATAGAGAAGAGAGTAAGCCAATTTGAAATCATTGTAATAAAAATCTTGATGAGTCTAAGTGTTGGAAATTACATCCTAAGTTAAAACCTTTTAACAAGTTTAAGAATAAGGAAAAGAAAACTAATACTATGGTTCAAGATCTGGGTTTAGACTCTGGGGATGAAACTAAGATCACAGCTATGAGTATGAAAAATTGTTCTTATCTTTTTGTTTCTAGCACTAAGTCATATAATGTTTCTTCCTATTCAAAATAGAAAATTGTGCATGATGATAAGAAAAGAAATGATTTGTTCCACATCAGGGTTGTTGTAAAACATACTAAGATTGACACTTTATTTAATAGTGGATCAAAGGCAAACTTGATTTTTAAATATATTTGTAAAAATTTAGGCTTAAAAACCAATTCCCATCCAAAACCCTATCCACTTGGTTGGGTGTGGGATGATGCAAAAATGCAAGTAACTAAAACTTATAGAGTGAAATTTACCTTTGCATCCAAATTCATGGATGAGGTTTATCTGGATGTAGTTCCTATGGACATATGTGGGATTGTTTTGGGAAGCCCTTATCTTTATGATAGAAAATAAATCTTCTATATGGAGGATAATAAGTACTTTTTTGGTAAGGATGGCATTAAATATATAGTCAAAGTACATCATGTTAAGATGAGTCTTTCCTTGGTTATAGTAGGGAAAATAAATAGACTAGTCAATTTAAGAAAGACTTTTTGTCTCATGCTGATAAATTCTAAGGAAAAAGAATATCCCAATCTATGGAAAATTTTGATCCTAAACATAAGAAATAATTGGTCGAAATAAAATATAGTTATGATGATGTGTTTTAGGATCCCAAAGGGTTACCCCCTAAAAGGGGAGTTCAACATGAAATTAAATTGTTACAGGACTTTCCTCTCCCTAAAATTGGCATAAACATGTTATCAATGGTTGAAAACAAGGAAATCAAACAGTAGGTAATGGAACTTTTGGAAAAAGGTGTTATTCATCTTGGTACATATCTTATTGGTTCTCATATCATTTTGGTGCCAAAGAAAGATGGCACATGGAAAATGTGTGTTGATTTCCATGCTTTAAACAAAATTACTATTAAGAATTGTTACCCTCTTCCTAGTGTTGATGATTTAGTAGATCAGTTAAGAAATGCTATCTATTTCGCTAAGTTAGAATTGAAAAATAGTTATCATTAGGTTAGGATTAATGATGGTGATATTTGAAAAATTGATTTTAAGACATGATATGGATTTTTTGAATGGCTTGTCACCCCTTTTGGGTTGTGTAATGCACTAGTTACATTTATGCATTTCATGAATGATGTTTTCAGGACATTTCTTGATGATTTTGTTATAGTCTACTTAGATGCTATTTTGATCTTTAGTTAATCTTTGGAAGATCATGTGATTCATGTTATGAAATTCATGGATGCATTGAGAAGGGAAAAACATTATTTAAAATTCTATAAATGTTAATTTGGCAAGACCTCTTTGTTTTAATTGGGTTATATTGTAGGACATGGTGAATTGAAAATTGATCCTACAAAAGTGGAGGTTATAGTTAAATGGCCTAAACCCAATACTAAAGTTGAGGTTAGAATTTGTATTGGTGTAATAAAATATTAGAATAAATTCATTTCTAAATTCTCATGTATTGCATCACCCTTGTATTATTTGACTAGTACAAAATAGGCTTTTAGTGGGGAGACAAGTAGGAAAGGGCCTTCGACACTTTGAATATAAAGATTAGTACTAATCCTATCTTGGTACTTCCTGATTTTTAGTATCCATTTGAGATTGAGATTGAACAAGTGATTATGCTATGGGATCTATTCTAATGTAAGGAAATAATCTAGTATGCTATCATTATGAGACCTTCATAGGTGGGGTAATAAACTATCTAACTTAATATAAGGAATTATATGCATTGGTTTAGAGTTTTAAGAAGTGGAAACATTACTTGATGAGTAAGGAGACAGTGATACATATAGATCATCAACCCCTCTAGTATCTCCAATCACATGCCAAGATACAATAATATAGTCATTTTCATTAGATGGGTTTCTTATAGCAATTTCATCTTGTGATCAGGTATAAGAAAGGTATTCAGAATAAAGTTGCTGACATGTTTTCTAGGCCTCCTATGGTAGTTGCATCTATTCTCTTACATCATAGTTATTTGACTCATAAAAGTTATAAATAATAGTATGATGATGATTTTGAATTTAAGGATGTGTATAAAGACTTGATGAGTGGTAAAAAGGTAGATGAATCAGAATATCATGTTCATAATGGACTTCTATATCATTTGGGTAAACTTTTCATTCCTCAAAATGAAAGGGTGCACATGATTAGGGAATCACATACTTATCTTATTTTTAGTCATTTTTGAATTGGTAAAATGGTTGCACATTTGAGAATGTATTTTTACTAGCCCCGTATGTAGGAAAATGTTGCCAAATATATCAAGGGGTGTGTTATTTGTGCTACAAGAATACCTAGTAATAGAAAATTGGGACTTTACACTCCCTTACCTATTCCTACCCATCCCTGAGAAAGTATTTCCATGGATTTTTTAGGGGGTTTACCTATGTCATGAAGGAAACATGATTACTTGTATGTGGTAGTGGATAGACTTATCAAAATTTGTGTTTTGATTCCTTGCACTAATCAAATTACAAGGGAGGGTATGACACACTTATTCTTTCAACATGTATGGGTTCATTTTGGTTTGCCCACTTCTATTGTTTTTTTATCAAGATTCTTAATTTATTGGAGAATTTTGGTCAACACTATGGGAATTAATGGACACCAAGTTGAATAAGAGCACTACATTTCATCCATAGATCGATGGTTAGATAGAGGTTGTAAACCACACAGTGGTACATTTGCTCATGGGTTATTATAGTAAACATCCCAAGTTGTGGGATGAACATTTATGCTATATACAACATGTTTAAAATCATGCACTTGATTCTTCTACTATGAAATATCCTTTTGAATTTTGTTATGGATATTTGCCTAAATCTCTATTAGATGTTTATTATGGACAATATTCAGTTGTTGATGAATGTAATGATGTTGTTAAGGCCAAGTAGTTCATTGAAAAGATACATATGGTACATCAAACTATTCAAGATCAGTTGGAAATAACTTAAGAAAATTATAAAGAAAGAAATGACACACATCATGTTTATCACCAATTGTTGTAGGTGATTTGGTATGGCTTCACATCAGTAAGGAAAGGCTAGCAGGTGAAGGTAAAAAGTTGAAACCAATCTGGTATGGTCTTTTCTAGATTAAAAAAAGGATTGGTACAAATGCATTTTGATTATATTTTCCATCTTATATGTATATTTATTTAGTTGTGAATGTGGAAAATTTGAAACTATATAAGCCTTAGATTATTTTAGATCATGATGAGAGTGTATCTATTCCTTATGTTGATGATTTTGCTCCTGAGTATCTAACAAAATTATAGTAAGATAAAATTCTTGATAGGAAGGTTTAGACTTCATGAAGGGGAGATGTTTAGTATATTCAAGTAGGTCTCAAAGGGATGCACCCAAATAAATCCAAATGGATATAAGCCAAAAGTGTGAGGGAGAAAAACCCTCACATCTTTGCCAATTAATCAGCTTTTAGAGGTCTAAAAGTTCCTAGTGGGGAGGATTGATCTAGGAGGATCTATTTTTTGCTCTAAAAATTAAGTCATCAAATTGTGGGTTGATCGATGGCATAACAAATATCTCATTGAGATATTTATGGTGTAATTTGAGTGGGTCAATTTTGAACCCGTATGCATAAGATATCATGCATTGAAGATCAAACAGGGCAAATAAAAAAAAATGATTTGGATGGAGCATCTAGTTAGACATTGACAAGTGGTGAATGGAGAGTGGTCCACATGGTGGGTCCTCAAGCCACCATGTGGCTTGCAAGCACTTAATATTCTATGGTCCAATTTTATTTATAGTCATCTAATTGACTATATTTTATGTAATTAATTAACTATCATGATAAAGACCATTGAATATATAAGACATCTAACATACCTTCCAAATGACATATCTATGTAATTCAAGCCATAAATACCCATGGTTTCCAATGAAGTTTCCACACATACCACATTACATGTTCTAAGCATCCACAAAATCACCACATAGCCTGAGACTTATGTCTTAACAACGTCCACTTCATGGACTATGCCTACATATAGGCATTACTTACCACTAATTTTGTGGTATATAAATAACAAAACTCCCACCCACTTCCCAAATGTGGGATAAAATATATACCTTATCGCAAACACAATGCCAAAGGACTCAAACCTTGGCATTTGTGGTAAAAGGATAAAGCCCTAACCATTGCATCTGAGAGCCGAGCACTCTATAAAGTGCATGAGTTGATATTTAAAGGCATGTTTTTTAGTGTTATTTTATGGAGATAAGACATGTAAAGGAGTGTTTAGAGACATATATTTTTAAAGGCCTCAAATAATATAATTTTTTTTTGAGAGTATATCTTCGATAGAGTAAAGTCTGGAAAGATTATTTTGGATACTTTTAAGAAATTATAAATCTATTTTGTAATAATTTAATGGATCGATCCTCACTTTGAGTGGATCTAGAGATGTAGACCATTTTTCTAAACTACATTATCAAATCATGTATGGTATTATCTGTGAATTTTTGTCTCATTTATTTGCACTCTTAAAATTTCTATCAGTGTGAATTTTTAAAATTTTATAATCATTTTAAATATTGATTTTATTAAATCATTAAAATAAGGTTTTGATCCTTTTTTTCAAGTGTCTTTTCCACTATTACAACATTTGTTGATTTTGATTATGGATCAACTACACTTTCTCCAATGATTCATTAGTGATAGTAGTCTAGATAAGGAGCTAAGAGATATATGATATCCTCTATGATAGGGATAAGAACCCAAATTATAAATGGCTTAATAAGGATTATATCAATGCATATATAATTTACACCTTCTGGGAGGAAGTTTGGGAGGGAATAATCTTGCTCAACTATATATTCAGAGACCAAGACAACTAACATGTCAATGAGTTGTGGGTGCCTCTCTTACACATAATACTTACATGCTCAGAGGTCCCAGATATGGGAGGACTAATAAAATTCAAGTTGGTCAATACCATTGCTAATTGTTTAATTGGGGGAAATTTATACATGATGATCTACCTATTAGATGCAATCTATGAGACACTCTCTTTCAATCCTTCTACCTTTTTTATGTGGGTTCTTGTGGGCTCAACAGTCCACATAGTATTTTAGAAACTATATAGCCACTAGTTCCACCATCACATCTAGGACATATGCAAGTATTTCTACCTAGTGGTCTACCAAGCCATCAATAAATAATTGATTCCTTATCTCTTGAAGGTAATTAGATATTCCATCATAACCATTAGGGACTATTGATTATACAAGGATACCATTATGATTTAGATCATGGGTTTATTTAAGGACCCCAGTTTCCAAAAATGTTAATAGAAGGCATGCCCACAACAACTGATCACATTAATACACCACATCTACAAGACCTTCCCTTTAATTTAGAACATGGTGGTTGGGTGAAACTCTTTCACCTTTGTAAATTATAAAATCTAACAATGGGACCTTAAAGGGGTAATCTAAGCTCAGTTGACATGGTACTCAACCTTCTTCAACACCAACTATGGTCATCAAGATGAAGATGATGATGAGTTATATATGAATGCCACTAATGACCAAGATATACTATCCTAGATCAAAACCAAGAAGAATAAGAAAGGAAATAAGGAACAATAAATCCACTTTGTGCCTCCTTTATATCATAATTGATCCTGAAAGACCCACCTCTAATAGATATGGCCATCTCTCATAGTATCCTACAAGGTGTCTACCACCTTCTCCTCTTTGAGACTCAAATCTAGCTCTACTTCTACAAATATCTCCTACTCTTTATGCCTTGGATCTTCCTCCATCTAATTTAGTTGATCTTTGTTTCTTGACTCCTCCTCTACCTTTGACTCCTATGGTATCTATAGTAGCCAGGACATGGTAGAGCCAATCCCAAACTACTCAATGCCAAATAACCTATGCATAACCCACTCAACCACTATCACCTAAACCTTGGGGTACATAGACCTTAAGGTTTGATGTGACTAATATCCTAAGAGTAATCTCTGAGTGAATATTCCATAAGTGAAGATCCCAGTAGGCATACATATTAGTTTCTCCTTTCATACATCCATCTCCTCTAATTTACCTTCCACCCCTCACTCCCACCACTTTATAACACCTAATATGGGGCCCATCAATTCATCTCTAACCTCACAAATCCTTAAAGTGGTGCCTCCTCTATTTCCCATTATTCCCCCTCCATATTTCACCTAATTACATTTAAACTTAGTCTTATCGAGTGTCCTTTCCTCTTCTTTCTATTCTAATCCCTCTATCTCATAACCTCAAATCTTCTTGATGCCTCCCTAAGGCATGCCTTTAATATCTGGCAAAATTCAACTTTTAGGAGCATACCACTCATAGAAAGGACCCTTATGATGCCTATTATAGTCATTTTAGTGCTCCCATTAGTACCATTAAGTCCTCCATCATTGAACCCTATAGTTCCTATCATCTTGGTCAAACCATCTCCTATATTATTTAATGTTGACCTAGGCAAGAGGTAGAAGAAGAAACAACAGGAAACCCATACTCTAGATCTTGCTTAAAGGCCTTATTTTTTGATTTAACCTCATTTGTAGGCCTCAATATATCGTCCAAATATAGTTGCAACATCTTAACACCTAGATCCTTAGTACCCTATTTCCATTACTCAAGGTACCACAAGACTCGCCTTTAACCAACCCATCTCTTCCTTTCTCTTTAATGATCCATTCTTAGGGGAGATTATAGCTTATGTGGACCTAACTCAGATAAAATGGTAGGTTAAAATTTTACCTTAGGAATTCCCTTTCATTCTCCCCCCTTCCCCTCATATTCCCCCTCCACCTCTACTACTTTCCTCATTCACTACTTCCACTTCATCTCCCCTCCACCTTGTTCTCTACCCTTCACTATCATTTTAGGCAACCCTATTACACCTCCCACAACATAAGTAATAGTCCCAAGGTCACAAGTGTTGGATATGACTATCTAGGGAAACCCTAAAATGAAATGGATTTTTGATCGAGCCTTTATAATCATGAATAAACCACTCATGTAGAGTTTCATCCTAGAGGGAAACTCAGTTGTGTGATAGACCCATCAAGATCTATTCTCCCTCACCAAGGTGAGGACTTACATAAGGTAAGAGAGGATGGTCAAGGACTAAATATCATTTCTTTGAGATACCCTTGATATGGCCAATAATATCTTTGAAGATATGTAGAGGTAGCTCTAAATTTTATAAGCCCAAGTGAGGAGCACATTTCTAGTCAATTTAATTTTCTAGATCAAGAGTGCCCTCTTACTACTTTTCTTCATTATTGGTAAAGTAGTAAAAACATTAGTTAAGACCAATGTACTTACCTAGTGGCCTCAAGCCTACATGGAGAAGATTATAGAGATTGATGGAAAATTTTAGAAACTACAAGTGTTGGTCAATAAAGGAATTTTACTGGAGCTTAACTTATGCCAACCTCAAAATTGGGGTTGTAATAAACATACACTAAGAACATGAGCTGCTATGGAGGAATGGTTGGCCTTGGATTGCAATATAATGGGACCAATGGAAGAGATCCAAAATAAGATATTGACCTACTCTAAAGAGGTCAATATCTCATTGTTATTCCATCTAGATGGCACCTTACTTGATCAAGTGGAATTTAGAGTCCACCTGAATCAATTCAAATATGTTATCAGGAGAAAGTGTCAAAGGCAAACCAAGAAGGGACCCAATTAATTTTATATCTTTCAACATAGTCCATGATAAGCATCAACCAAGTCTCTAGAGCCCAAACATCAATATAATCACCTTTCCAAGTCTCCCAAATACTAATAACTCAAGCCAAGGTAATATTCAAGAAGGCCCCAATAAACCTTTCCAAGCTAGATAAGGAGTTTGACCTCATGGAAGCCATGTTGGAAGCTAGGAGTACCTAGTCAAATTAGTTAGGAACTAGACCTTCTTAGCCACCTCTTAATGTCAATTGTGTGGTCCCCCATAGATGTATTTCAGGTTTGTATGGTTTTTTTTTTTTTTTGAAATATGATTATAACTATAATGAGTGGCCATCATGGCCCAAGATAGGATCCTCATGTTATTTTTAGGTGATCCCCAACCTTATATATATAAGTAATAATTGTATTGTATTATAGGGTCAAATAGAAATTGATAAAAAATGTTGTTGGATTATAGCTAGGTTTCACCTACTTTTCTTTCTTCACTATAGACTATAAAATTGGCCTAGATTGATTATTGTAATAGGATTTACTCTTTTTAATGAATACAATCTCTAGTTTATAAAAGAGGGTCTATTTTATGTTTCAATTATCTTTCATATTCATATTTTTATGATTATTAAATATAATTTTATTGTATTAACACTGTGTCTATTTATGTATGTTGTGGTTATGATGTGCTTCACTATTATAATCACTGTGTGATCTCTCTTGTTTCCCATTTGGTAGTGTTGATAATTTGTGTGTTAACCTAAAAATTATCATATGGTGTTTATGTGTATTCAAAAATAAACTCCTAGTACTCATCATTGGTGAGATATCATATTGAAGGCATACTCTTGGTTCCATTAGACTATTCACATTGTATGTTTTTAGATGTCGAACTTTAGTAAAACTCAGTCTATAATGGTATAACTATGGCAAAGTCATTGGGTTTAATGATTAATGAATTGATTTAATTTTTTATTTTGAGGCTCCCCTTTTCTTCCTTACCCTTCCCTCTCTTTTGTGTTTTTTTAATTTGGAATCAAACTACTCCTTCCCCTTATGTTTATAAATAATAATCCCAATACTAAAATTCTCATAATAATATTTGACCTGTGTTCAAGACATTAGATTAAACTTTTGATTGTGATAGTGTATCTCTTTGAGACTATTCACATAAAATCCATTTGTGAATTAAAATACCTACAGTCATTCCCTGGACTAATCCTAGATCAGTCCTAAAATAGAGGATGAAAGTTCATAGTTTTCCCCACCTTCTACTTTTAAGGAATGACCAATCTCATGGGCATTTCATTAGGAGTAGATTAGAGTGAACAATAGCTAGCATTATGAGGGAATAGGAATATTTCATGTTTTTCATTAATTTGTTTTATGAGTGTGTCAATATTAGCTTATTGGTAATAATGTGTTAATGATTATTTGATTGTGAAGTATCCTAGAGACTAGTTTACTTATTATTAGGGCTAGGTCCTACCAAGGTAAATTAGTAATTTAACTTACTTTTCCACAACAAACTCAAGTTTAGCCAACCTAGACCTACCATGATTACCTCAATTCATACCCATAACCTATCCCAAATTTTTAGCCCAAGATGGTCTAGTTAGATGTCTCAGTCATCAATGTCCTAGGAGTCATTTATAATATACCCAAGAAACCTAAGAGGTATCTTACTCACTTCACACTTATCTTGGGACAAACCATAAAGGAATACATAATATCCTATAAGACCACCTTGAGGCTTCTAAATATAAAACATGAGGATGTGACATGTAGTATTTTCCCCTTTACCTTAATTTTCTCTATGTATTATTGGTTTTTTAACCTTATTGAAGAAGAGTTAGGACCATTTTAGTTCTACTTTACAATCCCACTTTGGGAAAGTTATAGACCCTAGTGTCCTATACCAAAAATTTTATTACATAAAGAGAGATCCCACTGATGCCATTAGGAACAACAATGTTAGGTTTTAGAAGACGTATATCCAAGTGTTTGTCCATTACCAACCCAACCCTCAATTAGTAATTCAAATGTATGAGAATGTGCTAAACCCTTAGATAGACATGTTTCTTAAGGAGGAATACAACCATAATAGACCTATAATTATCTTATGTAGGGGCCATCAAAGTGGATAGGAAACTAAACCCCCAAGGTCTCAAAATGAACCCCACTCCTTGTATGTTAATAAATATGACTACATTGAAATTCTTTCCCAACACTACCTAGAATGCTCCAATACTTCAACCACTCCCTATAATGCATCAACTCCCACTTGCTCACCCCACTTTAAACCAACAACTATTATTCCTTATCCTATGTATTTAATAACTTATTCCTTACACTCAACATCAAGTAGTATTGGTCATAGGTAATAATACCCAAACCACACCTAAAGAGTATATTAAAATTGAGTTGGATGTCATTAAGTGAATGGTACCAAAACTCAGTAATCACTTCCCTATGGATACATAGATAGGTGTTTAACTCTAATTCATAAATTTACAATAAAAAATTCACATATAAAATAAAAAATATGAACTATAATCATCCTCACAACCCATTATAACCTTCACCCAATAGGCTACCTAAAATCACTATCTTTGAGATAGCCTTACCTGACATGTACTTAGTAAATTACATGGTAGCACATGGGGAATTGGACTACATAGAATTTATTTTTTATTTCAAGATATTCCAAAAAGATATAGAAGAATATGAGGTGGTCCCAAATCATCATGAATCCTCCAACTTGGGTAAAGCCCCTAATACTTCTATGGTATTAGAAACCTTAGATTTCCCTAGCCAAGAATAAAATGAGCCAGAGGAGGGTATTATTAAGGTGAAAGCATTTAAATAGTTACAAAGGATAAAATACACCATTATGAATAGGCAAAAATAATTTTGCCTTACTACCTAAATGCCCCCACATAACGGTGCAACCCCACCAAACCAAAATGCTAGGAATGATCCCCCACCTCCAAGACCTTAAGAACCTAGGGCACCTATGTAAACCCCACTAGTCCAAAGTAAATTAGGTTAAAATATAGTCAAGGATATGAAAAACATTAAGGCTAAAATTACCCTTCATGATTTTGCTCAAATCATAGAGCAATAGGATCTCTTACTAAAATCTTTAACTCAAAAGCTCACCCCATAGGCCTAGCTAAAACCAAAAGTAATATAAACCAATGTGCTCATTTAAAAAAATAATATGGATTTTACCCATTTAATTTTAATGATCCAATTATTTATAAATAATTTTTATAACTTATTAGTATATTTAGGAGCCTTAGCTAATGTGATGCTAGCAGGCGTATGTGAAAAAATTAGTCTAGCCCCCATAAAATTAGATAAGATAGTGGTCTAATTTGACAATTCAAAGGTGAAAGTGATAGGTGAGTTACTAAAAATATACATCTAGTTGTAATATGAGCTATTATTCAACACTTCATAGACATCTAAGTGGTGGATATCTCAAAAAAATATAACATGCTCTTTAGTAGAGATTGGTCCAAAGCCCTAAATGGGTATATGGCCATGAATTTCTCACATATATAGTTTACTTGGAGAGGATTAGACAACAAAATAAGGGTAGATAGAGAACCATGCATGAATTATATGAAAAATGAATACAATTTCATTATTAAGAAGATAATCTTAGTTTCTTTAGACCTAGATATTTACACACTAGGCACAAAGCCCCCCAAAGAGTAAACCAGTCATAGCCCAAGTCTACTTAGACTGTGGTCTCTTTATATAGATGTAAATCACTCCAAACAAGGTAGTGCATTCAGTGTTCTAATTATATACCATTTGGGAATAAAACATATGACATCATATAAGTTGAAATTTTCTTGCATGAATAGCCTAATAGAGTATGAATATCTAATCTTGGGATTATAATTTGCATTAAGACACAAGGCAAAAAAACTAAGATTATTTAAGGAACTCTGAACTAGTGGTCAACCATATCAAGATTAAGTTTCAATGAAAAATATCATACTTTAGAATGTATAATCATAGATTATATGACCTAATCAAAAATTTTAATGCATTCAATATCATCCCTATTCCCTAGGAGGAAAACCAAGTAGCTGACTCACTAGCATCAGTAGAATAAAATTTAACTCCCTTGGATGAAATTTAATTACAAGATTTATTTGTGGAACTCATCCCATGTCCTTCTATCTGAAACAACATGACAAACTTCTAAGTTTTTGAGGATGACCAACAAATGTTCCAATTATTTGGTAATTAGGGAATATTTAAGGCCCAAATCCTAGATGAGAAAGATAGAGACAACCTCGAGAATGAGTTACATAAGGATGGGATCTTGAATTTCCATGGTAATTAGATCCTTAAGGGTATTATTTCACTAGAAAGATAATTCAATGTGTTATACCCCACCTTTGAATTGAAAAACCCAAGTTTTAGAGTCAAAATTATTGACTCATTAATCTCAATTTGGTAAAAAAATCTCTAGATAGTCTATGTGTATCCTGATTGGATGGATTATGAATTAGAATAGTTATAGAGGTTACTATTAAAATATAACTATGTGATTTATTTGGTCTATGGAGACTTTAAGGTCTTCAACCTTAGAGAAATATCTCATACTATCCCATTAAAACCTAACCAAAATCCCATTAGCCAAAGGTAGAGGATAGTGAACCTAATTTTAGATCCTTTCATCCATAAGGAAGTCCATAAGACATTCTTTGTAGGGATAATTTTCCTATTCTATCACTCTATTTGGGTGGCTAACCTAGTCCCAATGCAAAATAAGAATGGAGAAATCTACTTGTGTGTGGACTTTCAAAACTTGAACTGGGCCTCAAATAAAGATAACTACACATTACCCTCCTTCGACAAGGTAATCCAAATGGTGAATGGGTCACAAATGATGTTTGTCTTAGATAGATTCTTAGGATACAACTAGGTTTTGGTTAACCCTAGAGATAGAACTAACACTGCTTTTACCACCAAGTGGGGCACATTTTCTTGTAAATAGATGCCTTTTGGGTTAACCAACATTGGTTCCACTTTACAAAGGGAAGTGGACTTCACTTTTGAGGGTCTAATAGGAAAACGTATAATAATATATATAGATAACCTAATTGTGTTTTCAAAAGATAGGTCAGATCTTGTGCACCACTTAAGAAGGGTATTTGAAAGATGAAAAGGTAAGGCATTTCTTTAAACCCAAAGAAGAGTGTGTTTAGTGTCATTGAAGGTAAGATTCTTAGTCACATTGTCATGAAAGAATGTAATTGATATTGACCCCAAAATGGAAGATGTAATTTCTAAACTACCTTTACCTAATATCAAGATGGAACTAAAATATTTCTTTGAGAAAATCAAATTTTTAAGTAAGCTTATCTCTTGATTTTTTAAAATATGAAGCCCTTAAATGTAATTTTTAAATAGGATGCTAAAGTAGAGTGGTATGTGGAATCAAAGAATTCTTTCTAGGATATAAAAAATGTAATCATGTAAGCCATAATCCTCATTAGCCTAGATTATATGCAATACTTCAATGTCTATCCATTTTCCTCATAGCACACTATTACTACTTGCCTCCCCTAAAGGTTAGAAGGAGAAGAACATTTTATGGATTTTATGAACACTAATATAAAACATGTTGATATTAGATATTATACTCTAGATAAGCATGCCTATTGCTTGGTCAATGTAATGAAAAAATTTAGGCATTACATCCTCTATAATAGAGTACATGCTATTATCCTAGACCTAGATATAAAAAAAATTCTAGGGTAAAATGAGATAAGAAAAATAAAAGGCTCATGGATGATGAAACTAAAAGAGTATGACTTGGAAATCAAGCTGACCAAACTAGTTAGAGGCCTTACTCAGCAAATAATGAAGATAGACCTAAGGATTACAATATACAAGGTATACCAATAGAGGGTACTAAAATCAAACTAGTATGCCCTTGTCATGCATTTTTTACTCTATGGAAATGTACCCATAGGAATCAAATATACATAAAGAATGGCCCTCTAATTAAATGATGTATAATAAATGTTGAATAAGGGATGTCTCTTTAAAATAAACCATGAAGGAGTCTACCTCCAGTGTGTATCATAAGAAGAGGCCAAAGAGATAATGGCAAATTTCCATGAAAGATTGGGAATTAGCCATCTTGCATTAAATTCCATGGCCCATAAAGTTCTCTAGGTAAGTTAATACTAGCCCACACTATTCAAAGATGTTCATGCCCACATCCATTTATGCCACTAGTGCTAGAACTTTACTAAAATATAAATGCATGTCATGATGCCACTATAACTTATTATAGATTCTACATCATTTTCACAATGGGGAATAGATTTATAAGTTATGATTAACCCTAATTCATAAAATAATCATAAGTTCATCCTTAAGGGCAAAAAATACTACACCAAATGGTCTGAGGTAGTTGTAACTAAAAGAATCACTATAATCAAAGTCATCAAATTCCTTGAGAACATTATAACTACCCATTTTGGGGTACCCATTTTTATAGTATGTTATAATTCCCCACATTTTAATCCATAGAATTCACATAATGGTCCCATGATAATGGGATCACAATGAAGTTATAATCCCATCACTACTCATAAGGGAATGGATTGGTAAGTTCCACCAATAATAGTTTGATTGATGTCATCAATAAATTAGCCAAAGAAAAGCCTCAAGAATGGTACTCATTACTAAATTATTCCCTATGGGTAGACCACACCATGTATAAATAAATATTCAAAATATCTCCTTTTCTTATAGTTTATGAATTGGATCCATTCATGTCAGACATGCTCAAGTTGTTGACTTATAAGTTCATGTAACACTTCATAGAGTTGAATGACAAGGTGAATTCTAGACTCCTTGACTTAATTCAGCTAGAGGAAGCTTATGATGAAGCTTTGTTTGGCTTTAGAAAACATCAAGATACAGTCAAAATGTGGTTTGATAAGAAGGCAAATATCAAGACCTTCATAATTTTTGACTTGTTCCTAATGTGGGATAAGTCCCATGAAAATAAAGGCTACCATTCAAAATTTGATCCCTTTTAGATTGGATCATACCAAATTGCCAAAATCATTGGATAAAACACCCTTCATCTCAAAGATATAGAGGGAAATGAGCTACCACTCCTAGTAAAAAGGTAGTTCTTGAAGAACTATTTTCCATCTTTCCCCTCCAATGTAGTTTTTGAGTAGCCCAATCAAAAAGTGGTAATGTATATATTAGATAGATTTGATTTCATTATTTATTTTCTTTCATTGTGTGTTTGTTTTTCAATGTGTGTTTTTATTTTGTTTTGTGTTCTACCCATCCTACTCCCTCTTTGTTTTGGGATGTTCTTCTGATGCCCTACCCTTGCTAGCAACTGCTTCAGGGGATGGCCAAAACTTGAAAGGATTTATGAGAAGTAGGAAGACCAAAGTTGAAAATTTTGATCTAAGTAATTATGAGATAATAAAATAAATTTTGACATCATAGATTGGAAAATCCAATGATTCTAAGATAAATAGGTATATTTTAGAACAAATTACACCCTAATAAATCTAATAGACTACACTTAAAAGGATACCAAATTATTCAAATTGATCAAAGACTAGCTAGATACTCAAAACTTCCTCATTATCCATTCACCCTTGGATTGGACCCAAAACCTCAATGGATAAGACTAATAAATGATGATTTTTTCATGAGAATCTTGGAAAATAATAAATAAATCATGTAGAATCTAAATTTTGAGTCTACCTCGAAAGGCTATATAGGAAATCTTTACCATAGACTTTCCATCTTTGGCTAGTGTGGAATAAGGCCATGAATGGGACTAGAGAAATCTATGTTAGGGATGTGGACACTCTTATGATAATAGAGCAATGTCCCATCCATTTCCCACCACCCAAGTCATAAATCTAATAATGCCATAGATGAAGCCTAATAACTAGTCTAGCCTCGATTATTTAAATAAAGTTCGAGAAAAAATGGGAAATGGAAATCACTTCTTGTACACACTAGTGGATGTCTACAAGTGGGAATGTTAGTATGAGACTTGCTATTATTAAATTTAATGCCTCTTCTTTTCTATGGTTAATAAATATCCCTCTTATAATCTCTATGTTGAGTAAGGAAAGAAGAAGAAATTAGTCAAGTTCTAAGTGTTTATCGTCACATTACCTATGGAAGTCATCATTTATTGTGGTCAACATGCCCCGTTTTCCTTTGAAATGGGAGACTCGTCTAAAAATATCATGAACCAAAGATTCAAAGTCTTTTATTTTTTTCTCATCAACATCACCTACTTAAATCCTTAAAATATACATTGTTTTGATTTACCCAAGTAGTAACAAGCCTATTTTATTTGTTAAGATTGATTATTTTTTATTTTTATGAATCATGGAACTATGATGGAGGTTGAATTTCATTAAAATCCCCTAGATTCTCATTTCATTCCTAGAGCACAAGAATTATCATTGTTCATAAAAAATCAAAATATTTAAAACTAACAACTAAGTTTCTAATATATCATGTTCCCTTTCATTTTCTTAGTCTTTTTTGTGAATTTCATTGAACCCAAAATATCCTAGCCAAATGATAAATTGTCACATCACCAAATGTCAGAGTGGCTAGTCCCCAAGACCTATTAGACATGTTAGAGCCTAATTAAATGGGAAGGTTCTAGTTATTTAATGTTATAGTGGCTAGTGCCCTAGACCTATAAGAGATGTCAGAGCCTAGGAGATCCTAGATAAATGGAAAGGTTCTACATCATTGAATGTGAGAGTGGCTAGTCCCATAGACTTGTTAGATATGTTAGATCTTAAGAGAGCCTAGATAAATCAGAAGGTGCAATGTCACTAATGTTAGAGTGGCTAATACCCTAGACTTTTCAGTCATTTCAGAGCCTAAGAGATCTTGTTTTAATGGGAAGGTACCACATCATCAAAATTTAGAGTAGCCAAACACTTGGACCTATCATAGATGTCAAAGCCTAAGAGAGCCTAACCAAATGGGAAAGCACCATGTCATCAAATGTCAAAGTGGCTAATCTATAAACCTATCAGAGATTTTAGATCCCAAGAGAACCTAACTAAATGGGAAGGTGCACATCACCAAATGTTAGAGTGTCTAATCCCATGAACCTATTAGAGATGGCATATCCCAAGAGAGCCCATTTGAATGGGAAGGCACCACATTACCAAAATTTTGAGTGGATAATCCCCTAAACCTATTAGAGATGTCAAAGACTGGGATAACTTTACCAAATGTGAAGGCACCATGTCATCTAATATGTATATGAACTAAAAACTACCTAAGGCCCTAAGAAGGTTAGAATAAGGTAAAAATGAGACCTAAGAGCCAATCAAGCTATGCCATGTGTCCCTAGGTGACACATCACCCTTCCTAAGGGAATGACATGGAGTATATAACCATGTCTAGGCTAAAAATATTATTAGAAAGACCAATGAGCATATGACATAGTTGGAAAGTTTGAGTTAATTGAGAAGCCTCTAAGAGATGTGAACACATGCCTACCATGCATTAAGTATTAATAGAATGGGAACTTGGGAATGATTAGATAATTTTAAAACATCCCATTACCATTTTTATATATGTCTAGTGGTGGAGGATAATGGGCCCCAAATTTAATTATGGATTTATAAATAAAGAGATAAAATCTAGGCACCAAATCAAATTTTAATTTGTAGAAAGTAAGCCACTAAATGCCATTAATATAGGGGGTTGTATGCATGCATTTATAAAATCCTAAGAGAATATCTCTATAGTCACCATTGTTGACTTCAAATAAATTTATAACTCCATGATTTCAAATTTCCATAGAGCATACCTATATTCTTTGCCTTCTATACTTAGAGCCTCCCAAATGCCACTCCATTCTACTACAATGGCTGCATCATCCTCAAACCCAAAGGCTGAACTTGAATACAAGGACACCACATTCATGGCTAGTGTTTTATTATTTTTGGGAAACTATAGTCTAGTTCCTAAATAGTAAAGGGTCTAGAGTAAGGGGAAAATCCCAATCAAATATAGTAAAATATATTTTTTGATCAATTTAAACACATTAATTACATATATAAAGAAATAAATTTATCTTTAAAAACATGCTAAAATGAATGATTTAGAGGTTGAAATCTACTGCACATTATTGGGAAGATGTTAGGAACCTAGATCTAACTTTAATTTTTTTAAATGATAGGAGTACTAAAATAAGACACCTAAGGGTCCAACACTATAGTCATTTTCTACCATTGATGTCCCAGAGACTTGCATTTTCTGGGTTTTTGTCCATTGTCTTTATGTGAGCTTGTATATGAAATTTTAGAGGTTGAATGTTGATATAGATAATTATATGTTCATTTCAATCTCCAAACCCTGGGTTTATCTACACACACAAAACAAAAAATAAATCAAAAGCATAATGGGGAAAAACTAGGTTAGGGGAAATATGATCGCATTATCCAAAACCCCTACTATCTTGATTGCTACCTACATTAACCCTCAAGCTAGGGTCTTAGATTAAATATAGTTCTCCCTTTGGGAACATGCATAATTAATGTGCATGGTAGATTTAAGAATGTACTTTCACCTAGGCCCTTCTTTGATCAAGCATACAAGTCTATGTGTGATATATAATTCTAAGCTATGTTATTGACTAATTTTAATTATGTAATATGCCAAAGTGTAAGTTCTAGATACAAAATGCCTTATGTAGTCCTTTATATAGGAGAATATTTATTTAAAATTTGGGAGCTTTATTCACATTTGGATGACATTATGAAAACTTAAAGATGAAGCTAAGAAGGAACTGGGACTCATTAAGCAAGGGGAACTACTTATTGGAACTAAAAATGCCATTGGATAGGAGCACTAGAAATAGACACCCTAAGGTCTAAGATTGTATTTCAATCCTAATGCTCCTCTCTTATAGGCTTAGGACCTAGGGGGATGGAATAAGCATGGGAAATGGGGTTTGGATGATCTAGAATTAGGTCTTAGAAGTCTATGGATGACTAGGAATAGGTAAAAAGGTGTCTAGAACATGAAATGAGACCATGATGAGTAAAACAAAAGACATAGCTAATGTGAATAAGGAACATATTCTCCAATTGGAGTCTCCTATGGAAGCACTATGAAAAGACATGATATGTGTTCTTTTTTGACCAATTTAGGGTGTATACATTTACCCCCTTTTATTCTAGTGATGTAATGAAATAAAGTACTAGAGTAAAAGAAATAAAATAAAATGTGTACCTAAACCTACCTACATGGAGATAAATGTATTACAAAGGGTCCAACTCACTTCTTAGCTAGGGAAGTGGATGAAGAGATAAATAGTGCCTAGAGAAAGAAAGAATCCCTAAAATGGATGCCCCTTGTACTAAATTTGGAAGTGGAATCTATGTAACATAGAAAATGAGGGAAATTCTTACCCCTTATGTTAAATATGAATAGAACGAGAAATACTTAGAGGCCCAAAACCAATGTCTACCCTCTGTCCCACATAAACTCATGTAATCTAGAATGTGTGTATAGAATATGTATGCTATAAAGAGCAACATATATCATTTCCCCACTCTAAATACTTGAACTAGAACTAAGAAATTCTTGGAGGACCAAACCCAATGTCTATCCTCTATTCTACACAAACTTGTGTAGTCTGGGTTTCGGTAATATAATGGACCAACCATTGTAGATGATTGTGCAATCTAATTTGGTGATAAATTGGGTACTATTGGGTGTAATCTAAAAATATAATGGCATGTCTTGCCATTCTATTTTTATAATCCTAGATGATGAATAAAATGAACATTTATGTCATGTCCCCAAATCTGGTATGTGAGTGATGCATATGTATAATCTAGTAATCTATATAACCATATGTGATATGACCTAACTTGTCATGCCCCATGTGAAAAACTAGATATCAAAACACTATGATCTACATTATCCCCATAATCTACTATTTGGTCTTGTAACTATGTCATGTTCTATGAAGCTATATGTGTGAGATGTGTAGTAATGTACATACCCTCAAATCTGGTATCTGAGTTTGAATCTATATCAAGGTTATTATGAATCTATATGATTTGAACCATTGTATTTGAATATTATATGTACCTATAAAATAAAATCACTATGGATCTATATGATTTGAACCATTGTATCTATAAACTGAAGGTATATCCCCTTGAATGTCTTGAGTAATGATGAGTGACACCTATAATTTGAATCATAATACATTTCAATCAATCTAAGCTAAATTTGATAATCTAATTGCTAGAGGTGTAATAACCATGGTATATCCACTTTTGAGAGTGGATGGGTATGTTGGGTAAGTGTAGGAATAGGAATAGTTGGAATGATGCCCCACTTTTAGGGAGAGGGACAAAATTTATGATAAAGGAGGTCAAGCTAAAAAAGTGATGAATAGTGGTAAAATGATAGAAATAAGGTTGGTATAGTTTGAATTGATTGAGAATTTTTTTGATTGATTGGACTGAGTTGTTTGAAACTGGAAAAAGTTTTGATTGGTGATAATCAAGATGTGTGTCTGAGTATAAAAGGAATATATAGATGTGTGAGCCATATTAGGAAAATAAAGTAGTAAGAGAGTGAAGCTGGCATGATATTGAATGCATCATTGTCATGATTCTATTGAAATAAATGGTTTGAAAAATGGAGTTATGATGTTTTAGTTATGGGAAAAATGGTAATTTGCTTTGGATGAAAAAGTTATTTGATATAGGAAAATTGGATCGATTCTTGCTTCATTTGTGCATTAACTATTTTGAGATTTAGAGCTCTGGAGAGAGAGATATGCTGAGGAGATGAACACCTACTATGACCTAGTTTGAGTAGTTAGTAGCCCATATTAAGGATGGTGGTGATGTTAGCCTAGTAAGTAAATAGAATGGATGATTTTTATTTGTTCAAAAACTTATTTTTTGACATTTTTGAGCTATTTTAAGAGTCCTAGGAAAAATTTCACTAGTTCTAGTGCTCTTATCTAGGAATCAATGCTCTTATCTTGGGTTTAGTGTTATTTTCCAAGTTATATCACTCTTATCCAACACTATTATCCATTCTATAATGTTTTTATCTAGTGGGATTGATTTTTGCTATTCTAATTTGTTACTTATTGTTGTGTTTATTTGCTATTTACTTGGTATGGTTGATTAATATATATGCTATTTATGGTATTTTTAGGGTGAGGTGTGGATGAGAGAGTTTTATATGGGCTAGGTGATGGAGACATTGAGGCTATTACCATTGTCTACTGATGAGAGAGCCATGATGGATAGGGTAGGGTTGGGTCATGTGTGTCACCTAGGCACTATGTAGTGGGATAGGTATTTGATTACTACCTTATGTGAGAGGTGTAATGTAGATTCATGTACTTTACAACTTCTTATAGGGTATATTATTTTGACATTGGAGGATGTGCATCACATTTTTAATTTACCAATTAGTGGATGGTGGGTGATATAACAAGATGACATGTGTGGTGATGTTATTGACCATGTGTCCTTGTATTTTTCTAGTGTGCCCTTAGGAATACATTAGGGAGATAGTGATAGTGATGTGCTACTATCATTTATATTATATCTAAGTATTTCATGATTGTAGAAGTGGTTAGCTATGTTGTTGGCTTCATTTATTGTTGTGGATAATAGTGGAGTGTCAATTGTATATAAGATGCATAGGATTATGCATAGTTTAGAGGTATATGGCACTATGTTCTCATGGGCTAGGAATATACTTGTCCACCTATACAAGGATTTTTATAGGTTCACATAGGAGGCCTTCAATGATGGTGTAATTGTAGCTACCTTATTGCATTGTTGGGCTTATAAGCACATAGTAGTTGTGTGATCAATTGAATTACCTATGTTAGAGTGGGCACATTCATAGCCATTTGGGGAGTTATGTATGAGTACATTATCTATTTGATCTCCTAGAATAAATCATTATATACTAATTTTAGACATATTGGTGGCTCATGATATCATATGGAAGCCTTATAAAATATTTCCTATGTGGGTTGAGGATGGAGTATAGTTATGGTATATGAGGGTTAGTTGTTGGTTACATGACCAATGGGTTGGAGTGTATGAGCACTTTAGTATGAGCACATGACTAGACAATTTGGGGTACCATAAGATATTCCCCCTATATCATGGGTATGGGTGAGGATTGCACAATCACTAGTGAGGGTAGGAACTCATGCAAGGCCTACTGAGCCTGAGTTAAAACCATTACCTTTGGATACATGGGACAAAACTATAGATATTCCTAATGTAGATGATGTTGAATATATAGAGGCATATACCACATGGTGGGCTAGGTAATTATGGGTTCCATTATATCCTATTGATGGAAGGGATGCTCCTGTTATGAGGATCCTACACCATTCTAGATGATGGGAGGTAAGTAGCAATTTTATTTAAATTATGTACAAGTTTTTGCTTTAGTTTGATTTGAAAGTATATATATATATAATGTAGCATTGTAATTTATGTGTAGGTGGAGTGAGAGGTGTGTAATATGAAGTAGAAGCATGTGTAGGAAGTGGAGATGATGGGTTTTAGGAGGCCATCATTGAGTTGACACTCTGAGATCTCACATAACATATTCTTGATGATAGAGTGGAGGAGGGTTTGATAGACTGAGTGATAGTGACATTTGGTGTTTATGCTCATTTTTTTAATAGAGCTTCTATATTGATAACTACATATGTTATAGAAATGAGAGAGAGAGAGAGAGAGAGAGAGAGAGAGAGAGAGAGAGAGAGAGAGATAAGTTAAGCTAGATATGCATAAGATACCCCTATCTAATTTTAGATTGGTGAGTACAAGGATTATGGATGAGTACATAGATATTCAGAGGCATTATGTGGACTTTCATGAGGGGCATGGTTAGCTACTAGAGTGAGAAAGTCATTGTAAGAGGCATTTGAGAGCGTGAAGAGTTATGGGGCCATCAAGTGGTAGAGTGGATTATGGGACCAGTACTAGTGGAGAGAGTGAGACTAAGAGTGAGGGCATGCCACCCAATCATGATTGATTCTATTTGATGTGATGTATATGTTTTGGAAACTTTGTTATATATATAGATAATGGTTTTGAGTTTGACTTAGGAATATTATGTTATAGATTTTGTAATATGTTTGTATATTAATTTGTAAATGATTGATTTAGAAGTGGTTGGTTTAGTATTGATTTTGAGTTTGCATATGTTTTGGAAAAATGTTTTTTATGATGTGATTTTATTGTTCATGATATGTTGATAAGTGTGATGCTAGGTTTTATTTGCTCATATGTGAGTAAAAAAAATTTTGGTTTTGTAATTTATAAATTAATTTGGTAAAGTGAATTGGTTTAAGATTGGTAACATGGAATATTAGTAAGATCAAGAGTTGGATAATTTGGTTTGGCTAGGTATGGCTATTTGGAACTAAGAATGTTAGTTATTAGTAAAAGGGGATGTAAGAGAGTGTTTTGTGCTCAATTCCCTAAGAGTGGCTCAAAAATTTAAAGGTTGGCCCTTTGGCTCCATCATCACCCACTAAGTGAATCTAGGTGATCTTGTATGTGTTGATTGATGTTTGGATTATGTTTCTAATCCCTCTAAGTAGGTGGCTAAAAAATACAAAGGCTAGCTAGTCATTTGGATCCATCATTTCCATATTAAGTGAAGGTATGAATTGATATCATTATGAATGTGTGTCATATATCTATGTAAATCTTGATATCCAATTAAACAAGTGCCCATACTGATCATGCTATGTAAGAACATATGTTGTATCTATTACTATTTGTTATGCACTAACTGTAGCTATGCATGAGACTCTGCTAAATGTAACCTTATTAGATGTGCAATTGAAGCTATGTGTTATGAAGAAGGCTCATATATCCACAATTATAATGGATTATTTTATGAAATAGCACCCTATGATCTCTATTATGATGCATATAACTAAGTAATAGATTGAACTGGAATTATAAACTTTGATGAAGGCTCATCTAATCTCAATCATAGTGGGTTACTACATGAAATGGGTCCTAAAAAGCTTGATCCTAGTGAATATATCTCTAGAACAATACTCTCTAATGTGGGTTCATCTAATCTTAATCATAATAAGTTTTTATGTGAGATATGACTTGAAAAACTTGGTCATAGTGAATATCTATCTAGAGTGGTACTCTATTGTGATGCCTCTGACTATGATGGATATGTATATGAAACTACACTATGTATTCCTTAGACTATAGTGATATATGTAGGCTACTCTTACTATAATAGTTTTCAAACCTTCTAAATAGGTGGAATAGGAGATCTCCTCTGAGGTTTTATCCTAGAACTCACATTAATTTGATGATGAGTGACTGATGATTCTTGTAAAGGAATGTCTTGGGATAACTCAATCATAGAAGAATGAGGTCTAGGAATCTATGATGGAGGAGAGCTTGGTGTCCCCTATGTAAATGTTATGGTGCCATTATCAACACATTTATTAATGAAATCCCTGAGTCTATAACAATAATTATCTATGTCTATAGATATGATGATAGTTATAAAAGGTCCAATATGGTTGTTTATGTAAGAGATGTGGATCTCTTCAATGAGTAAAAGGTAATGTGATTAACCTCATATCTAGTGGTGTTGATAATATGATACATGGGCTATCTTTCACTGAATCAAACTATAGTGGTGTCTTTTTTTGTTCTCTATAGTGCATACTGTAGGTTATGCTCTAAAGACTAGCTCTTTGTTCTTAACTAGTTGCTTTTCTAGTTGTGGTCTCTTATTTTATTTTGGACATGGTGGATTTTATGTGATAAGAGCTATAGATGGAGGAAATTCTATAAAATATAGAGTAATTTGATCAATTGAATCTACCTCAATCAATCCCAATTTCTTTTCCAAGGCTATAACTATATAACATAAGTTCCTAAAAGAGAACTCTATTTGATATAATAGAGGTTTGAAGAGAGGTTGATGAAGCCCCTTAATAAAGATATGTTTAACCTCTAAATTTTCTTGTTTATAGATCAATATTAACATGTGCATCTTGAATCATAAGATATAATCAATAATTGGCTATGAAGTATTCTAATGTAATGTGGTAAGTTTATCATATGTAACATGAGGACCCATGTTTACTATGTAGTATCTAAGAAATGCCTCCTCTAAGTAATTATATGTGTGAAAGGATCCCATGAGGAGTAGATGAAAGAACCAATTCTATGCTTCCCCCACTAATGTCTACTGGAATAATTTTAGTAGAATCAAAGGACTCATATGAGATGGCAAAGCCTTCTAAAAAGCTTGAAGATGTATGAATAGATCTCTAGTTCCATCAAAGTGAGGCAATTATGGTATCTATAAATGCTTAGGTAATGAAGCTTTTAAATATATCTTTAAAAGAGGGTTACCATGTAAATCATTGGCATCCATCCAACACATATAAGCCTTGTTTTCTAAGGTAAGGAGATATACTTGGTGTTGCAGTTCACCAATTGCATGCATCAAATAAATAATCTCTTGGGATGGTATATCATCATCCTAAAGTGGTTAATTTAAGAATTGAATTTGATAAAAAAATTTAGACATGGGAATGCTACACTTAGAAATTGGATCATAGAGAGGGGGCATGCTCACTTGAACCTTTATAAGAATGGTAACTGGGACCTTAGTAGAGGAATGTGAGCTACCATTCTCTTTAGGTGAAGAGTGATAAATAGGTGATATTGTAGTAGGGGATGGCTTGAGAGATTCATTGGTATATTTATGTTTTATTGAATCAAATTATAATTGAGTAGACAATGTGATGTTATCATTAACATGTGCATTATTTTAAATATAATCATACATAGGAGTGGAAACAACATTTGGTAGTGCAATATGTTTGAGAGGAAGAGTGAGATTAGGTGAAGAGTGATAAATAGGTGATAATGTAGTAGGGGATGGCTTGGGAGATTCATTGGTATCTTTATGTTTTATTGAATCAAATTATAATTGAGTAGAGGATGTTATGTTATCATTAACATGTGCATTATTTGAAATAGAATCATACATAGGAGTGGAAACAACATTTGGTAGTGCATTATGTTTGAGAGGAAGAGTGAGAGAAGAGTTAGAAACATGAGATGCATTTTCTTATTCACTATATACATAATAATCATCATTATTCAATGAATTATCATAGACAAAATAGTGTTCATATCCACTCTCATTTTCATATTCATTTACATGTTCACTATCATACTCATCATCACTTCCATTGTCACTAAGGAAAACTATAAGAGAAGAATTTAATTATTTTTTAATATGAAATAAATTATCATATGTGTTTCTATGTTATCCATGATGGAGTGTATGAATTATTTTAATTTTCAATATGATAAGTAAGAGTAATAGAGTTATCATTTAGACATTATTTTGATAAAGTAGAGTTGAGAGCATGAGATGCATCATTTGAACTACGTATTGGTAATTTGATCTTATTACATTTATATTGTTGTATTTTAAACATATAAGTAGCAACAGAGAGAGAAATTAGGTTCACATGGAATAAAATTATCACTAATAATAGGTTCACTTGGAAGTGCATGACTAATTTTTTCATTTGGTGCATTGTGCATAGGAGAATGAGGTGAAAAATATCTTTCCCATTTATCAAAATTATTTTGTTTAGAAGAGGGAATAACATAGATAGGGTTGAGATAAGAAGATGTATTTACTTTTTATTCACTATAATTTTCAAATGTATCATCATATTCCTCATTAAAATAATAGTAATTATTTGCATTGTAAATGAAATCATTTTCCACATTTTTAGTTAATGTGCAATTTTGAAAAAAAATTCGTTCATTATCATAATTAGGAGAAAAAAATAGAAGTTGATCTATGGGGTGAGAGGAAAGAAGTGCATTAGTGTCCATTTTATTTCTTTCACCAAAGAGAATATGTAAAATTACTATTAAGGAAATAAATGCAATAATAACTACTAACATAGATATTTTGAAAATATTTTTGACACTCTAAATAATTTGTAAAAATTCCAAAATATTTTTCTTAAAATTGCAATGATGTCTTGGGGTTTGAGGACCTAGTTTTGAAATTTAGGGTTTTGAGTTAGGGTTTTAGAATTTTTGAAAATTATGACAATTATTTAAATTATAAAATAAATTTGAATGAGATAAATACACAAAAATTTATACAAAAACCAAAAATCATAATTTTAATTTTTGCACAAAAGAACTACCAACATAGGAATTTTGAAAATATTTTTGACACTCTAAACAATTTGCAAAAATTAGAAAATATTTTTCTAAAAATTGTAAGGGAGGGAGGATTAGGATTTGAGGAATTAGTTTGGAAATCAAGGGTTTGGGATTGGGGTTTTATAATTTTCAAAAATTATTTCTATTGATTAAATTATAAAATAAATTTAAATGAGATAAATGCAAAAAAAATTATACAAAAAATCAAAATTTTAAAATTAAAAATTTTCACCAAATTTGAAGGAAAAACCCAAAGTGTATCTAGGTTTTTAGATTTGTTTGAAGTCACATTCACCAAATGTTTTATTATTTTTGGGAAACTATGGTCTAGTTACTAAACAATAAAGAGTCTAGAGTAAGGGGAAAAGTCCAATGAAATATAGTAAAATATAGGTTTTTTTTAATTTCATCACATTAATTGCATATAGAAAGAAATAAACTTATTTGAAAAAATAGGCTAACATGAATGATTCAGAGGTTGAAATATACTGCATAGGACTAGGAAGATTTCAAGAACTTGGATCTAACTTTCATTTTGTAAAAGGATAGGAGTGTTGAAATAGGACACCCTAGGGTCTAATTTTATAGTCTTTTTCTACTGATATTGTCCTAGAGACCTCCATTTTTAGGTTTTATCCACTACCTCTGTGTGAGCCTATATATGAAATTTTAGAGGCTGAATGTTGACATATCTCATTTTAAGTCCATTTGAATCTCCAAACCCTGGGTCTATCTACACACATGAAAAAAAAAATACATCAAAATCATAAGGGGGAAAAACTAAGTTAGGGGAAGTATGATCACATGATCTAGAACCCTTGTTGTCCTAATCTCTACCTACATTAACAATAAATCTAAGGTCACAAATAAAATGTAGTTCTCCCTTAGAGAATATGCATAGTAGATGTAAGAATGAAATTTTTCCTAGGCCCTTATTTGATCAAGCGTGAAAGTCTAAGTGTGATGCATAATGTTGAGCTATACTATTGACTAATTTTAATTATGTAATGTTCTAAAGTAGTAAATTTTAGGTATAAAATTCCTTGTTTACTCCTTTATATAGGAGACTCTTTATTTCAAATTTAGGAGCTTTATTCATATTTGGATGACATTAGAAAAAATTAAGGATGAAGCTAAGAAGGGACTAGGACTCATTAAGTGAGAGAAACTGACTGTTGGAACTAAAAATGCCATTGGATAGGAGCACTAAAAATGGACACCCTAGGATCTATTACTGTAGTCCAATCCCAACACTCATGTCCTATAGGATCAAAACCTAGGGTGATAGAATAAGCATGGAAATAGGGTTTGGCTGAGGTATAATCAGGTCTTAAAAGTCTATGATGATTGAGAATAAGCAAAAAGGTGTCTAGATCATGAAATGAGACTTTAATGAGTAAAACAAAAGACATAGCTAATGTGAACAAGTCTCATATTCTCTAGTTAGAGTCTCCTATGAATATGAAAATACATGATATGTGTGGTTTCTTGACCAATTTAGGGTGTATATAGTTGGCTTGACTAATTTTAAGCACTACAATAATTTATTTAAAGTAGTCAAGCAAGTCCTCAAGAATTCAAACTCAGATGATGACTAATAGGTAGATTATGAGGATGCCCTTATATTTTATAAGAAGTGTGGACTCCATATAGCCATACCAAAGGAATTCCCTTATGCTAAATTATTAATAAATATCCTTCATAATGAAATCTATGTGCAAGATGGGTTCAATAAATGGACATGCTTACCCAACTCCTAACACCAGATTGTTAATATTTTTGGGCATGATTTCAAGGCATACTAATCCTTCCCAAACTACAATTTATCATATGATATATTGGTGGTAATGATCTAGATGGGGGCTTACTAGATATATGATGTCCTCCATGATTGGGATGAAAACCTAGATTCTAAATGGGTTAATAAGGAGAATATCATTGCATACATAGTTTACACCTTCGAGGAGGAAGTCTAAGTGGGCATGATCTTGATCAAACAACTATTTAGGGACCTAGACTTCCAACACATCAATGAGTTATGGGTGCCTCTCTTACAGATGATCTTTACATGATCCTAGGTCTCAGACATGGGAGGATTGGTCAACTTCAAGTTGTTTAAAACCATCACATATTCCCAATATGGGGTTAATTTATACATGATGAGTTACCTATTAGATGCAGTCTATAAGATGCTCTCTTTCAAGCCTTCAACTTTTTCTATATGGGTTTACATGGGTTCAGGGGTTTATGTAGTCTTTTAAAAACTATATATCCACTAGTTCCACCATCACATCTAGGACATATGTGAATATTTATACCCTATGGTCTATTAATCCATCAATAAAGAACTAATGCCCCAACTCTTGAAGGTAATCATGGATTTCATTTATAAACATCAAAAAGTGGTAATTAGATGATAAAAGTGTCACTTAAGTTAACCTATTCTCTAGGATAGCCCTAGATGTATCTTTGAGTATTAGACTTATATTTAAAGTCATTTAGTAAACCAAAATCACCTACATCTAGTCAAGACATAGTCCTAGAATTGTCATCCCAAATCCATGTTTGGAGAATAAATTGGATTGTAAAGTTGCACAAGATATTCATATAATATTTGTGCATTATGTACTTAGTTTATTGTATATATGTCTATTTTTTCCTATTTACATGACTTTTAATAGGTTAGAATATGAACATACTCCACTTTTGGTGTCAAAGTACAAGATTAATATGAATAGTCATAGACTACAAATGACTATATATACTTGTGTTTATAATCATAATAGAGTTCCACTTTTAAAGAGATCAATAGAGACTAACTAGTTATGATTACCTATAATTTCTTACTTTGTTCCTTGCATGAATTTTCATGTCTAATATTTTATTACATTCTATCCAAGCTAATCTAAATACTCTAGTTATGTTAATGAATTAATGGTTGTTCTTAATTTTAATTTAATCCATAATAATACATCCTTGATATGCTTCTATTATCTAACCTTTTATATGAATATGATGCACTATCCTACACACTAAAGTATAACCTAGTTATCTTTATCCTTAGCATGTTCTGATGGTTCAATAATCTTTGATAATAATGGTGTGGTGAGCATGGAAACACTCTTTCTATAGGAAATCATGTTAAGATAGTTACCAAGGTAGAGAGATATTGAGGTATGGTTAGACCAAAGAGTATTAAATTTCATAAAATAAGAATCAAAATGGGCTAGTCTTACCATACATAAAAATCATTAGAGAGCATATTTATGGAGAGATCTATGAAATCTTCTAGTGAAAGTTACATAAATTTCTATCTAATTGGTTATCATGGTTGGAATACTATTATTTTAACCTAAGAATAAAAAATAATAATCATCTAGATTAAAGAAAAGCTAAACCAATTATAGAAATTGGAAACTAATTGAACAAGAGCAATAGATTATTGGGTTTCTAGTACTATAGATGGATACATAACTGAGTTTACACTACAAGGATATATATCTTTCAAATTTTTATTTTTCAAAGGAATTATAGGGAAATTTTTACAATGACTACCTCTCCTTGTGAAGATGTTGGTTGTGGACAAGGCCATAGTTCCTACTCCAACAAATATGGCATAGTCACTTTCAGTATATGGAGGTATGTGTGACATGATAGTGAATGAATATTAGATGATTAGATAAAGATTGAACCCAAATATAGAATCGATACATGAAGGAATAATATTCAAAAAAATATTGGATTCAAAACATGAGCTATGATAATAGAATAGATGGAATAAATAGAAGAATATTTAGGTAGCTACAGGTAGAGGTAAGAATAATAGTAAAATAGGTGATAAATTAGTAATAAGGTGTGATGAGTGAGATTAAATAGATAAAGGATTAAGGAAAAATAAATAAGATGATGAATGTTGGTAGATAGAAATAACTAACAAAGAATGAGACAAAGAAGAGATGTTTGAAGAAGAAGGCAAGAATAGTGTAGAAGTAGAGCAGTTAGAAGATAAATGTATTACATAGCTACAAAATTGGGTATTATCAAAAGAATGACATGAATAATTTACAAAATAAGTATAAAACCATCATATATTAATCATAGGTTCAAGTTTATAATAATAAAAAATCACAAAAAAAAAATCATTCACTGAAAGAACACACATCCCACAACCCAATTTATTATATTCTAGTAGAATTTTTTAACTAGGAAAATATGAAGATAGTAGATGGGAAGGTCCATTTTTAGAACAAGTGCATTTTTGGGATACTAAAATTGAAACAACATCAATTTTAAATGGTTTAAAGGCCATAGGGATTGTCAAAACCAAGCAAAGAAAAGAAGGAAACATAGAAAAGCAAAGTGTGCAAGTTAACTCTCTTAGTGCATAGATAAATATTTGTAGTACACAAGTAGGATCACCCAAAACACAAATTACACTTGTAACAACTATGTATAAGATACCCTTAATACCATTTTACATGATTTTTATTGTAGGAGGATTTATAATTCTAGTAATGTATGATGGGTATATGGACCCTAAATAGTAGATAATAACCTATGGAATGAGATGGCAAGCTAAGGGAATCATTGATAAATATATCATAAAGTGAGAGTTATTAGGGTCACTAAATGGAAGATCAAATTAAGTTTATATACCACATATAAATTCAAAAAATAAGTCTACAATAGGTTAAGGAATGGCTCATCATAGAGTTCAAGATAAAGAAATGTACAAGTCAGACTATTTAGGACTTGAAGGAGATAAGGTAGAAGTCAAGAGAATAAATCTACAAATATGATCACAAATTATCTAATGTTATGAATAAAGTGTAATTTATCTTAAAAAAGAAAATATAAAGCTATGTGGTTTATCAAAAGACTATGCTCTAGAATTAGATTTACTATTGTGCAGACTCAACTTGCAACTAAAATAGATGCTAGAGTTGTTACCCTATGAGTAGAGTAGATTGAAGACTATGGGGAAGCTCTTGTCATAAATTATAAAATTGAAAACACATTAAAATCTTTTATGAAGATAATGGAGAAATACCATGAGGAAAATAAACCTAATTTAACACTATGGTGTATAAAGTGTGGGAAAGAAGGACATCACATGAATGATTGTCCTAAGATCAAAATAGAGTTTTGTGAAATATGTTAAGTAGTAAGGAATGAAATAATCTAGTGACATCTCCTACAATAGTATATCAATAACACACATAATTTATATTTTAATTTTTATAAGTGACATAATCATGATGAAAATAACTATAGGGATTTATAGAAGATTAAAGAAGACATCACCAAAAATCTATTCATTATCATTGTGAAGTAAGTGTCCTCAACAAAGAAAATGATTCTAGGCCTAGAGGTCAATAAGGTCATGTAACCCAAGCAAGTCCATAATGGATTCCTAGTTCACCATAATACTAGCCTCAAGGTCTGGCTGGTTGGACCCCTCCTTTATCAAGTTGGACACTACCTTCTCCACAATACTAGTATATAACACCCTATAACTCAATAATGATGCAATAACAAAAAATGATTTAGAATCCACCAATTATGTAATAATAACTTATAATTGGAGATAATACCTAGCAAAATTAACATTGGAATATAACATAACAATAAAGAGGATATATAGGAGGTTATCAATCTAACAGAGGAGGATATAGGGGAAGATATAAAAGAGGTTACCAATGTGGAAAAAGAAATAACTATCAACATCCTCATTTGAAATGTTATTTTTGTGGAAAGTATAATCATTTATAATGAAATTTCCATTTAAATCCCCAAGGATGGCCTTATTATGCATACTATAGAATATATGACTTGTATGAGATAGAAGACTATCTTGTCTTGGAGAAGCAAAGAAAGGATAAAGTTTTATAGAATGTGAATATGGTTATTATGTATCCTAAGGAGGATGCCTTTCTAAAATATATTACATGACATCAGCGTGTAGAAAGAGGTTTGACTCCTTTGGAAATGCCTCAGGACCAGGGAATTTGAAAATCAAAATAGGAAGAAAACATAGACCCAACTATAGAAAAGGGGGTCATGTATGAATATGCATAGATGTTGAAAAACATAAAACATAAAGACACTACTAAAGGATATGATAAGTAATATATGCTCAATTGTATGGCTATATCATGTGCATTATGCATTAGGATGGATTTATTACTATGTTAATATATCTACTGAAAAATTTAAGCACATTATGTAATGAAGACATCTCTCAGAATATCACAAACTTGTTCCATAATCTATTGGATTGTGAAAAGTGAGGGCAATAAAAGATATAAAAGCTTTTTTGGTACATCAAAACAAAGAAGTCATGGGATGTAAATGCATGAATCAACATTGAGTTTGTAGGATATGAAATTCCAAATGCTCTCTTTGATTTTGGTAGCATAGTCAACATGATTCCTAAGTCTACATGGGAGCCTATTGGATGTCTAGTTCTAAGTTATAGCCTAGTAACTCTAAGCTGAGATGACTATGAAAGAGTTAAACACATTGGAAAAGTAGAAGACATTGAGATTAAAGTTGTAGAACTAACTTTGTGAGGTGATTTTGAAGTCATTAATATGAAGATAGTAGCAACACATTACCCTATGTTGATTGGTAATAAATGAGCATATGATGGTCTATAAATACTATGAAAAATCAACTAGAATTACCTCAGGGAGATAAGGTTATCTTCATTCTTTTAAATAGGGTGCACAAACCTTACATTATTCTAGTTGGCCTAGATTCTCCATATGTCATGCAAGAAACCAACTAGGTGAATGTAAAATATGAAGAGAACCCAAAAGATTTTCATGCATCCAAGTGAAACTTATTATATGAGCATACTAAGCCTCATATATAATATATAATCACTAAATAGTTGAATAAATATAAACAATAGAGGCCTAAAGTTACTCATCCATTAGTAACCCAGTTTGTCATACAAGATTGTGTGTCCATCTTTCTTAAATCCCATACTCACGCAAAATTTTCCTTTATCAAGTAAATGATCATATGAAGGATTATATAGATCTAACTAGAGAAGGTACTTTACCTTTGGAAATATATTTGTCTATTAGTGGAGACTTAGATATGCACCTATTCAGCTGGGCTCATGGTGATCATGAAATCTAACCTATTAGAAAGGTCTTTATACCTGAAAGACAACTTCTTATGTATTATGAAATTAAGGATATCAATCAGTTCATTTTGTGCCTATAAGTTCATTTACCTACCATTAATAAATAGCTTAGTGCTTTAAATTATGCTTTTAAGGGAGTTATAGTGACATGGTGGGAAATTCATAGAAATGATTAGTGCAAGTGGGATGATGCATGTAAACTCATGATTAACAAGTTTTAGCTATCATAGGTCATAATAAGTAATTATCCTTTCTTACAAGAAGGTTAGTGTCCTACTATACATATTCACAAATGTGTTGACGTTTGGACTGAAAAATGTGTGGCCTCAAAATACTAGGTTCATATATTTCATTATACACTTGATCCTTTACCATCAACATGATATATGCATCAAGAGTGTAGGAGGGAGACAAAGTATTGGGTGTAGGTGCAAAATAATTTCATATAATCATGTTTTTTTAATATGAGAACCTGATGGTTCATAATGCACTGATGGTTCTATTAGTGGAGACTTAGATATGCACCTATTCAGCTGGGCTCATGGTGATCATGAAATCTAACCTATTAGAAAGGTCTTTATACCTAAAAGATAACTTCTTATGTATTATGAAATTAAGGATATCAATCAGTTCATTTTGTGCCTATAAGTTCATTTACCTACCATTAATCAATAGGTTAGTGCTTTAAATTATGCTTTTAAGGGAGTTATAGTGACATGGTGGGAAATTCATAGAAATGATTAGTGCAAGTGGGATGATGCATGTAAACTCATGATTAACAAGTTTTAGCTATCATAGGTCATAATAAGTAATTATCCTTTCTTACAAGAAGGTTAGTGTCCTACTATACATATTCACAAATGTGTTGACGTTTGGACTAAAAAATGTGTGGCCTCAAAATACTAGGTTCATATATTTCATTATACACTTGATCCTTTACCATCAACATGATATATGCATCAAGAGTGTAGGAGGGAGACAAAGTATTGGGTGTAGGTGCAAAATAATTTCATATAATCATGTTTTTTTAATATGAGAACCTGATGGTTCATAATGCACTGATGGTTCTATTAGTGGAGACTTAGATATGCACCTATTCAGCTGGGCTCATGGTGATCATGAAATATAACCTATTAGAAAGGTCTTTATACCTAAAAGATAACTTCTTATGTATTATGAAATTAAGGATATCAATCAGTTCATTTTGTGCCTATAAGTTCATTTACCTACCATTAATCAATAGGTTAGTGCTTTAAATTATGCTTTTAAGGGAGTTATAGTGACATGGTGGGAAATTCATAGAAATGATTAGTGCAAGTGGGATGATGCATGTAAACTCATGATTAACAAGTTTTAGCTATCATAGGTCATAATAAGTAATTATCCTTTCTTACAAGAAGGTTAGTGTCCTACTATACATATTCACAAATGTGTTGACGTTTGGACTGAAAAATGTGTGGCCTCAAAATACTAGGTTCATATATTTCATTATACACTTGATCCTTTACCATCAACATGATATATGCATCAAGAGTGTAGGAGGGAGACAAAGTATTGGGTGTAGGTGCAAAATAATTTCATATAATCATGTTTTTTTAATATGAGAACCTGATGGTTCGTAATGCACTAATGAAAATAAAACATTCCTATGCCATGGGTTCACATAATATTTAAACACCATGATGAAATCCATTTCACAAAATAACATATCTTATGATCTCAATTCAACATTACAAAGATATAAAACTACCAAGAAATAAGAAAAATATATTACATAGACATTACATTCAATACAAGATGAAGAAGAAGACATTGAAGATTTAGATATTGATGGTGATATCAATTTGATTGATTTATTTGACTAGAACATCCAATAGAACTAGTAAAGGACCCCAACACAGAACTTACTGAAGAAGTCAAGATGCATAGTATACAAATTCTAGAACAAGAAGAGAAATAAATGATACAATAATATGTTGATGAGGAAAAGTTTAATATTTAACAACAACCCATTAAAAACCATGTATCAAACATTAGAATTGAGAAGGTTTCTAAATTGACACATATAAGTGATTATTGGATAGAAGCTTAAGTATCTAAATCTATGCAACTCCTACAATATTATCAATATGTCTTTCCCACTAAATTTTTAGAAGTATAAGGAGTTGATCCATCTCTAGGTAAAATGCATATCAAAATCAAAGAGTGCACATGACCCACAAAAATATGGCCATACAAGCTAAATCCAAACATGAAGTTGAAAGTGAAGGTTGAACTTGATAGAATGCAGGATGAAAGTATAATATATCTCATATAAAAGGAAGATTGGGTTAGTCCCATGGTTATGTAACTTGATTAAGAAAATGGAGATCATATTATGTGGGGATTATAGAATTATGAATGATGCATTGTGAATGACCCATGTCTAATTTGCTTCACAGATGAAGTTTTTGGAATTTGTTGTATACCATGAAGTCTACTCTTTCACAAATGACTTTAGTGGTTATCATCAAATACCCATATTAGAATAAGACAAAGAAAAAATTACTTTTTCTTATCCATATAAGGTAATATCACAAGTTTATCAAATGATATGCATCCATTTCATATCAATTAGAATATTTATAGTGCAAAAGTGCAATGTTTATTTAGACTTTCAAATGCCAAACAACCTTCATAGAACTAAAGTAGAGATTGGTTAATGTACCTATCCTTGTCTTTCCAAATTATAACAAGACCTTTCATGTGTACATTGATGTTTTAGGTATTGCATTTGGTGTTTTGATTACATATCCAAGATATGGTGGACTCAACCATCCCATACATTTTTCAAGTGGAAAATTATCTAATGTAGAAAAGAACTACATGACAACTGAAAGAGAAGCAATGGATATAGTGTTTCTACTATACATTTTTTGACACTATCTTCTTGTGACATTGTTGAAATTTTTTATAAATCATCAAGATCTATGCTACCTTGTCAATAAGATGATTCTATGAGGATACATTTCTTTGTGGTTGATTTTATTTTAGGAATTTTAATTTTGCATTAATGTCAATCTAGTAGAGAAATGTGGAACTGGATCATCTCAACTACATTCATAATGGTGAAGAACTAGAATAATTATATGAAGAATCTTTTGATGCTCATTTATTTCATGTTTTTGCAATCCCCAAAAAATTTTAAACAATTGATAACTTCCTCAAAGGAGTATTCCCTATGAACTACCAAGAAAGAGACAAGAAATAGTTTGTCACTAGATTTTTTCCATATACCATCATTAATGGTCTTCTATATCATTTGGGGAAGGATGAAGTACTATGTAGGGTAGTAATGGAACATGAATGACCATAGATTTTATAGGATGCACATAAAATAATCATAAGAGGACATTTTGCTGGAGAAGATACTAATAGGAAGTTGTTATAGAGTGGGTTATGGTGGCTCAATATTTTTCAAGATGCACATGGAGTAGCACAACACTGCAACGTATGTCAATGTATTGGTAAACCACTAAAAAGAGATGAAATTCCTTTAAATCATTTGTTAGTTAAACAACCTTTTGAATAATGGGGAATTGATTTTGCTAGGCCTATAAATCCATTGATTAAATATAGTAGAACAATGTATATTATCATTATGACCAACTACTTTACCAATTGGGTTGAACCTACTACAACACCCAGTTGTGGTATAAAGGACACAACAAACTTTCTCTATGAGAAAATTATTACAAGGTTTAGATTCCCCATCAAGCTAGTTATTAATTGAAAGATACATTTAATAAATAACATCAAAAATGATCTTACTGAATAGTTCATGATTTCTCATCATAAAAGTACTACATACCATCCACAAGCTAATGGTCAGTTGAAGATTTTAACAAAGTATTAGAGAAAATGTTGACAAAGATCTACGATGTCAAGAGGGATGATTGGGAAGATCACAATCTTGGAATTCTATGGGCATATCACATGAATTATAAGGGGGATACAATTATTAATCCATTCTAGTTGGTCTATGGGATTGAAGCAATTATTCTAATAGAATACTTAGTACCTAGTTTGTGTATTGAAATAGTTGTGGGACTAGGGGATTGTGAGTCTATCACTATAAAACTTCTCAAACTAAATAAGATGGATGAGTATATATGTAGAGCATCTTAGATTTAGGAATTTCACATGTGAAACTAGAAAGCATGGCATGATAGGAATCTATGCCATAAGGAATTTCATATACATGAAATATCATAGTAAGGAACTATTATTTTGATAGATATTCAAGGAACCATTTTTACTGGGGTGGGTGAATGGATATAGACTTAAGCCCTACCACCAATAGTCTTAATTGATCTCATTATGCTAAGTCAATGGGTGCTGAGTAACACCAAGTAGATTAGGATTTCTCATTTCTACATGGTTTTTATGTGTTTCTTTTTCTATATATGTGTGTTTATAGATTATCTCTTACTACCATTAGAGAACCAAGATATCAAGAATAACGTGCACCAACCATGCATAAGATAATTTATGTGCATCATCATGGATGTTAATGGGATCAAATGAAAGTAATTAAATCTAGGATAGTTATTGAAAAGTCAAATCAATAATATCTTTACCATATAATGGTGATCTATCAGAAGTTAATGATAGATATAAGGTTTAATTGATTTAATCTTCAACAAATTGATGGCTCATTAATATCATCCACTCATACTCCCATATAGATAACAAAGAGCACAATGACGTATCTCCACCCATGTGCCAATAACTAACTATCTTAATTTATAGATTAGATGAGATTTGCCACATCAAACATTGCATTCATGTTGAATGGACAACTAATCATGAAATTTATATGGAAACCAAAAGGCATGAAATCTACAAAGGCTTAAGTTTGTGAACCAAGTTTACATTTCATCCTTGAAAATATTCTTTCAACCTATAATATCAATGAGCCAAGATAATTTTATTACTTAGAGATCCATTAGCATTATAATTTTGTCATTTCACAAAACATGGATACTTAATGATGCATCAGAGGTTTGATAAACATAAAAAATAAGTAATAGGTGTTGATATGGATCTAAAGTAGACAAATTTCAATTATCTAGAGTGATTAAACTTCCTTTGAGTATATAAATAGAAATTATTTCATCTAGGCCTCATCGATGCTATGCAACCACTCTCATGAAGTCCCCCACCACTTCCACAACATATATATCAAGAACCTACATGGAATGCTTATTTTTGGTGATTTGGTGGAGATTTTACAAGTATTACTTGGCTGATATAATGATGTAAATATCTACCTTGGCCAAAATACCACCATTGTCATCAAAATATAAGACATGGCCTAATATTTAGGCATGCTTTCACAAGGAGACTCCATTTATCCATACAGTATGAGAATACCACCTATTCTTTAGGAGGTCTAAGATTTTTATGTTCATGGATCATCCCAATTGAATAAATCTATAATGAACCAGTGTGCATCCTCATAAAATACATCACATAGAGGTTCTGGTAGATGACTAAGCCTATGAAATAAATTCCAAAAGGAGTTATGGATATTTCCCACTACATGATCCAATGGAATGAGTAATTCAACTGGCTAGAGTACTTTGTTTAGGAAATACTCATAAATATTGACAAGATCTACACATTGCCCAAGCAAACATTCTATTACCAATTCCTCATATTTGTCCTCTATTTTACATAGTGGAAGTCCTTAGAGGGAGAATTGTACCCTAACATAGATTATTGGCTAGTGAAATAATTCCACAACCTCATTTGGGCACCTAAGCATAGAGCACTAACACATGAGGGAAAATTTAAATCATGGTAGGAGTTTCTAAAATTGATCACTACAAATCCTCAAGTGATACCAGATGTCATGTAGTATTTGTACTAATATATTGCTATCACCTTACTACCAAAAGGTGTATTCATACACATCCATAAGTTACTAAGGTCACCCTTTACACCTCTTCCATTATCTATCACCATGGACATGGCATATGTAGAAGTTGCCAAATAGAAAACCTTCATACCCAAGCATGTGACTCTACTTCAATCCATACCACCTAGTGTAACCATCCCTACAACATAGCAACCAAAATAAACCACTAGTTCATATCCATAGAAGGGAAAGCACAAGCTTTCCATTAAGCATAAATCTAAATCTCCTCCATTTAAGTGAAAGACAAGGAGCATGAGGACCTATTTAAATGATCCTAAGGTGTCATAGATCACATGCTCATGTAACCTTCCATATATGGGCACAAATGAATAAGAATTATACTAGGTAATGATTGTAGACATGGTTGAAGACTTATACAATAGAGATGAAGAGAAGGAATTATTATTTTCAAAGGTTATGCACATAATCCAAGTGTGTAAATAGTTTCCTCAAAATCTATGGGTTGACCTGCCACTATTCCCTACATCCATAGTCATTGATAATGTGTAAGAAGTAGATTAGCTATAGTGAAGGATTGAATTTTTTTTAGAATTGACCTTCTACTACCTTAATAGTTGAGGATATCTTTACACCTATTTCAAAAATCCCACCAAAGTCACTCATGAATATACCCTAAACTAGGCATGAGGCTAGGGTCTCACCTACACTTGAAGTGTGCACATTCAATCGACCAACCACCAAATAAGAAGCATAACCTACTTCATCTTCCACTTCACCACTACCCAAATGTAGGTTGTTGACCCTTAGACACAATAAATCACATGTTTCCATCTCAATGGCCCAACCAAGTGATTCACTACCATCATTTTAGGCCTAGGAGGTTGAAGAACTCACACCTAAGAATCCCACCACAAAAATTCAATAGGCCTTAAAAGATGAAGTAGCTTGTATAAAATAATAACAAGTTAGAAAGGAGGAGAAGAAATGTCTAAAGTAGGAAACTCAACAAAAACAAAAATAATAAAGTTACCAAGCTAAAGAATCTAAGGCTAAACAAAATGCCAAGGACATAGAGGTTGATTGATATAAATCCATTGAAGTGACTAAGAAGGCATAGGCAACTATCGATGTAACCAAGTAAGTATAGGAGGTGCAAGCACAAGAAGTGAAAGAATATAAAGATAAAGAAGTTGAGGTCACTACCAAGGTTAAGGTAGAAAAATAAGAAAAATATAAATAGGGAAAAATAACACAGGCAAATTAAACCATTGAGGATGATACACATGCAAAACAACAATAAAAAGAAGTTATGAATAGGAAGAAGGAAGAAGAAGATGAATCCTTGCACTAATAATAGGAATAAGAATAAGCACAAGCATAGACATAAGCATAGGCATTAACATAAGCACAAGCACATACACATGTTGTAGAGGAACATTCCAAGGCTATGGCCCTAGTAGAGTAAAATAAATAAGAAGAAGAATGTACAAAGAATAATAAAAATCTAAACAATAAGTTGTACAAGAATAATTGAACAAAATAGTGAAGGAAGAGGAGAAAGTTAAAATAAAAAAGGCTAAATATGCTATGAAACAAATCAATATATTATTAGAGGCCATATTGTAGTATAAATAGGGACCTAAGTAGTTAAAAGTAGAAGCAAAGTAGCCTAAATAAGAAGAAAACCCATTTTCAACCCTAATAGGTCCATATCTCCCTAAATTACATTTGAGAGGCATGTGGCTATGGGATATCCTTACTATTGGTTCTTGAAGCACCACTTTTTATCTTTTACTTGTAACAATGCCACAACCAAACCCTTGAATAACTACAAGCACACTAGTAACACTCTCCCTCAAGCAGGAAGCATCATTTGATGTCTCGAGGCTCCAATTGATGAAACAACCTGAGGGTGCAACAATATTTCAATATTTAATTGTGTAGAAGGCTACCTCTTTGGATTTGGAGGTGGATCAATCTAAAGTGGAGAATGTTTAGTTGAAGGCTCTCCTTTATGAAGCTACCAAACTCATTCAGGATACCTATCCCAAGTTGATCACTAGATAAACTGAGGACCAAGTCATGTCCAACTAACATAGAATCAAATCTCTAGTCTCTAAGTTGACCAAGGACTAGTGTACAACCCAAAAACTCTATGCAGTCAACACATTGAGCCATGATGTGAATAATAAGGTTTTAATGCTCATCACTTTATTAGAAGGGTACCAAGGCATGTTGGACATGACTACTCTATATGCACAATATCTCATTCACAACTTGATGGACAAAAAATAATAACAAGATAATTCTTTAGCTAGTTCTAGCATAGACTTCACCTTGACTACAACTAAGACAACTATGGGTAGCCACACTACCTATATGGATGATAATGATAGAGCACTTTAGGACTTTCTCAATGCTAGGGATAATGTATGTGATAATATCCCCAATTGGTAGAGTTAGCTTCTATGTATTTCCTTCATCAGTCTCCAAGCTCAACATCACATAGATAAACTAGAGTAGCTTAGTGGTAAGATTCAAACTAGGATCACCACACTAAGGTAGACATAATCATCACTGATGACTCAGATCTCAAGTAGACCATTAGATTTAATGTATCATTATGCACCCTATTTTGCATGATTCAAGAATTCATTCTAGACTAGCATGCTTATAAGACTGATATGTCTTACTTTTACAATGACATTGCCAAAATTCTCAACACACTTATGTATAAGCCACCATTAGAGCTTAAAAAAATCATCATTAAATGCAAGGATATATAGTCTAAGGCTAAGGACCCTTATGGTTAGTCATTGTCTATGTCCATGCCACCTCCATCAAGTTAAGTATGATGTAGAATATGATTTTTTTTAAAATTTTGTATTGGGGATGACTTAATAAGACAAGTGGGGCCAAGTTGGTTGAAAACTCATAAAGGGTATCCTACTAGATGGGAAATAACTATAAAATCTATTCAAACCAAAGATAAAGTTGTGAAAAATTAAGGTATTTGACCTCTATTCTTCCCTACTTTATGCATACTACCATCTATAGTATCCCTAAGTCTAGTTTTCAAGCATTTAAAATCTCAATGACATTTAAGGCATCCAAGGCCACTCTCATTCTATAATTAACTTGCACATACTTTAAGCACTAGGTGGGAGAACTACATCAAACTTGATCCCTCCTTAGACTATTTGAATGTAGGCAACTCTATACATAATGGGGGTTAAGGGTGTATAATCCATCCTAATAACACACAAAAAACTATATCTTATGCTGTACTTGTAAGGATATTAGGGTTTAAACATTAAATAAATTTTCTAGGTAAAATACATAGCTATAGGTTTTGGTCATGAAGGAACATAACATATAGACACATGCATTGGTTCTCTATAAAAATAAGAATAGTCCTACAAAAGGGACACTAGATCCACATTGAGGAAACTAAACATAAATGGTGCTCCTATCTAAACTAGGTGCTATTGTCTAGTGAGTAGATGATTAACAAAAATATGTTGAGGACATAGACTACTAACTAGATTTCAACTTTCATAACCCAAATCATCTGTGATAGTCAGTTTTTAGATAAGTATCTATTTATCCCTATTTATTTCTATTATTACAAAGTCAAACAAAGTCAAAATCACAAAAAAATAGTGCTTAATTATTTCATATTTATTTAACTAATTTAGACATCTTATCCCTTTAACAAAATATATGAATTACTTGTGTAAAACACCTAAAAGGTTAAATAATTTGGAGAACCCATCTTACTTCAAATATTACATCAAACCCTAGCTTGCATTAATTCCCATTTTTTTGAAATAAATTTAGGGATAAATTATTTTTATTTGTTGATTTTATTTAGACAACCTATCCAATTAAAATCAAATTTTACATTAGGGTTTCAATCTATTTCACATATAATTTAAATTGTTGCAAGATAAAACCTAGTTTCCAAAACCCTAACCCTAGACAACCCTAGGGTTCAAATTTATAGTCATTAATAAGTCTAAATTATAGATTTATAACATTATTATCATGATATAATACATATTTTATTTCATGTTACAAAGCTTAGCAATTTTCTTAGCATGTTTATTGCCAACTATTTGTAGAAAGGTACACATGTATGTTACTCCTATCATGGATTCAGTTTGAGCTAAACATATTTCACATATTGTTCCTCTATTACTTGAGCCCCATTTTCCTATAGATCATTGATATATGGATCATTTTGAGTTAAATATAGTTACTACTAGATGATATATTTCTCAAAGGACTCCTTTTGTTTCACCTCCACCTAGACCACTTGATTATCTATGTTCCCATCTTGCCTCTACTATTCATCCCCTATAGATAGTAAATCCCAAATTTTGAGTTGTCACTAGGTATAATAGGGTATATCCTCAACCAATATATAATTATTGTAACCCAATAATTCCTCCTCATCCCCAACATACCATAATAACACCTAGAGATCAAAAAATAGAATTTGATATTGTGGATTAGTTGAGGAACACACTAGCTAAAATATCTATCTTGGAATTATTTCAAAAATTAATCAAATATATTATGTTTCAAACAATTAATCTCACATTTTTGCCTCATGATACTAAGCCATCCTATTTTTCATCTAACATGAATACAATCAAATATGTGGAGGATGTGATATATTTTTCCAATGAGGATTTACCTTCACAATCAATCATTGATCATAAATTGCCATTTTTAATTTAATCTCAAATAAACAACATAACTATTAAATGAGTTCTCATAAATAGTGATTCTAGACTAAATATATGTAATCTTACATTTTTCAAATCATGGGGGTTGACATAGCATCTATTTAGAAAACATATAAAAATGTCTGAAGGTTTTATGATATTCCTATATAGACATTGGGATCAATCATATTGGATATTTTAATGGAATCAAAGACATTATCTACACACTTTTAGATGATGTTGAACCTTTGTATTATGATTTTATACTTGAGAGACACCTTCCACTCTCCATAAATGTGTTACATTTTTACATGATGGATACCTATACATATATCTAATAGATAATAAACCATTTAGATATTATAGGATCAATGAGACTCCTACACTAAATACATCATTTGATGGGACACCTCATGTTCTCATCAAACCCACACCTTACCAGATTCCCATTGAGTAGATGCAGCTTATGAGTTGGGGGAGTCTATTAAGATTGTTCACACATCACCTTCAGAACATCCTACAACATAAACACCTTCATCGATGATAGAGGACCCTAGCCTCTCCAATAATAAACACCTTTAATTATGATAGATGACCAACCTCTTTGAGCATAGTTAACTTCAACAATGATAGATGACTAGCCTCTCTATGCATAATTACCTTCATTGATGATAGAGGACTAGCCTCTTGAGCATAATTACCTTCACCAAACATAGAGGAATATCTTATTACAATAAAAAAATTCTCATCTAGGATATATGGTGAGATTTTCATATCCTAATTACCATTAATTATCAGTTTAGAAGAGTCTCATATTCATAATTATAACACAGATTCACATGCCACTATAGAGGATGATCAACCACATATAGACATTGATGATTATTTATATGGATTGAGCATTACACCAATGGGCTTAGGGGAATATAAAGATAATTCAAAGGCACTTATACCTCACCCTACAATAGTATCATCATTTTTTTAGGACTCTACAACTACAAGAACCCATAATTAGACACAGTAGTAGTAGATCCCTTAATCCATTTAGTACTTATGGTTACATCCTTGGATACCAATTCAGTCATACAAATTTAAGGGCATCATATGAGGCATGATCACTTATACATTCATATCAGTTACATAGATTTAACTATTACATACTTAATTTAGACTCAATGTATTTATGTATAGGATTCTATAGCTACAGACATGTGTGCAACATTGTAACATAAGCTAAATAAATTTAAGGCTAAGGGAACTATCCAGATTATATAGCCTCCACCTCCACAAGCATCACCACCACTAGTTATATGAGTTATTACATAGACATGAATGTTGGATAGAGTCATCAATGACACATATATCATGACATGATCCATTTACCATATAGATATTTTTAATGTACATATATCCTCCACATGTGGCTATAGATGCAAATTCTAATCCTAATACTTGGACTTTGGGATTTTTACACCACATTAATTATTAGGAGAGTGATCTATAACATGCTATATACTATTAAGTCCCATCAAACATATTAAATTACCAGTTACATGTGGCCATAAGGTGGCTAATACATTATTTTTCATATTGATTAAAGACACCCATATACAAGTTACACCTGGTAGTATATGGTTATAGGTGATGGATGCTACAGTTGATTAGTCAGATAGATGATTGACATTCACTCATTATATATGCATGGTTCACATTTTACACGATGACATCAATGAAAACCATATTTTTTACATAGATACTCTATGTTCTAATGTGAATTACCTTGGGACCATGCTAGAGGTAGATTACATAATTGAGAAACATTCCATTCAGATGCACAAATTTTAGACTCATTCCAAGGATAAGGCCCCATTGATACATACATATTAGTATGATGATTATGATGATGATGAATTATTTGAGTTTGGATAAGCTCATTATTTGACACTAGATAATCTCTGACTAAATCTACCCTTTGATTATCTACATCTCATGGATGTGATCTTGGGTCTATAGTGACATTATACTTTGCTTTTATCTTGTTTCATTTACATTTCCAATATTTAATTTCTCTCTAACTCCTTGTACATAGTTTATTTTAATTTAATTGTACATAATTTAAACTTAGAAAATAAAAAACAATATAACATGTGAAAATACAAAAACATTCAAATATTTCAAAAAAATAAAAAATTTACCAATTTTATGCATTGTTATGTTTATATTTATACTACTTTCTAGATATTACATATTACTAGTTATCTTAGTATAGTCAATTTAATCATCCACATATGGTTCACTTATTATTGTAGAGTGTTTTTATATTCTAGGTAACCTATACCACCTATTATATACCCATTGGGGGCATTTACACCAATCTAGGTTTATGCATTAATACATCCACTTATTTGGGGACATCTTCTATATAGTTGTTACTACCATGTTTTATCTTTACATACTATGCATTCCAATTTACACATTGATTTATCTTGATATTGATCATTGGTCCTCATTGCTTAGATTTTTTGCTGACTATCACTAGTTAGACTCATTATATATGTATCTTGACATTTACATAGATTTGTATTACACTGTTATAAATGCTTTCATTTCTAGTTCCTAGATTAGACTTGATTATGTTTCCTATGTTTTTTCCATATTAAGGGCATTTGAATATGCCTTATTCTTTGGCTTCTACACCACTTATTTATTTGTATGCCTTAGACATGTTCTTGTGTCCCTTGTGTGTGTTCTTTCATGCTTCTATGTGAAAACATTTGAACATGTCCTTCTATTTGACTCTATGCCAAATTTCTTGTTATTTGTATATGTGGACATTTGAACATGTCCTTATATTTCTTCATTCTCATATTTAGTGACATGTGTCCATGTCCTTTTTATTGTGTCCCCTTGGTCTACCTTTTGAGTGCCTCATGTGGTTGTATGTTTTATTCCTTGTATGATCTACACCATGACACTTGTATTTTATTACAAACACGCTATTTTATGATGCCATGAGGGATCTCATACATATACCTTTCATACTTGGGAGCTTTGATGGACATCATTCCCCATCCCCCTAAGTAGTTACCCATATTTTGATTCTATATACATTAATTACATCTATCATGACACCCTTTTGTAATAATAGATTATGACATACATCTTAAATGTTTTACTTATGCTCGGATACATTTACATTATAATGTTATGTTTTAATTTAGATTGGAATATAATGAATATGTTTTGGATAACACATTATATATATATAATTATTTAGATATAATTTCTAACATATATTTTACTACTACCCTTAAAAGAGGGGGCATTCATAGGTGTTTGTCATAGATAACAAGCTCCTACATACTTTTCATAGATACATTTCAACATGTAGGCTTAGTTTTAGATATTAGACTTAGGTCAAACAAAAAACATAATAGATATTTAGAATTTAGTCTAGATCAAACTAAGTAATCATTAACATCCAAATTGGGACACTAGCACCATATGGAATTACTATCCACTATAGAGAGTGTTATTGTATAGTATCCCTAGCTTCAGGACAATCTAGATAATTCATACTAGTACATCAAGTATAGTATAAATTTACATAAATAAAATCATAAATTTGGTATTTATGTTCAAATTTAGCTCATATACATTCATTTAAGTTCATATTCATACTAGTTGCTCAATTTTTGCGGCATCACATACAACATGATCACTAATACATCTAGATCAGTTACATAGATTTAACTATTGCATAATTAACTCAAATTTAGTATAATTAGATAGAAGATTGGGGGTATGTGCATGAAACATAGCTTATATATAGTCATATTTTGATAAGTTAATTAGATGGAATGGAAAATTCCATGTCATTCTCTACACTATATACACTTGCTATCACATTTTAGGTTATCACCAGATTCATGCCTTATTCCATTCATAGTGGTTAGCATTCTTGAGTGGCCAAAATACACCTAATATACTTGAATGTCCATAGAGATGAATACATAATTAGATTTACTTAGATACTTTTATCACTTTATCAATATAGTTATAGATGCATATACTTCACAAAAGGGTTAATAATGGATCCATTTCCTACTTGAGTTATTGATCCACCTACATAATAAGGTTACACATGTATGTAATAGGAATTGCATGTTACACATGAATCAATCCTAGATTGGATAAGATAGATCACACCTACACTTTTTATTGGGGCACACACTTGTCAAGTAGGAGCATGACCAATATTAGGATTCGTTAGACCTGATTAGGGGATCACTTATATCATCTGTCACACCACATCATGTTAGGTAGGGTTTTAAATCCTAAAATCTAATACAATCACATAACAACCCTACAAGATTCCTATGGTTTCTATATTCAATTATGATAATGAAAAAGAAAGTAAACTAATCTAATAACAAGAAAGGTAAACTAATCTAGTGCTCACCAAAGCTTGTGGCACAAAGTAAGGGGTTAGATGCAAAGCAATCAATTAAATGTATAAGGAAATTCAAATAAGTAAGTATGAGTAATACCCTAATACATGGAATATGAGGAGTAATACTATTTGATCTAACAATTATGTTATTTCTATCTATTAAAAGAGAGGAGACCAAAGTTAGAATATACTTACCTAAATGTGAACCTATCACGACTTAATATCTCCCTTGGCCAATGGGGATTCAAAAGAGGTTGTTATGGTTTGTAAGGATCACTTTGTTAGGCCAAATATTCCAAGACCTATCCAAAATACTAATATTATCTAAATAAGAAACCTAATCTACAACTCCTTATGTATAATGGTGGAAGAGTGGACTATGAAGAAGTGCTAGTGAATAATAACTCTTGATTGCATTCATATGTAAATGACTAAAATGACTTTGTATATAGGAGTATCTACCCCAAAAATCACTCAGACATGTTAGCTATGCTATGTCAACTAGGTCAACCTAGCACATTATCAAGCTAATGCTTGAAGTTTGTGCTAGGTTGACCAGATGGAAACTAGGCCTAAAGATCTAAAGTGTCCCCAAACTATGCTAGGTCAACCAACACAAGTAAAAAGGGCACTAAACAAGGGAAAGAAGGATAAAAAGAGTAAAATACAAGAGAAATGTGTAAGGAAGGAGAGATAGCTTAGGGAAAGGTTTTTAGGAGTTAAATGGATAGAGAATAATATGGAAATAAGGGACAACAATCCTATGAATCACCAAAGGTCTACCCACCCCTTTCTTGATGCACCCCTTAAGGCATGCACTAAGAGATATTGAGTCATGATGGGTTCCTACAAGATGTAAAGCATCAATAATTGATAAAAGTGTGAAAATATTATGTGTATATATTTTCCTACTCAAAGCTCATCATGTGTCACTAAGGTGTAATAAGGGATGGTACTTCAAGAAAGAACATAAGGACACACACAGTGTTGATGCTAAAAAAATTGTAGTATTTTAAAAATCATAAAATAATAGAAATTAAATTATATAAAAGGAAACTAACTAAAAATTAAATGATATGTACCTTGACTTACATTTATCATGGGATGTTTTTAAGTTGTATTTTAGTTTTGATTATGGAGGGCATAAAGACTACTTTAGACGAACCCAAAAATACAAGTTGTATTTTAGTTTTGATTATGGAGGGCATAAAGACTACTTTAGATGAACCCAAAAATACAAAACTAAGGAGTAAAAATAAACAAATGTAAGGAAATCCAAGATATCTAGTGCTATATGGATGGGACATACTTGGGAATTTAACAAGCTAGGTGATAAGTGCAATGTTAGACCAAGTGACCAAGTCAAACAAGATTAAATTGGGTAACTTAAAAGCCAAGGCTATGAAAAAATGAAAAACTCAAATAAGTAAACCTTAAGTAAGAAAAGGTAAACTCACCAAATCAAATCAAGGATACATGTCAAACAAGATGGTAAAAAGATGATTCAAAAAGAAAAATAGTAAAACAAAATTGATGAGTGAGCAATAATAATCCACATCTCAATCATCAATGGAAAAAGGGGATGAATAAAAGGTAAAACAAAATGGTTGGGTTAGTAGTAACAATCCACATCTCATGAAATAATAGAAAAAGGTGAAAAGTCTAGTGTCCATAATAACAAAATATCAAAATCAAGATAAATGGGAAAATGAAAGAAAAATAATTTTAGTAAATATATATAACATGATAACTTTGATCCATAGTTTCTCAAACATGTTGTTTTGTGTCTAAATATATATATATAAATGAAACAAAGTAGTGTTAACATGTTTTTAAAAATTAATAAAAAGGAATTTAAAGAAGAGGGAAAATATATTTGGAATCATAATTTGTCTATCAAGGGGGGAAATGAATCGGGATAGAGGGGAGAATGAAGGAAAAACCAAGGTAGAGGAACTCTTTATTGAAGTCAAGACACTCAAATTTGGTTTGTCAAAATAAGACAACTATTGACCTTAAGGACTTTAAAGAACTTCTCTTAGCTACACAAGTCTTAGGTCAACAAATGGATTATATAGATCATCTCATGAAGGCTATATGTATGAAAATTAAAATGGACCTACCTCCCCATGACATATTCCCTGCTCCTCAAGACCCCTTACAAATCCATTGGTCTACTGTGAAGATTGGATACTTACATGAGAAATTAGGTATCACTATAGATTTTTTTGAAATCCCCTATTCAAATCTACTAGCCTACCACAAGCCAAAGGATTTTGGCTCTATGTGAATGTGACTGTGGAGTTTTAGCTTCGATCAGAGATAGGAGATGTTATTGTAATCATGTTTTTGATATGATTAGACTTTTAATATCTGTATGTTGCCTTTTAGATATCATTTCCTTTTATTTTCAAATGATTATCTTTTAACTTTTTTTAAAAAATTCCTCCTCCATATGGATTTGTAAGACCAAACATGGGTGATAAAGATGAATTTTATTTGAAAAATCTTTGAAAAGGTTGTTAAGAGAGAGAAAATCAAAGAGCATGGGGTCTAAGAGTCACATAAATCTAGGTGAAATAAAAGTGTTATCTTGACTTCAGCCTTGTTTTATCCAAATGTGGAGGTAAAATAAAGGGGGAAATGAAGAGGAAAATGACACATGTTACAAATTTAAATTTCTTCAAAGCAAAAAAAATGTGACAAAGGGAAAAAAGGAATAAAATGATAGCAAAGGTGTGACTTCTTATCATAAAACTATGATAAGTGAAGGAAAACATGATAACATAGATTGTTTATAGATTCCATTTAGTAAACGAAGCAAATATAATGTCTAAATAACAAGGATCACAAAGAACATGAAAATAAAGGTAATTTTATGAGGAGGGCTAGGTTTTATCCATGATCTTACCAAGAAAATCACAAAAGGAAACCTAAGAGGTGCTAATAAGTAAAAAGTGAGGGAGCCTTTGTATAAAGTACATCACAAAGAAAGACCTAAAGGATGCCAAAACAACATTGGAAAGTAGCAAAATAATGAAAAGGAAGAAATGAGAAATAAAAAGAATGGTCATTTTATGAGGAGGGCCAGGTTTTATCCATGGTCTTACCAAGTAACTCATAAAAGAAAAGCCCAATAGGATGCCAAAAAAACATTTTTAAGTAAAAGGAGAATGAAAATATAAGTGATGAATACTATGGTGCATCCAAAAATCAAAATACCAAAAGGGAGGATTAAAGGTTTGAAAATAAAGGAAATGAAGACTATGGTACATCAAGAAACCAAAAGACCGAAAGGGAGGACTAAAGGTTTGAAAAGGAAGGAAACTACTGTATAGGGAGAGACCCATGATAAAGTAACCTAAAAAAATGTGCTAGATAGATAGGTAAAATGTATGAAAAGAAGGAAATGTACCCTACATTAATGGTTATATTAATGATGAACACACGGGAGAGACAAGCTTATGTCTTGAAAGGTTTCTTGAAGTTGAATTAGTTTGGTAGCATGGAATGGAGAATAAGAGTGGGAGTCAAAAGATGACCCAGAGTTTAAAATGATATGTGGGTGGTCATTTCAAGATGGCCCAAAGGCTAAAGAAATGTGTGGATGGGCATTGCAAAATGATCCAATAGCTAAAAAGAGGAAGAAAAGACATGAAAGAATAATAAGAAAAAATAACCCCATGGAGTGTTTAAATGGATTTAGGCTATTCAAGAAGTTTATAATGGGGGATATGATGCTTGAGGATAAAATGAAAATAATTATAAATAATAAGAATAATAGACATAGACAAAGAACTAAATTAGGTAGATATAGAACTAAGTCAAATATACAAAGAATGTAGAAAGCTAAATTGGAAAGCAAAGAGGGCATAAAATAGTATTGGGTCAACCTAATCAAATTGGTATAGAAGACAAGGACTGTGGATTGTACAAGGTTGACCAAGTTGACCTATACAGTGTACAGAGGTCATAAAAATCACTAGGTTGACCAGGTCAACCTGGTATATCAGATAGGTTCCTTGTTTTGCCTATATCTTTGGTTCTAATCATATATTTTATAAAAAATAAAATGTGTTGGATTCATGATGATGTATGGAATGAAAATAGGGAGTAAATAAATGATAAAAATTATGATAAAAGAATAAAATAAAAATAATGAAATAAGAGAAAGGAATCCTGCTAATACTAACAAGAAAAGAGACAAAAAAGGAAATGTGAAGATAATCCAACTAGTGGTGGGATAAGATTCACATTAGCTTCACCAAAATGTATGAAATAAAAATTTCATGGTGTTAATGAATCAATCATATCTCAGATAAGATAGATCACATCTACACTTTTGATTTGGGCACACACTTGTTAAGCAAGAACATGAACAATATGAGGATCTGATAGACCTCATTAGGGGATCACTTGTATCATCTGTCACAACACATCATGCTAGATAGGGTTCCAAAGCCTATAGTATAACATAATTTAAAAACAAACCTAAAATATTCATATGGTTTCTATATTCACTTATGATAATAAACAAGAAAGTAAACTAATATAATAACAAAAAAGTAAACTAATCTAGTGCTCAACAAAGCATGTGGCACAAAGTAAGGGGTTAGATGTAAAGAAATCAAATAAATGTATAGGGAAATTCAAATAAATTATGTATGAGTAAGAACCTAATACATGGAATATAGTAAGTATTTGAGCCAAAACTTATTCTACTTCTATCTACTAAAAGAGAGGAGAAAAAATTTAGAATATCCTTATGTAAATGTGAACGCATCTTGACTCAATCTCTCCCTTTGCCAATGGGGATTTGAAAGAGTTTTTTGTGGTTCATAAGGATCAATTTGTTAGGAAAAATCATCTAAGACCTATCCACAAGACTAATATTATATGAATAAGAAACCTAAGCTAAGACTCCTCAAGTAGAATGGTGGAATAGCAAATTGTGAAGAAGCATGAGTGACTAATAACTCCTAATTGCATTCATATGGAAATGACCAAAATGATTTTATATACATAAGAGTATCTAACCCAAAAATAACTTAGGCATTAATTTATACTAGGCTGATCAGGTCAACCTAGCACATTATTAGAATAATGCATAAAATTTGTGTTAGGCTAGCCAGATGAAAACTAGTCCTAAAGAGCTAAAGTAACCCCAGATTGTGCTAGGTTGACCAAGTCGACCTAGATTATTAAATAGGTAAAATGGTACTAAGCAAGGTAAATAAGGATAAAAAGAGGAAAATATTATAGGAATGTAAATGGAATGAGAGATAGCTTAGAGAAAGGTTTTAGGAATTGAATAGATAGGGAATAATATGGCAATAAGGGACAATTATCTTGTGAAGCACCAAAGGTCTTCCCACCACTTTCTTGGTGCACCCCTTAAGGTTTGTACTTAGAGATATTGAGTCACAATGGATTCCTAAAATATGTAAAGCATCGGTAATTAATAAAAGTGTGAAAATATTATGTGTATACAAGAAACACTTACAAGTCTTATCCAAGATTTTCATAGAGATCAAGATCCACCAATCAAGGGTGGGAAATGATGGATTTAAAACTGGATTGAGTTATTGAGCCAACCATATCAAGATTAAGCAATCCATCAACTTAGTTTAATTTATTTAATGATATGATCACTATGCACATTTACACATGTAAGCTATCACTAGATTCATGCATTAGTTTACATAACTCATGAGGTGTGTTCATTCATTTCATCTTTCTTTACTCATCTTTACTCAGTTATTTGATTTTAGCATAGTCTTTTGATTTTGATTATCTCGTAACTAATTACTAGTTTTTGTATGTTTCATTGTAGGATATTAATTTGGATCATGTCTCACATACACAAACCTAGATTTTCATACTCAAACTTAGCTGCACGGGCTTCATTTTTAAGGTAAGTCTAATTATACTTCTTTTTCATTTATACTAGTCATTTATCTTTGATTCATTACTATCATAAAGTGGGGACAGGGGGAGGGGGGTGGGGGAAATTTAATCACCTAAAAGTGGTAATTAGATGCTAAGTGTGTGCTTGAGTTAACTTATCCCTAGGCTAGACATAGACCTATCTTTGAGCATTAAGCTTAGATTTCTAGTAATTCAACATAACATAGTCACCTAAAGCTAGTCAGGACATACTCCCATAAATATCATCCCAGATTCCAATCCAAATTTCTTATTAGTCTACCAAAATTACATTAGTGCTACATTTGGGACACTATATCCACATGGCACTAGTACCCCCAATTGGGTGCTATTATCCTTATCCTTAACTCTTCCCAATGAATAGTTTTTCAAACATGTTACTCTCCTAAGGTTATACTAAGCTCATTTTATTATCCACACAAGAAATATAACCCTATAAATATAGGTCTAATCTACCTTTATTCACTAGATGGTAAATAGATGCAAAATCTATTCAAACCAAAGAAAACATTATACAAAATTAAGGTGTTTAATCCTTATTCTACCCTAATTTATGCATACTACCATATACAATATCCCTAACTATATTTTTCAATTATTTCAAATCTAAATCACATTCAAGGAATCCAAGGCCACTCTCATTCTAACATTCACTTGAACATACATCAAGCACTAAGTGGGAGAACTACATCGGACTTGATCCCTCCTCAGAGTATTGGTATGTAGGAAACTCTCTACATATTGGGGTGTTGAAGATGTCTAATAAATCCTAGTAACATACACAAAATTGTTTCTTATGATATACTTATTATTAATTTGACTTGTCAAGGCCAAATTACTACCCCTATCATATGAAACTTTCAAAAAAATTAGCCATTAGCCCTTTACAGCTGGTCAAACTGGTGAATTATAACCTAAAAGAGAAATTTTTGATCTTAAATGTCAAATTTTAGGTCAAATGAATCATTAATTGTCATAAATATCTTTAAACATGTTCAAATACATGATTATATCCTAATTCCAAAGTTTTAAATCTTGAAAAGGTGTTTAGAGGCAAATATAAGCCTAAAAAGCCCCAAAACCCACCACACATGCCAATTTCCCTATTTAAAAGAATAAAAAGGGATAAAAATCCCAATTTTACATTTTATGTCACGTGATACTTCTAAATTATTCTATGTCAAGTGGTGAAAGTGAAATTTGGCTTTTAAAAGGGAAAAATAAGCTGTATTCCTTCATTTTTCAAGTGATAGTATGGATTGGGTACATGAGAAGTAGGGGATATATTCATCAAGTAATAAATAGGATTCATTATGAGTTTCGTGACAATTTATGGCCATAGATTCCCAAAACCGGTCCTCTATTGACACTTTCCTACTTTGCACAAAGGGACCTACTTACAAGGTTTCTAATGGTACTAACTGCTAGAGGAGAGTACAAGTTTCAATTTTGGGGTGAAGAAACTAAACTAAAAGGGATTAATTATGGATCAAGTGTATCTTAAATTATATTCTCTAGGCTCATGATACATATAATTGAAGATAGGCTGATTTTTGCAGCCTTGTAAGTAGAAAGGCAATCAGTTTTCTTCAGTTTCTCCTCACCTGGGTAGAGTTTCAAGAAAATTTAAGTTATTATAAAATATTGGTAACTTATTATACCTCTCCATGGTATTTTAAATATTTTCTTCATGGAATTTAAGGTCAAAAAAATCTCACAAAGTCAGCCAGTCAAATCTATAGTATAACATTCTTGCAAGGAGGAATTATACGGTCATAAAAGAATAAGGCACCCTTAAATTCTATTGATTTTATGTTTGTAGGGTTTAAATAAAGTTTTTCATGGTTTTCCATCATAATTATCAAAAAAATTCCAAGTATAATGGCAAATAATTCATCATATGCTCTACATCCTTTAAGGTTTCTTTGAAAATTTTAAGATTTTTTGTAAAAAACTAAGTTTCATTTTTGACTCCTTACCCTCCTCTAATGACCTCTAAATTATCATGATATGATATATAAGTTCTCATGTATACATGCACTCATTATCTTTGTATTTCCATGCTCCATAATATTCCTTTCCACCTCCATCCCTTTCATTCCCATATCACTGCCAACCATTGCCTTACTCTGTGTTTTCTACTGTGTTTTTCTCTTCTCCCACTCTCCTTTCATGTCTTTTAAAAATATTTTCATCTACCACTCATATCCATCACATTTTCCATCATTAAAATACAATTTTTGAGTGATACCACTATAATAATTATCAAGATTAAATATGCATCAAATGGAACATCACATATAGTCATGAAAAAAGGACATACATCAGGATATATAGTCAAAATCATGATCATGAAGGTCAATTTTTGGTTCAAGGGGAAAGAAATTTTTGTTTTCAAGGTCTTAAAGATCAAGAAACTTATATTTATGGAAAGAAGGCCATCAAATCATGAAAAAATAAGTTATAGGCCAAGTCAAGGGCATCATTTCATGAGAAAAGGAGCTAAACTAGTTCATAATAGTCATGAAGTTCCATCAAAGATATCAATCTTAAAAGTGGCAATGATCTTTATTTAAAGGTCTATGTAAATGACCTCATTAGTATTAATTAAGAGTATAATAAGGATCAAATCTGACTTTGGCTATCCTTAAGATCATGTATAATCTATTGTCCATACAAATTACTATTAAAAGGTCCTTACACTTGACAATCATGCTTGGAATGTGGATCAAGGAGTTTTGTTTCACTTTTGTAAATATATTATGAGGTGAGGATCTCATCATATATTAATTTTCCATACCTTTTACTTCTTGAAAAAGGGCCTATAGTGCCTAGAGGTAGCCTATAGGCCTGTAGGCGTATTCACCAACATCTAATAGTTTTTTGACCTTCAAGAAACCTTAGGCAAGTTTTCAACCCAGAACATTACCAATAAAAGGTTAATAGTAGCAATACTTACCATTAAGTGATTTAAAATACACAAAGGGATAGGTTTAATTTAAATATGTTAAGCTACAACCATCATAAGAGAGCCTATAGCTAGGAATTAGGGTACACATCTAACTAAATAGGTGAGTTGGTGCTTGAAGGCCTTGAACACAATGCTAATTATTTTAAGATAAGAGGTAAAGCTAATGCATATTATTTCATTAAAGAACAACTCATATTTCCATACATTCATATCTCCCCAACCCAATTCCATACATTATATTGGGATATTTATGGTAGATGTGTTGTCATTGATTTCAAGTGGCATTGGTGATTAAAAAGTGGTCTAATAGGTTAGAATGAGATAGAGCATGGTGGCCTAATGTACTTAGAGCAATGAAATGCTTGCAGGGGTGTGCATGGGTGTCATAGGTGGATGATATGGCTAAATGGAGCCTAGTATGATGATGTTTGACTTGTTTTTGATGCATTATATACTCAAAGGTTGACTTCATTTGGCATTCATGAAGTGTGCAGGTTAGTTTATGCCTTGTGGGCTTGACTATGTGTGGTTACCTATGGGGGTTTTAAGTACTTTGGATTTGATATCATGATTAGGATCTTAATATTCTTGGAATATGTATTTTGGACATGTATAAGATGATGAGAGGTTAGATACATGGTTTTCAAGAGGTGGCTAGTGGTCTGTAAGGCAGTTTGGTCATTGGCCTAGTTGGCCTAGATGGACTTATGAGGCCTTGTAAAGGGTCAAAAAGGGATATTAGTATATTTATCATGATGTATGCATGAATGATGGGTCCCATGAGAGGAATATAAATCATTAATATATTTTAGTAGAGTTTGGCATTTAGTGTGTTCATCTTGGTATGCTATCAAGGGAAAAGAGACCTAGTGAGATTTGGCATTCATACTTGATCAAAAGAGTGGTTGATTTGGTTTGATAGGTTGATGAAGGTTTTGGATAGTGTATTGATGCTTCAGAGGACATATGATGTGTATTGGGTGTTTAGAGTACCTTTAAAGGTGAAATTAACTCATTTGGTAACTTCTTGAGTTGATTTGTTCATTCTTGCCTAGGTGTCGCAAATGGTTGAGTAGGTAAATTGATGACATCATAATTTGCATGTATGGATGATTTAGACAAATATGGTCATATGGGTTTGTAGATTTTTATGACTAGTTTCTATGTTCAAAATTTAATGTATTTAGGTGCTAAGTTGAATAAGTTGTATCGGGTCAAAGTTTACCTCCCAAAAATATTTTCACATTCCAACATAGTCAAATTTTGATGTTTTTCTCATGATCATTGGAATTCAAAATTTGAATTTGCTAAGGATGACCAGAGTTTGGTTTTTTTATTATAACTTTTGATGGAGATAGAATTTCAAGATGAAGTAAAAAAAAAGGGGTATAGGACTATGAGCAGGATCCATAACATTAAATTTAAGGTCTTCACTATTCGTACATATTTAGATATGGTTGACCAAAGTTGACTATGTGTTGACTTCCTTGTGCATAAGTGTCTAATGAAGGTTTTTTAGTTGGTATTGATATCAAATGGATGTTTCATGATGTTATAACTATTGGAAAGTTTTTTAGACATCATGTGAGTGATTTGTAATTATTTTGGAGGGTTGACTATTTGTTTTGCTAGTCAAAAATTGATTTATTTTTAGAAGTACCTTCACTCATGGGAATTTGATGCATATTGGTAAAGTGTGATAGGTTTTGTCAATATAGATGTGATAAATAATACATGTGATGATTTGAGAGTGTTCCAAGGGTATTTATTATTATACCTATACATTTTTAAGTGGTCATATGGTTCATTTGTGCATGGTAGAGTGGAAAAATTGAAAAGTTCTTCTTGAGACCTATTTGGGACCTAATGGAGTGTTCATATGACTCTTGTGGATGACTTATTTGATGAATTGATTTTTAATAAATGTGTGAAAGGTTTATTAAGGTGATTCAAGGTATCGTATGGGTCTTGGTTGACCTATATGAGTATATTAATGATTAATGTATATATATAAGGTATTTGGAGAGTTGAAAGGTAAACTTGAAGAGTGATTGTAAGAAAGGGGTAAAGTGAATAAGGAGAAGTGTAGAGAGGTGTGAGACCATGGAAGACATCAAAATGCATTTTTAAATATATAAAAGTATGTATGTATGTATGTAAGTCTTGAATGGTTTATATTCATGATGATTTGATGATATTTTCTAGGTATGAGAAGTGTTTGACTAAGTGAAGAAGAAGAGTTATACACCTATGTGAGAGACATATTTGAGGGTATTTTAGCAAGAGAATTTCATGATCAGGTGTAAAATGCATCAAAGATGAATTATTCATCATATATTGATAGTTCATATTGGTGGTGTGTTGGTCCTCATCATCAAGATAAGTTGTTGCTTGTCACCTTAAGGGGTTGGTGCTCCTTGTGGAGTTGGTGCTTCACAAAAGGATTTCTTATTCTCTCCATATTTATAGGATAGTAGTCCATTGTTTTTGTAGTCTTTAGAGTTGGTTTTATACCCTATTAGTGTTTCCCACTATATATCTTATGTCTTGATTTTTTTATCTCTCATGATTGTTTACACATTGTTATATATATCTTGTGCTTCTCATATGTGTTGATAAGATTATTTAACAGGTTTGGAAGATAACAAGGATTGGAGTAAAGGTTTGTAACCACTAATTCACCCCCATTCTTAGTAGAATATACCTCTATCAATTAGCATTAGAGATTAAAGTCCTATGTAAAATATCTAACAACCTAGAGGTGATCCTAAGGAGTGAGGTATGGATGGTTATGAGTACACACAATCTGAAGATGATGTTCTTAATTTGACTAAGAAGGAAGATTACTCCAAAAAAGAAGATGTATTATGTAATGAATCTGGTTACCATGGAAATAAGGTAAAATTTGATCATGCTAAGGTCATAAGTATTCTTGGAATCATGAAGAAGCAAAGCAAGAAGAATCATTAGCTGAGACGTGTGCATCTTGACGATCAAGGTAAAACTCTTAAAGAAAGTTTGAATGATGCCATAGGTCAAAGGGTAAAGAACAATATATTTATTCTTATACAAGGTATGCCAATTTATTTTTTTATTATTTATTTTTCAAATAGAGTATAGGAAAATGGACAAAAATAATAAGAAGCTCTTGTGAGGAAATGTGCTTAGACAAAACTTACAAAGAAGAAATGTGAATAGTATGTTGACATAAAGCTTGGTAGCCTAGTGTTTTAATCAAGATTAGACTAGGGAGAATAAGGTTGGATTATTTGTAGCATGGAATGAAGATATGTGACAAGTCTCTAAGGTGGTGAGAGCATTTGAATAAGTTTCAAGGTGGTTACCTTAGTTTATAGTCCTAGACCTATTATGCATAGTGACCTAGTGAGGTCCAAATGGAGGGTCAAGGTAAGATTCCAAGATGATAGAACTGATTTAAGTACGGATTATGGTATTAAATGGTTGGTAAAAGGTGTTGACCAAGTCTCAGGCCCTAAATAGTAAGATAAATCAAGATAGTACATCAAGAAGTATTTTATGTATGTAAAATAGAGGTTTCCTAGCCCAAGAAGATGTTTGTGATGTTCATTGGCATGTATAGAGTTTGTATGGTGACCTAAGACTTTTGGAATAGGTATAAATTATACCTAAGAAGGATTTTTAAGTATTTTTTTATTGGATTGAGGGACAGAGCTTTATGAACATTCATTAAGAATGTAAACTAGTCAAAACCATCCTAGAAACCCTTATAGTGACTCGATTGGAGAAAGATAGTTGGATATGGCCTTGAATATATTTTTTGACCAAATTTTATTATTGAAAATGTATATGACTCCTCCAAGCATCATCAAGTGGAATTGGTGTGACAGAGAGTGAGTAGAAGATATAAAATATGCTTATTTTTGAAGATTTTAGTACTATAGGTAGGTTTGACTGAGTCAATGCATGAGAGTCATTGGATCTTGAAGGTCAAGAATTTATATTGAAATACATGGAGTTTATTTGGAAAGTGATTTTCACTATGTCAACCATCTTGAGTAATAAATTTGTCATATTACTAGACTATAGATAATGAAAATAATGACAAAAAGCTAGTTTGAGTGAGAAGAAATTTACGGATGTAAAATCATGGTTTAGGGATAAAATAATGATCATGGAGTGTGATTGTTTTCCTTGTATCATCTTATATTTTGGATTTTTCACTAATTATCTATGATGATAAAAATTGTTCAAGGAATTTGTAGACCCTGACTGTATAAGTGATTGAGAGAGGGAAGACAATGAGATTGGTCTAAAAGGCTAATATGTGATATCTGACCTTGGTGGATAATTACATAAATGTATGTTTAATAGGTCTAAGGTTTTTATGGATGTATTAAGTTTCACTAGAAGTCTTCATGTTGATTTTGAGTGTCAAAGTTTGTTGATTGAGTTTTAAATTACATTGGCAGAATGGAGCAAGCTTCTTACATGTATTATTTTTGAGGTACTTTGCCTTGTGTTGTTATTTAAAAATCACATGATGAATTTGGTGAATTATTGGATCATCTTCTTGAATTATTAGATGATATTATTTAACATGATAAGACATGCTTCTATCTCAATTTGTCAAGATAGTTTTTGGGTGCACTGGTAGTTATGAATAAGACTGTAAGTGGTGATGCCTAAAGGACATGGAAAGTTTTTATATGTCATGTAGGTGATATCCATGTGAATGAGATATCTTGGAACTAATATTACTAGTGATAAACATGAACATTTACATAACTATAATTTGGTTGTGTTTTACTAAAATTTAGTGAACCTATGATAGTGGTGTTTTTGGATGCTTGAAACCTATTTAGTGAATCCAAATGGTTTTGGTGATGTTTTTGAGGTCATGGATGACCCCTTCACGTTATTTATTCATATGGTTGTGTGGAATAATTTAGAATACACTTCAAATGTGTGAGACAATGTTTTCTATGTTTTAAGGTCTAATGGCAAGTAGGCTAAAATGGCTTGGTTTATGAGGTGAGTTAGTGTTCCATGTAGCATGGATATTTACTGGAGTGATAAATGGTCTATTGGTAAATGGTTTTATATTTTTTAAGCTTGAAAGAGTGAATGTCTCTATATGTGCTTCACAAGAGACTCCTATAGATGAAGAAACAAGATTATTTGTTTAAGAGGTATGTTCAAGGCTTTTGGTCCTAAAGTGTCATTTTGATCAATTTTTGATGCCTTGGTTGAGTGGTGACTTGAAGGAGCAAGAAGAATTGGATTGTATGGGAACATGAATAAGGTTGGCATGTATCATTTCTAGGTTTTTTGAGCTTATATGATGCTCATATGTGTATTTTGTGGTCAAAAGTATGGAGTGACAAATTCTTGTAGTGTTCTTTGGCTTATATAAGCCCAAAGTGCAAAATTAATGTTTATGTGTTCTTGGGGGAAAATAAAATGGTAAGGTTGACTGAGCTTGATAAGACAAAGTAGATGAATTTCATAGAAGATGTGAAGATGGTGGTTTGGTTAGCTTTTGGTGCTTTGACCAAGTTGACTACTATAGGTGCTCTTTCTAAAGGCAGAGTTAGTTGATTGTATATGGAAAATGGAATTTGATGAGGTAGCTAGGTGATTAAATGAACTATAAAGATTTAAGGACCTAATTATGATATGTTCTCTATGGATTCATGCATCAAAGGTGTTTTTAAGGAATTTTTTTGAATTTTATGTGCTCATTGTTGACCCTGTTTTGACCCAAAGAGGAGAAAGTCAAAACCAAGATGAAGGAATTCTATGTTACCCATGGACTAGAATCTTAAAATTTGGTCTAGATGTGTGGATAGGTGACCTAAAGGTGTGGGAGTAGTTTCAATTCATGGTGTTGACCAGAGATAGGCAAGTTGACCCATTTGCTCTTAAGATTCTTATGTTTTGGTGTATGCTAGAAAAGTAGTTTGCATATGAAGTTGGGTTCTAAGGATTATTTATAACCTATAATGGTCTAATGGGTTCCAAAAAAGGTCCTCATAGATTTTTTAAAGTGTACGGTTGGTTCTATGGAGGTGAATTTGTATAAATGGAGGGATAATTGGCTAGTAGCTTTGTGAAGGAAGTATATTGAAGAGATGGATCTGAGTGATGATTTTTGGCATGAATAAAGGGGCATGTAAGAGAGCTCCAAATATAAAATTTAATGATATAAAAGTACACACATAGATATTTATGAGGTATGTAATGGTCAGGTAGGGCTACAAGGAGTTCTAACAGGCCTAGTGAACAAATGAGTTGTTTTTGGCAATTGTCTTCAGAAGACAAAGGTATGTTTGAGCTTGAATAAGTGAGTAGGTTGATTTTAAGCATATTTATTATTTGAAGTGTTGCTTGAAGTGTCTTCAGTGGTTTTAAGGGTGCCTTTAGAATGATGGTAAGTGAGTTCACATGATGTTTTGGTGCTCCTATTATTATCTGCATTGATGATAGAAAAAGGGGGAGCTTAGTTAAATGATTCTCAAGTGACAGTGGTCTAAGATGGAACATTGTTGCTTTCCTAGAGGTTAGGACTAAAGATCTTATAGATCTTATGGAGGTATGACCTGAGTTGGTTATTGAAGGGAGCTTTTTCTAAAGGGGAGCACTTTGGTTGATTTTTGATTTTATGCTAATAGTTGGTGTGCTTTGAGTTTCAAAGGATGTGAAAGATAGGTATTCATTGGTTGTGAAGACAAAGTGGGAGCCTTTGAAGTGGAGCAAGGTCCTAGGGAGCTATGGTGCCTTGTAAATTGATGACATGTCCAAGGATTTTTATAGCTTACAAACTAATATGAAGATTTTTCATGGTTGGCAAGTTATTTGATGGTATTAAAGGAGTGATTCACTTTAGAGATCATAGGGGGAGCCTTCCTCAATATATTTAAAAGGTGAGTCTTGCATGATGTTGTCTTTGTAAACATTTTAGATTCTTTGCTTCATCATTGTGAGCCCACATTGTCATTTTGGCAAAGGGTGAGAAGGATTTGGTATGTTGTCATCAATAACAAAGGGGGAGATTGTTGGGATATTGATGGTAGATGTATTGTCATTTATTTAAAGTGGAATTGGTGATGACAAAGTGGTCTTATAAGTCAGAATGAGATAGAACATATTGGCTTAATGTACTTAGAGCAATGTGATGCTTACAGGGGTGTGCACGGGTGTCCTAGGTGGATGATGTATGGTTGAATGGAGCTTGGTATGATGATGTTTGAATTTTTATTGATGTGCTCTATGATCAAAAGCTAACTTCATATAACATTCATGAGGTGTGCAAGTTAGTTTATGCCTTGTGGGCTTAACCATGTATGGTTGCCTATGGGGTTTTTGAGTACTTTGGCTTGTATATCATGATGAGGAGATTAGTATGCTTAGAAAATGCATGTTGGACATATATAAGATGTTGATAGGTTAAATAGATGGTCTGTAAGAGGTGGCTAGTGGTTTGTAATGCAATTTGGCCTAGATGGGCTTTTAAGGCCTTGTAAAAGGTCAAAGAGGGATTTGAGTATGTTTTTAATGGTGTATGCATGAATGATGGGTCCCATGAGAGACCTAATAATCTTGAATATCTTGTAGTAGAGCTTGGTATAGTGTGTTCATCTTGGTATGTTAGCAAGGGCAAAGAGATCTAGTGAGATTTGGGATTCATACTTGATCAAAAGAGTGGTTGATTTGGTTTGAAAGGTTGATGAAGGTTTTGGATAGTGTGTTGATGCCTCAGAAAACCTATGAGGTGTCTTAGATGCTTAGAGTACATTTGAAGGTGAAAGGAACTCATTTGGTAATTTCTTGAGTTAATTTGTTCATTATTGCCTACGTGTCTTAGATTATTAAGTAGGCAAATTGATGACATCATAATTTGTATGTATAGAGAACTCAAAATTATTTGGTCATATGGGTTTGTAGAGTTTTATGACTAGTTGCTATGTTCCAATTTTTAGATCTTTAGGTGCTAAGGTGAAGAAGTTGGTATTGGGTCAAAGTTGACCTCCCATTCATATTTACATATTCCAACATAGTCAAATTTTGATGTTTTTCTTATAATCATTGGAATTCAAAATTTGAATTTTCTAAGGATGACCAGTCAGGCTAAATTCAAGGACCTGGAGGAATGGAACCATAGTCAATTAAGTAAATAGTGGTTTGGGAAATCTACAAGGGTTTTGATCTTTCATGAGGGTTTTATGTTTAAGGAATCCTGAAGATAGTGGAATGGAGAATAAGAAGGTTTTCAAGAGATAGGAATCATAAAGATGACCTAAAGTAAACTTAAAGAATCATCACATACAACTAAGAGAGCCTACAACCAAGTAGGGTTTTGTTTTTGTAATCAAGCACATTTTTTAAGGGGTTGAGAACCTAAAGGATGTCAAAATTAGAGTCAATGGTGAAGGATTTCCTCAATTAAGTGAAACTAGGGTATTAAAAAATATGTGTCATTACCTAAATGATGTCCTAAAGTCTTGTACAAAACTTATTTATAGTGGCAGGGGTTTGGTCATCAAACAATCCTTCCAAAGAATATAAACATGCCTCCACCTAGGGTTGTGAAAGCCATAAAATGTGGCATATGATGTATAAAATCACCAAGATAAATGAATCAATAAGTATGCCAAATTTCCAAGGAGAACATCTACAAAAATACAAATGAAACCTTCAAGCTTGTAGCATAGTAAAAAAGGGCCTAGTTACTAGGTTTAATGGAATTTTGAAAGTAAAAAGACTAATTGGTCATCAAAAGAAAAGATACTTTAAGAGTTAAAATTTCATGAAGTTTCAAGACCCTTCAAATCTATAGAAGGACCTAGTATGGGAGTATAATCACCTACAATCAGCTTACTAAAAGGAGCCACAGTCAAGTGGTTAATGGGTGTTTGTGTCTCATTGAGGGTTTTTTGTCTTTAAGAAGAGGGTCTTGTTTTCAAAGGATATTTATCATGATTAGGACTTAGGTGGAACTAATATCATGATCACACAATCTAATCCCTACATTTTCTTTTTCTCGGCTTGTACAAGGGTTAATAAGTAAAAAACATAGTCATTTAAGTCAGGAAATGCTTTGTTTAGAGGTCTGAACATGATTAAACAATGGTAGAGGAAGTTTTTTAGTATCTTAAAGGAGATATTATGATAATTTCCTGAATTAATCATGAAAATACCTTCAAATATGTAAAAATGTAGCCATTTATGTTATAGTCCATGCATAGGGCGCAAATTTGAAGGAAATTTGAGGATTCTAACATCTACAAATGGATTTTTGACTCAAAATTTTGAACTTAACATCATCATCAGTTGAAAAATCATATATCAATTTTTAAATGTCATTATATGAGTGGAAGTGCTTATTATTTTATCATAATCATCAACATGTCTTTTTGAGGCCACCATTGGATCAAATAGCATATTGAAGTGCCACAGAGGTTTCTAAATCTAGGTGAGAGTTTTAAAAGCATGAGATGATTTTTTTACATCATAATAATACCTTTAAAGAGTTTAATAACTCTAAATCATATGCAAACCATGCTCATACAAGTGTTTTCAAGTAAATAGACACAGAGGCTAAAAAGGCATTTTTGAATTTTCATGTAAAAGATGTTATTAGAGTGTTTTTAAAGAATGGTACAGAACCTATAATTATGTTTTTAGGAATTTTGAATTAGGGTAAAATTCCTTTTCATCCTAGTGAAGATTTTCATTGTTTGCAATTCAAACACCCTTCTAAGCCTCTTGTTCAGATGCTCATATTTTTTACCACGTGAAGATTTTTGCCAAATGATCTTAGTATGTTTTGATTACCCATATTAAATTATAAGTTATGAAAAATTTATGTTATTTTAAGTAATGTTCTTTATGAACAATTGTTAAGAATGCAGGTAGTCCAAAATGCAAGCAAAACCCTATATATAAATTTCTTGCACATGATAACTTTGCATATCTTTTGCATGGGAACCTAATATTTTTAAGGGTGTTATGGGGGTAATTGTTATACTCATAAATTTAAATATTTTTTTATTTGGATTTTTGTACTTCATGAATCATCATTTTTAAGATTCAACTTTAAAACACTCCTAAGCCCTCAAAAAACTAGTTTTGAAAAAAATTGATTTTATTGCCATCAAATAATCATGGATCAACTTGAAGCCTTTTTTAAAATTAATTAAATTAAAAGAGGAATTAAAAATTTTCAATTTTATGTATGGATCTATATATATCAAGGCATAATTCATGTTTTTTTTTTGGAAAAAAACATAAAAAATGAAGTACAAGGTAGTTCAATGGGATCCAGTAAATGGAGTTTGAATCCTGAGAATTTTTATTCATCCTCAAATCTTTATTTGGTCAGAAATATTTTTGGAAGTTCCCCTAAAAGCTTAATCAAAATCACCAGTTTGTAGGAAAATGGGACAAAATGGGCCTAGTCAACCCTGTTGACTAAATGGTGAGAGTTTTCTCATAAAAATCACATATCTTATGATGAGAAATTTTTTCCAAGTCTAATACATTATTATTTTGGGTTTATGGTGTCTTTTTGTAGGTTACATGGTGTCCAAGTGCACATATAGGTTATTAGGCCTATTTGGCCTAATAAGCCTATTTGGCCTAATAAGCCTATTTGATCAAATACTCAAGTTTGATTTTGGCATTGGATGGCTATATAAGGAGCTTACATGGAATTTACACACTACATATATGATATTAATAGGAGTTTCATGCACATTTTCATCCTTTAAGTGCCATTTCATTCATGGAGGAGCTTAGTGGAGTAAATTAATCTTGAGCTTCAATTGACTTTTGACTAAATCATGCATCTATCATCCTTTCCATGTAAATGGGGACATTCTCATGTTCTAAATTAGCTTAAAATCACTTCACGTGGTGTTTTTCATCCAAGATATGGTGTAGATTTCATGAAAATTAAGATTGACTTGTGCAAGATGGGTCTACCACTCCTTTTCCAATGCAAATAAAGAGCTTCATGCAAGACAAGGAGACTAAAGATTTTTGATTCAAGACTTTGTTATCTTTTTGTAATTGAAATTAGACTTGAGTTGACTTAAGGTGGACCTCATATTCTATTTATAATGCCAATATCTTGGATTTTTTTATGCTTTTTGATATATATGTTGGGGTTTTAGCCATTTTTCATATCCATCCCTCTCTTGGCATGACCAGACTCTACCAAGATTGAGTTTTGTAACCTTTTAAGATAAATAAATGACTATTTAAGATTTTATTATGTAGGTATAGTGTATTTATGTTAGTTTATTTGCATATGTGGTAGATCTTTTTCCCTTGTCAAGTCATGATTGTTACCTAGAGACTAGTTTGTTAGATTATACAAGTCATGCTCAATGTTTGATGTCTTTTAGATAAGCTTGTAATGGATATAAGTGGTTTGTTAGTGCCTTAAATCATGCCTATTCCATTATTTACCTTAGGCTTTAATCACCAGATAAAACCTCTAGATGAAATATTGATGTATAGGAGATATATCAAGTTATAGATCCAATCTTTACTTGTCTAATTAGTTTTTTAAGAGCTCAAATAGAGTGGATGAACCAAAAATATAGGTGTATCACCAATAATAAAGTAGGATTTTCCTTTTAGTTTCTTTCTCCCCCTTTTCATCCTAGCATTTAGTAGTTTAGTAAGTAGTGCAAAGTGATACATCAGAGGAGCTAGCCTCACCAAAATCTAGAGGTCTAGTCTAAGTTCAAGTGTCCCACATTTTAGATCATTCCAATTTTAGTCTATGTGTGAATTTTTTAGATCCAAATCTATCAAGCCTTCAAGCAGGGTGTTATTTGGATAGCTAATAATTTTGGCATGTTTGGTGGGACATGAGTTCTGCTATTAGAGTATGGGTTGTATCACATTCATCTTCGATGCTAGTTTTTAGTACTCATATGGTCCTAATCTCAAGTAAAGGTGTGTGTGTGTGTGTGTGTATATATATATATATATATATATATATATATATATATATATATATATATATATATATATATATACATATACATATATATATATATATATACATGTTTGTATTTTCATTTATCTTCATGATTTTCTAGGCTATAGTAGCCTATAGAGTAGATTATGATCATTCTTCCTAGTATCAACAACCCTATATACCATCATAGTATGATACTTATGATCCATATGCATCTCATCCTTATCCAAATGATAAATACCCATTCCAATATCAGCCACCCTTCTAAAACTCTCTATATTTTCATGAGGATATGGAGGAAATGAAGAGGGTAAGCCAAATGATTGTTGAGGAGATACTAGCCTACAGATAAGAGTTATTTGATAAGCAATCTCAATCTCAAAGATCAATACCTCTTACTTCCGCATTTAAATATCCATGGATTCCAAGTCTATCTCAACAAGAAAATATCCCAATCATGCCTCAAGTTGTAATACATTAAATTCTAGAGGCTCCTAAATCCAATTTTCTAACCTAGAATCAAATATAACAACCAAGCATAAGTCTAAATGATAAAATCAACCTCAGATTCGTTGTTGAAATTCAGCCCTCACCCCTCCCTCCTCAAGATCCCAAATCCTTTCCTTAATGGAAAACCAATCAAGGAAATATGTAGAGAGAGGAGGTGATAGTTGTTTAGATTCAACAATATCAGGAGGAAAATCAACCATCTATGGCACAACCATTAGATCTATCTCATCTCCTTGAGTATTTCAATGGGTCCACCATGCCACTCTTGGATCAAGAACCTCTCCTTTATGAGATAAGTGAATAAGATGAAGCCAAAGAGATATAAAAGGAAGGTGACTTCAATGATCAAGAAGAAAAAATCATAATTGGGACATCATTGAGTAGGGATAACAATGATTCAGTTTTCCATGATGAACAAGAAGGGGAGTTGTAAGAGGTTTCTCAAGAGCTTGTAGTAGCTAACATAGATTAAGTACAAACAAATATTCCTTCAGAAGGAAGCCATGAATAAAACTAACATAGAGCCATTTTTAACATGGAGAATATTCATGAAGAGGATGATCATTGGTAGTAGCTATACCATGATTTCTTGAATGAAATTGAAGACATTGAGATGGTAGATTTTGTTGATGAGATAAAACAATAGGTTGATGATTATTTTGAAGATTTAACCAATGTTTTGGAGCTTTAAGAAGGAAATTTTATTCTATATATCCCAAATCAAGATGAGTTGGAGCTTGAGTGGATAGATGAGATGCCATTCTCTAGAGAAGATGAATATTTAGCAAGTGCATCAGATCAATAAATTTCATATGATTCCATCTAAAAGGTAGAAATATGTGATCCAAATGTTTCAAATTGTAATAATATTGATTAATTTAATGTCTTTTCAATTGATCATGATGAATAAACCTTTTAGAATGACTTGGATATTTTTTGTGCAAAGTCTGATAGTACATCTCCACCCCAAGTGGAGATTGATGAATGTCTTGTAAAGAGTATTATTATAGCTATTAATCAATAATAAATTAAATACATAATACAACCATGTTTTTAGGATTGTCAAGAATATAAATACTTTGACAAGGTACTACCTCAAATGGAGCCTAATAAAGACATCAACCCAAGTATGCTAGTTGATTTGCCAGCACAATCATTGAATAAGAATGTGTCAAATCATATTCTACCCATGGATGAGGTAGAATTAGAATTATTGATGCAATAATGAAAAAATATAGGAGGAATATGATTATATCTTGGATCCATATCTTTAATCCATGCACCTAAGAATGGAAGTTGGATGCCTAGTTACATCATCTAGAAGACATGAACATATAGGTTCTCCTATCTACAAGAAAATTTCATTAAGAGATAGAAAATACATTTCAAGTATCCATGGCACACAAAATAACTTCCCATTTGACCTTGGAGTAAATATTCTCCTTTTAGGTTAGTAAGTTTGTTTTAATTCAATAAGTGAGTAGCACAAGTAGCAATCTAATTTTGTTTTGTTTTATTTTCCTATTTTTTGTAGGTTAGTTTGCTATGAATTATATTTTATCTGTTGTTTCCCTTCAATATTGTTGTGTCTTGGTCATAAAATGTATTACAAATCTCAAAAGAGTCTATTTCTTAGTCAAGAAGGTCATCTAATCAGACTTGTTATGCTTCATTTTGCCATTGTCATATGAAAACTAGTGAGTTCTTTGACCAAAAACCTCATCAACCCCTGAGAGTTTTTAGAATTGTCAGTAATTTGATCTATCAAGGCTAAATTACTGCCCTTACCATACAAAAAACTCAAAAAATTCAGTCATTAGCCCTTTGTAGTTAGTCAAACTAGTGAATTGTAGCCTAAAATAGAATGTAAGTGTCAAATTTTAGGTCAAAATTATCATTAATTGTCATAAATGTCATTTAAATATGTTAAAATGCATGATTATATCCTATGTCCAAAGTTTTAAATCTTGAAAAGGTGTTTAGAGGTAAATATAAGCCTAAAAATCCATAAAGCCCCCCACACATGCCAATTTACCTATTTAAGAGCATGAAAAAGGTTAAAAATCCCAATTTTGTATGTTATAGCATGTGATACTTCTAAATGCTTCTATTTCAAGTGGTGAAAGTGAAAGTTGGAATTTAAAAAGGCAAAATAAGCTCTTTTCCTTCATTTCTCAGGTGATAGTATGGATTACATATGGATTCCATACATTAGCAGTAGGGGATAGTTCCATCAATTAATAAATAGGCTTTAGTAGGAGTTTCATGGAAATTTATGGCCATATAAGACCAAAACCATCCTTTATTATCACTTTCTTACTTTGAACAAAGGGACCTACTTGTAGGTTTTCTAATGGTATAGACTGCTGGAGGAGAGTACATGTCTCAATTTTGTGGTGAAGAAACTAGACTTAGAGATATTATTGAATTGGATTCTTCAGGCTCATGAGCCATCTAGTTGAAGATAGGCTAGTTTTGGTAGCCTTTCAACCAAAAAATCAACTAGTTTTCTTTAGTTTCTCCTCACCTGGGTAGAGTTTCAAGAAAATTTAGGTTGTTCCAAAATATTAGGAACTTACTATACATATATATGGTATCCTTTAGATATTTTTCATGCAATTCAAGGTCAAACAAAGGTCACAAATTTAGCTAGTCAAATCTATAGTATAACATGCTTTTAAGGAGGAATTATATGGTCATGGAAGAAGAAAGCACCTCAAATTCTCTTGATTTTGTATTTATATGGTTTCTATCAAGTTTTTCATGGTTTAACATCATAATTATTAGATGTTTTCTAGGTATAATGGCTAAGAAGTCATCTTATGATCTCAAAGTGCCTAAATATGCCTTTTTTAATATCCTTTAAGGTTTCTTTCCAAATTATAAGGTTTTTTACAAAAAATAGGTTTCATTTTTGACTCCTTGCCCTCTTCCAATGACCTATAGATTGTCATGATATGATGTACAGGTGATTATGTCTACATACACTCTTTATCTTTGTCTTGCCATGCTCCCTAACCCTCCTTTCCACCTCCATGCCTTTCATTCCCATATCACCACCAACCACTACCTTACTCATGTTTTCCACTATCTTTTGTTCTTCTTCCAATCTCCTTTCATGTCTTTTCATCTCCCTTCATCTCCGACACATCTCCATACCTTTTACATCATTAAAATCCAAGGTTTGAGTGAGAACATCAGAAGCATGACCAAGATGACATATGCATCAATTGGAACATCACATACAGTCATGCGAAAAGGACATACATTAGGATATAGCATTAGAATCATGATGATAAAGGTCAATTATCATTCAAGGAGAAAGACATTTTTGTTTTCAAGGTCTTGAAGATAAAACAACTTATATACAGGGAAAGAAGGCCATCAAATCATGAAAAAAGAGGTTGTAGGCCAAGTCAAGGGAATCGTTTCATGAGAAAAGGACCTACATCTATAGTCATGGAGCTTCATCAAAGATATCAATCTAAAAAGTGGCAAGGAGATTTCTATAATGGTATGTGGAAATTACCTCATCAAGCTTAATTAATAATGAAATAAGGATCAAATATGAGTTTGGTTGTCCTTAACATCATGTATAAACTATTTTCCATACAAATTACTGTTAAAGGGTTCATATAATTGAAAATCATGCTTGGAATGTGGATCAAAGAGTTTTGTTTCACTTTTGTAAAGACATTATGAAGTGAGGATCTCATCATAATTTTTGGAATATATAGTGATTGGTCATACCTTGTACTTCTTATAAAAATGCCTATAGTGCCTAGAGGTAGCCTATAGGTATGTAGGTGTATTCACCTATAACTAATAGTTGTTTCATCTTCAAGAGACCTTAGGCATGTTTTCAACCTAGAAAATTGCTAATGAAAGGTTAATAGTAGTAATACATACCTTTAAGTGATTGAAAATGCATAAAGGGATAGGTTCCATTTAAATATGTTAAGCTACAACCATCATAAGAGATCCTACAGCTAGGAATTAGGGTGCACCTATAGCCAAATAGGTGAGTTGGTGTTTGAAGGCTTGAACACAATGCTACCTATTTCAAGATAAAAGGTAAAGATAATGCATATTGTTTCATTATAGAACATCTCATGTTTCCATACATCCATATCTCCTTAGACCAAATATGTACATTGAGGGACATGTACAATTAGGCTACATTCAAGGACCTAGAGGAATGGAACCACAGTCAATTAGTTAAATAGTAGTTTGGGAAATCTATAAGTATTTTTATCTTTCATGAGGTTTTTATGTTTAAGGAATCATAATGATAGTGGAATGGAGAATAAGAAGGTTTTCAAGAGCTAAGAACCATAAAGATGACCTACAAAAAACCTAAAGAATCATCACATATAGTTAAGAGGGCCTACAACCAACTAGGGTTTTGCTTTTTCAATCAAGCACACTTTCCAAGGGGTTAAGAACCTATTGACATCAGAGATTGCACCCTTGGTAGGAGTTGAGCTTCTGCCTTCTCCTCACAACTATGGAAACTTCCCTCTCACTTATGGGACTGGTGAAGCTGGAGGGGAGAGTCTCTATATAAGGGCTAGCTCCCTTTGATGCATCATGTTCATTCTAGTAAGTGCTAACACATACATATATAGATATATAAATTGGGGGGGATGAAAAGGGAGAAAGATTGCAGGAAAATAAACTTCACTAAAGAGGTGATGCACCAAAATAAGTCAACCTTCTCACATCCACACTTAAAACCAAACAAATACATACATACACTTCACACTTGGCAGAAGGACTAGGCTGCAAGAAACTGACAGGGAGGCTTTCATGAAAACCAAGAAAAATAGAGATTTCACCGAGGTGCTCTGGAATGCACACTGTAAGTAATATCCTCTGTTCTAAACTTCTCAAATACTGCTCTCCTCCTGTCAACTGTAGAAATGGTGCCTTATAGACAATAGGTATGCTGGTGTTGGGCCTATGAAATCATCAAGAAATAATGACTGAACACAAACACTCAAGACATACATAGAAAAATCTATCCAAGATGGAAGTAAAAATGTGTTTATTGATTTAGGTGGAAATTTTGCCAAGGTTGTGCCTTACAAATGTGGAAGATCTCTCTTAAAAAAAATGACAAGTCATAAAATATATAAGAGAAGAAAGGAGGCCCATTTGGTGCTCCTTTTTTACAAGCGGCCTATCACATCCCTTCATTTGGAAGAATAAGTCGATCAAAACATTAATGAGCTATGTGCTTTATCTGTTTGAAGTCTCCCTTTTCCAAGTCAATACACAGTTTGTCCACTCATTAAATGTAAAATGGAGAAACCGGTTGCATTGCTAGTTGTTTGCATCCCCAATGATCAATTCATAGGAACTATTTCACCTGTCAGAGTCACTTCTTAGATTGGTACCACTTGGACTAGCTACTTTCTCATTCCATGCCTGTCTGCTTATCTTTTCTCAATTTTGTCTCTTCTGGCTCCTTCAGCCCTCGAGGGTGAATTCTTAGTGGGTCACTGCATTTTGGCCCCTTGGTTAGCTCTCTCTCAGTTTGAAAACAAATGGCCATTTTTTTTCATTAACTTTGACGTTCATATGGTTGTCATTGGTTTCAAAACCAATGGCTAACTTGTTTTATTAATTTTGACGTCCTTCGGGACGTCACCGTCCCTGTCAAAATGTCATCGGGTCTTCATGGCTTCTTTGTGGCTTTACTTCCTCTTAGCACCTTTCTGGGGGAAGGTGACCCTTCAGCTCTTTGAAAGTGTCCCCTTTGCATTTAGCCGAGAGTCCCTCGCAAGGGCACCTGCCCTTCGGGGTCCTTCAGTGGGTCCTTTGGTTCTTTGGATGGTCTCCTAGGTTCCCGCGGGCTTTGTGTATTTTCTGCAGACTTTTGTCTGCAAACATTTTCCTATGGACAAAAAGTCCATGGAAATTCCCCAGGTCTATCTCTATCTTTGCTTTGAGCTGCACTTGAATGCCTTTAGACTTTTTGTCTGAAGGAATTTGCACCTAAATTCCTTTAGACTTTTTGTCTGAAGGAATTCCTTTAGACAAAAAGTTTGAAGGAATTTGAGACTTAAACCAATTTGAATTTAAACAAATTTGGGACTTACCTAGTCTTTTCCATTGAAGCGTCTACCCTCTGCTAGGGAATTTTGAACTAGAAGACTCCCCTTCAGCCAAGGACATACCCTTTGAACCAAGCTGTTAAACTAAAATGGTTCAACAGTTTAATGGTTCAACCATTACGTGCCAATGAACTAATGAACCAAGTCTGATGAACTTCTCCCTTTGAACCAAGCCCGATGAACCAAACCATTAAACCAAGCCCGTTGAACCAAGAATGGTTCAATGGTTCAACACTTGTCAAATCAAGATATTGAACTTGAAGATGGACCTTTTGAACCAAAGGTCACTGAACCACTTGAACCAGGACATGAACCAAACTCATTGAACCTGTGCACCCAAAAATGACTGTCATGAATAGCAAGGGAAGAAGGGGACCAAAAATTTTGCCTGGGGGCAAAATTTGGTCAACAAATTGGCGACTCCCAAGGGAAGCATGCCTGTTATGCTTAGAGACTAGTTAGCTTGTAGTCCATTGGGCACGAAGTCAGATGGAGCTATGACAAAATTTAGTAATAGCAAAGGGAAACACACAAGGCTAAAAATACTACCTGTGTAAACTGCACTTAGGGAAAGTAGGAAAAGAAATTGAAAACAAACTACTATATATAACTAACCAGGTATTCTCACCTCCCTCCTAGATCAAAGGGAAAATTATTTAAGTCCTCATCCTGGAAAAAGGACTTTAAGGTGCCAGGTAAGTAGCTAAACAAAAAAGAGAGTTGGTGACCTGCTCCTCTTTCCTGTCACCTTGCTTGGCCAGTATCTGAGTGGATCAGATTCAAACATGTCTCCAACATATATGTACTCATCTTAACCTTGGAAGCCTGTTAAATGTTGGTCCCTCATATTGGTTCTCCTCACCAATAAATCAATGGCTGCTGGCTCATCACCATAAGCCCTTTGATCTGTGCATTCCCTTTGCAATGTATCATGGTCAGACTTGTTTCCTTATACCTCATTGAAAACTCTATCAGACTCATCCTCTACTTCCTTTTGGCCTTCTCAAAGAAGGGTGACTGTGGTGATGTCTAAAATGGACTCACAAAATGATTGCTCATCCCATAAAACATCACCTCTCTGTACAATGCTCTCTTCTTCAAGGCATTCCTCCAGGAAGATAGACCTCTCTTTTTCCTCTTTGCTAATCAAGACCTCTAAATGTTCAAAAGTATTCTCCTGATCCTTCTCTAACTCGGCTCCTTAGTGTAGATGTCCTCATCATCAAAACAACAAGGAAGTTCATCAAATAGAGGGGAAGAGAGCTCACCATGATTTTGTTCGTCCTCGTATTGCTGGAACATCTGCATATATGTAAGACATGCATCTTCTCCATTGCTGATTAGGTCTTCACAAGGAGCATTGATGATGATTCCACCTTTGTTGTCGCTCATGAAATCCTCTTGAATAACTATAAATTGGATCTTTTACTCCTCACTCACCTCTTGTAGAATAGGTTCTTCCTTAAAAAGTGGTGAAGTGGAGAAAACATGTGGAAGAGGAGGTAGTCCTTGAGCTAGAATCGAATGATTCTCCTCTTTCCACCTAGTCAGCACTTCATCAATATCAGGTATGGCCTGATATCTCTCTTGGAAATGTGTAGGTGGGGTGTGTTCAAACATAGAATGTGTTGTTTGGTTTGAGCAATCCATCACACATTGGCTGAGGAATTTCTCTCTAGATTCCACCTCCACTATTATCCTAGCTCGATCTTCTTGGAAAAGCTTTTCCTAGAGGTCACCAACATTATCATGAGTAGGAGCAGCCTTAGCTTCTTCAAGGTTTTGAGAAAAACCTTACTTCTCTTCCTTCCTGCCCCATGATTCTATTGTTTTCCCCCAATTCAAGATTTTGAAATTGGAATTTTACTCCTATGAACAGGTAACAACTTTGTTTTCTCCAAGGTCCTGGGGCTCCTCCACAGGGTCTAGAAGTTTGATCTCTCTTCCAAGAAGCAGCTTCATCTTAGCCTCTAAATCTTCAATTTGCTTGGCTAGATTGTCCTGAAAGAGTCTTTCTTGGAGGTCACTAGTGTGATCCTCTTCAAAGCTCTGAGCTGGTCCCTGACATTCCTTCCTCCAACTTGGAATTTGTGCATTATGTTGAAGGACTTGGGGAGGCTAAAGAATGTAAGGAAGAGACTGTTGGTGCACTGGAGGAGTCTTTAGAAGAGGGATGTGTTGGCTGGTAGTACTCCCCTAAATAGAAGATTCATGATCTAAGGATTTTATAAGGTTCATCTCTATGGGAGGTTGCTCTGATGTCTTCTAGTGTTTGAAAGCCAGGCGCATGGGATTGAGAGTGGATGTATTTGATGATATGGAGTGAGCAAGTGCTATTTGATAGAAAGGATTTGGTGCCAAAGAGGGGGATTTCTTCAGACTAGGAGGGGGCACATAAGGCTGATTGCCTTGAATAAATGGATTTCTCCATTTGGTTACCTCCTCCTCCATGGATTGCAATCCTTGTGCTTTCCCAAACAAGCACTCTTCTTTATACATCAGCTCTTGTTGATATATATACTGCTCTTCCAATCTGTTAATCTCTAATTCCAGGGCCACTTCGCTTATCATTGAAGGGCAACTAGGAGAGTTACTTGAGGGGATTGCATAAATATTTAGAACTTGATCATAATCATACGAAGGAAAACAAGACCCATGATTTTGTGTAAAGGAAATATACATACAAAAAATGATCTCAGATGGCGCCACGTTGCTTAACCAACATATTTAACTTGGGGTCGCCAGATGCTAAAAATATTTGATTTGCTATAATAGGACCAACATCAATCCTAAAACCTTATTGAGTTGTCAAACTTGGTCCCACCAGGTGCACCAAAACTGTTGATGTCAGAGATTGCACCCTTGGCAGGAGGCTGAGCTCTTGCCTTCTCCTCACAACTATGGAAACTCCCCTCTTGCTTGTGGGACTAGTGAAGCTAGAGGGGAGAGTCTCTAGATAAGGGCTAGCTCCCCTTGATTCATCATGTTCATTATAGTAAGTACTAACACATACATATATAGATATATAAACTGGAAGGATTAAAAGGGAGAAATATTATAGGAAAACAAACTACACTAAAGAGGTGATACACCAAAATAAGTCAACCTTCTCACATCCACACTTAAAACCCAAAAAATACATACATACACTTCACACTTGGCAAAAGGACTATGCTATAAGAAACTGGCAGGGAGGCTTTCATGAAAACATAGAAAAATAGAGATTTCACTGAGGTGCTATGGAATGCACACTGTAAGTAATCTCCTCTATTCTGAACTTCTCAAATACTGCTCTCCTCCTGTCATCTGTAGAAATGGCACCTTGTAGACAATAGGTATGCTGGTGTTGGGCCTATGAAAGCATCAAGAAATAATGACTGAACACAAACAAACACTCAAGACATACACAAAAAAATCTATCCAAGATGGAGGTAAAACTGTGTTTATTGATTAAGGTGGAAATTTTGCCAGGGCCATGCCTTACAAATGTGGAAGATCTCTCTTAAAAAATGGCAAGTCATAAAATATATAGGAGAAGCAAGGAGGCCCATTTAGTGCTCCTTTTTTACAATTGTCCTATCACATCCCTTCATTGGGAAGAACAAGTTGCTCAAAACATTAATGAGATGTGCGCTTTATCTATTTGAAATCTGCCCTTTCTAGGTCAATACACAGTTTGTCCACTCATTAAATGTAAAATGGAGAAACCAGTTGCATTGCTAGCTATTTACATCTCCAATGATCAATTCACAAGAACTATTTCACCTACCAGAGTCACTTCTCAAATTGGTGCCACTTGGACTAACTGCTTGCTCGTTCCATGCCTGTCTCCTTGTCTTTTCTCAAATTTGTCTCTTCTGGCTCCTTCGGCCCTCGAGGGAAAATTCTTAGCAGGTCACTGCATTTTGGCCCCTTGGTTAGCTCTCTCTCAATTTGAAAACAAATGGCCATTTTGTTCCACTAGATTTGATGTTCATATGGCCGTCATTGGTTTGAAAACCAACGGCTAACTTGTTTTGTTAATTTTGACATCCTTCGGGATGTCACTGTCCCCGTCAAAATGTCATCGGGTCTTCATGGCTTCTCTGCAGCTTTGCTTCCTCTTAGCACCTTTTTGGGAGAAGGTGACCCTCTAGCTCTTTGAAAGTATCTCCTTTGCATTTGGTCAAGAGTCCCCCACAAGGGCACCTACCCTTTGGGGTCCTTCGGTGGGTCCTTTGGTTCTTCAGACAGTCTCCCTAGTTCCCATGGGCTTTGTGTATTTTCCACGGACTTTTGTCTACGGACATTTTCCTGTGGACAAAAAGTCCATGGAAATTCCCTAGGTCTATCTCTGTCTTTGCTTTGAGTTGTGCCTGAATTCCTTTAGACTTTTTGTCTGAAGGAATTCCTTCAGACAAAAAGTTTGAAGGAATTTGGGAATTAAACCAATTTGAATTTAAACAAATTTGGGACTTACCTGGTCTTTTCCATTAAAGCGTCTACCCTCTGCTAGGGCATTTTGAACTAGAAGACTCCCCTTCGGCCAAGGGCATACCCTTTGAACCAAGCCATTGAACCAAAATGGTTCAATGGTTCAATGGTTCAACCATTACGTGCCGATGAACTAATGAACCAAGGCTGATGAACTTCTCCCTTTGAACCAAGCCCGATGAACCAAACTATTAAACCAAGCCTATTGAACCAAGAATGGTTCAATGGTTCAATGCTTATTGAATCGAGATGTTGAACCTGAAGATGGACCTTTTGAACCAAAGGTTGTTGAACCACTTGAACTAGGCCATGAACCAAACTCATTGAACCTGTGCAGCTAAAAATGACTGTCATGAATAGCAAGGGAAGAAGGGGACCAAAAATTTTGCCTGGGGGCACAGTTTGGTCAATAAAACCTAAAGAATGTAAAAAATGGAGTAAATGATGAATAATTTCCTCAATTAAGTGTAACTAGTGTATTAAAAAATAGGTTTCATTACCTAGATGATTCCCTATAGGCCCATACAAAACTTATCTACAGTGGCAAGGGTTCAGTCATCAAACAAGCCTTCCAAGGAACATAAACATGCCTCCATCTAGGGTTGTGAAAGCAATAAAATGTGGAGTATGATGTATCAAATAACCAAGAAAAAGGAATCAAGAAGCATTCAAAATTTCCAAGGAGAGAATCTACAGAGATACAAATGAAACCTTCAGGCTTGTAGCATAGTCAAAAAGGGCATAGTTACTAGGAAAAATGAACTTTTGAAAGTATAAAGACTAAATGGTCATCAAAAGAATGGATAATTTAATAGTGAAAATATCATGAAGTTGTAGGACACTTTTAATCTATATAAGGACCTAGTATGGGAGTATAATCACCGACAGTCAGCTTACTAAAATGATCCACAAGCAAGTGGCTAAGGTGTGTTGATGTCCCATTGAGGATTTTTTATCTTTAAGAAGAGGATCTTGTTTTCAAAGCATATTTATCATAATCAGGACTTATGTGGACCTATTAACATGTTCAAACCATCCAAGACATAAATTATCCTTGTTTTAGTCCATACAAGGGCTAATAAGTAGAAAACACAGTCATCTGAGTTAGGAAATGCTTTGTTTGGAGGTCTAAACATGCTTGAATAATGGTAAAAGAAGTTTATAAGAATATTAAAGGATATTTTGTGATAATTTAATATTTTTTTGATCTTATAAACCTCCATTACTCATGAAAACACCTTCAAATATGAAAAAAAAAATCATTTATGTTATAGTCCATGCATAGGGGGCAAATTTGAAGGAAATTTGAGGATTCTACCATCTACAGGTGGGTTTTTGACTCAAAATTTGAAATTTATAATAATAATGAGTTAAATAATAATATATAAAGGTTTAAAGGACATTGGATGAGTGTAATTACTCTCTATTTTATCACATTCATCAGCATGTCTTTTTGAGGCCTCTATTGGAGCAGGTAGCATTTTGAAGTGCCAAAAAGGTTTTTAATTATAGGTGAGAGTTTTAAAATAATGGGATGATGTTTTTAAATCATAATAATAAATTTATATAGTGTAAAAACTCAAAATAATTTTCAAACCATGATCATATACGGTTTTACAAGCAAACAAATATATAGGCCAAAAAGGCATTTTTGAATTTTCAAGCAAAAGATGATTTTAGAGTGTTTTGATAAAATTTTAAAGACCCATTAATTATTTTTTTATGAATTATAAATCAGGGGTAAATTCATTTTCATCTTGGTGAAGATTATCATTTTTTGCAGTTCAGACACCCTTCCAAGCCTCATGTTAAGATGCTCATATTTTTTACCACATGAAGATTTTGGCTGAACACTCTTAGTATGTTTTTGGGAAAAATATTAAATTATAATTCATAAATAATTTATTTTATTTTATGGGATGTGATTTATTAACAATAATTAAGAGCGTGGGCATTCTAAAATGCAAGCAAAACCCTATAGGTAATTTTCCTCCATGTGATAACTTCACATATATTTTTCATGGGAACCCAATATTTTCAAGGGTTTTAGAGAGGTAATTTTTATATGAATCAATGGAAATAGTTTTGGAATTGGATTTTTTTACTTCATGAATCATAATTTTGAAGATTCAACTTTAAAACACTCCCAAGCCCTAAAAAAACTAGTTTTGAAAAAAGTTAATTTTATTGCCATCAAATCATCATGGATCAACCTAAAACATTTTCAAACATTAGTTAAACTTAGAGAGGAATCCATAAATATTGATTTTATATATGAAGTTTTACAGATCATGTCAGAAATCATGTTTTTTTGTGGAAAAAAGTATAAAAAACTAAGTACAAGGTAGTTCAATGGGATCCAATAAATGGATTTTGAAGCCTGATAATTTTAATTCTTCTCAAAATATTAATTTGGTTAGAGATATTTTTGAAAGTTCCCATACAAGCTCAATAAAAATGGCCAATTTGCATGAAAATGGGGCAAAATGGGCCTAGTCAACCCAGTTGACTGAATGGTGAGAGTTTTCTAATCAAAATCACATATCTTTTGATGAGAAAATTTGTTCCAGGTCTAATACATTATTTTTTAAAGTTTTATGGTGTCTTTTTGTAGGTTCCATGGATTCTAAGTGCACATATAGGTCATTAGACCTATTTGGCCTAATAAGCCCATTTGGTCAAATAGTCAAGTTTGATTTTGGAATTAGATGGCTCTATAAGGAACTTAAATGGAGTTTAAAAATTGAATATATGATATTAATAGGATTTTCATGCACATTTTCATCTTTAAGTTCCATTTCATTCAAGGAGGATCTTAGTGGAGTAAACTAATATTGAGCTTCAATTGACTTTTGACTAGATCATGCATTTATCATGTTTTCCATGTAAAAGGGGGCATTCTAATGTTCTAAATCAACTTCAAATCACTTGATTTGGTGTTTTCCATCCAATATACGTTATATATTTCATGAAAATTAAGATTGACTTGTCCAACATGGGCCCACCACTCCTTTTCCAATGCAAACAAAGAGCTTCATGCAAGACAAGGAGACTAAAGAGTTTTGATTCAAGACTTTGTTATATTTTTGTAATTGAAACTAGACTTGAGTTTGCTTGAGTTGGACCTCATATTCTCTTTCTAATGCCAATCTCTTGGCTTTTCAATGATTTTTTCTATATATGTTGGTTTTTTAGCCATTTTTCAAATCTATCCCTCTCTTGGCATGACCAAACTCTACCAAGATTGAGTTTTTTAACCTTTTTAGATAAATAAATGACTATTTAAGTTTTCATTATGTTGGTATAGTGTATTTATGTCATTTGATTTTCATATGTTGTAGAGCTTTCTCCCTTATCAATTATTGATTCTTACCTAGTTACTAGTTTGTCAAATTATGTAGGTCATGTTTAGTGTTTGATGTCTTTTGGATAAGCTTATTATGGATATAATTGGCTTGTTAGTCCCTTGAATTAGTCATATTACATAATTTCTCTCATGCTTTGATAACTAGATAAAAACTCTAAATGCTGATGCATTAGAGATATTTGGAGTTGTAGATGCAGTCTTTACTTATCTCATTAGTGTTTTAGGAGCTTAAATAGATAGGATGAACCAATAATATAGGTATATATCCAATAGTAAAGTAGGGTTTCCCTTTTATTTTCATTCTCCCCCTTTTCATCCTAACATTCAGTAGTTTAATAAGCAATGTAGAGTGATACATCAAAGGAGCTAGCTTCACCAAAATCTAGAGGTCTAGTTTGAGTTTAGGTGTCCCACATCTTAGATCATTTCAATGTTAGTCTAGGTGTGAAGGATTCAGAGCCAAATATATCAAGAATTAAAGTAGGTTACTATCTAAATAGCTAATAATACTTTTAATGAGATTAGGGTTTTTACATAAAATCAAGTTTTTAGGTATAATATAGAGCTAAAGATTTTATTCATGTAGGAATAAAACATATAGACATAGGTGCAGGTGCTCTTTAAAAATAGGAATAGACTCACAAATGAGAATTTAACACCATATTAAGGACACTACACATATATAACACTACTATTCAAATTGGGTGCTATTGTACAGTGAGTAGACAAATAACATAATCATGTTGGTGACACAGACTACTACCCAGATCTCAACTTTTAGAAATTAGATCATTTATGATAGTTAGTTTTAACATAAGTCTATATTTATTCCTTATTTTTACTATTATCATAGAAAAATCACAAAAAATTAGTAATTAATTATTTCATATTTATTTAATTAATTTAGACATCTCAACCCTTTAAACAAATACAAGAATTACATGTGTGAAACCCTAAAAGATTAAATCACCATCACAACCATTAGGGATGAATAGTTGTAAAAGGATTACACTATGATATATATTATGGGTTTATTCAAGGACTCCCTCTACCTATCATATTATGCTATAAAATACATATCAAAATAATATATTGTCTATCAACTAGCAAAAGGCATCTTCAAGTTTTGCATACAATGTTAGTAAAAGGTATGCCCATAACTCCTGATCAAAATAAGGAACCACATATGTAATACCTTCCCTTTAATTTAAAATATGGAATATAGGAAATATTCCTTCACCCTTGAAAAGAAAAATATAATTAATGAGAACCTTAAGGGGTAATCTAATATAACTTGGCATGGTACTCAACCTACCTCAACATCAATTATAGTCATTAGGGTGAAGATGATGATGAGCTCTATCTAAATACCACTAATGACCATGAGGCATTATCTTATATCATGAACAAGAAGAATAATAAGGTAAATAATGAATAATTGGGCCCCTATGCACATTTTACACCTCATGTTTATTCTATATAGGACCCAACTTTGATAGCTCTAGCCATCTCCTAAAGGATCTTGCAAGTCTTTTTACCACCTTCCCCTCCTCTAGCCCTAAGTTTAGCTCTAATTACACATGTAGATCCTAATATTCATTCCTCAAATCCTCCTCTACCTCCTTTAATTTTTCCCTTTGCCTCAGATCCTCCTCCACCTCCAACTCTTTTAGTAGCTCTAGCATCTAGGTTATGGTAGAGCCAGTCTTGAACTACTTAGCATTAGGTAGCCTAGGTGTAACCCACTCAACCATTGACACCTTAACCTCAAGCCACATGGAACTTAAGGTTTTATGTGGCCAATATCTTAGGAATAATACTAGATAAATTTTCCAAATAGGCACCCATCCAGATTCCCCATCTCACACCTCCATCTCCTCTTATTTCCCTTACACCCCTTACCCGTACTACTTTCTAACTCCTAGTTTTGGTGCTTACCAATTCTGATCTACCCTAAAAAAACCCCAAAGTGGTTCCTCTTTTATTTCCCATTTATCCCCCTCCATATATAACCCATGCACCTTTTTCATCAATCTTTACAAGCATCCTTACCTCTTTCTTCCCTTTTTTCCCATCCATTTCACAACCTAGAATCCTCCTAGTTCCTCCCTTGGGTATGCCTTTAGCATTAGGCATGACTACATATTTTAGGAGCATACTACTCATATTAATGACCATCTTAGTGCCTTATTTATTTAGTTTTTTACTCTCCTCATCATATTTTATTCCTTTACCATTAGCCCTTGTGGATCTTAACATCCTAGTCAGACCATCTAATACAACATCCAAAGGTGACCTAGATAAGAGACCAAAGAAGAAGGAGAAGGAAAAACACACTCTATCTATATTTTTAAGGCATTATAATTTTATTTAACATCCTATTCAAGCCTCGATATCTCCTATGCTCTTAGCTACATTATCTTGGTGCCTAGCTTTTCAGACCTCTCTTTTTATTACCTATGACACCATGAGACATGCCTTTAACCATCCCATCTCTTCCATACTATTTAATTAGATATTCATAGGAATAATTATACCTTAGGTACACCTAACTTAGGAACAATTTTAGGCAAAATTGTTCCATTCGGCCTCTCCTTTCATTCTCCTCCCTTTTACTCCTATAACCCCTTTACCTCCATGACTTTCCTAATCCACTCCTTCCACTTCTTCCATCTCTTTTCCACCTCATCCTTCACCCTTAAATACCATTTCATCCACACCTCCTACACCTCATTAAACCCTAGGAATAGTTCCAAGGTCATATGCACTAGATATAGTTAACTATCTAGGGTAACCCAGATGTGAAATAGAGTGTTGATCAAGCCTCCAAAAGCATGAAGAGAACACTCACATAGAGGTTCATGTAGGAAGGAAACTTTATGGTGTGGTAGACCCATCAATATCTATTCTCCCTCACCAAAGTAAGGACATATACAAGGTAAGAGAGGATGTCTAAGGACCCACTATTAGTTCTCTAGGTTATTCATGATATATTTGAGAGGCTCCTTGAGGACATGCATAGTTAGGTATGAACTTTATAAACCCAAGTGAAGAGCACATTTATAGTTGGGATAATTTGGAAAGTTAATCAAACCCTCCTACTACTATTCTTAGTCCTTGGGAAATTAGTATAAACTTTGTATGATACTAGCGTACTTACCTAGTAGGTTAAGGCCTATATAGAGAGGATTATAAAGATCAATGGGAAATATTAAAAGCTACAAGTTGTGGTCAACAAAGGAATTTTCTTGGATATTAAACTTATGAGAGTTAGTATAGAGTAATGGTTGGCCTAAGATCACACTATAATGGGACCCATATAAGAGGGATAGAAGAAGATATTTACCTAATTTAAGGAGGTCAATATGTCTATACTATTCCATTTAGATGGCATCTTTATCGACCAAGGAGAATTTAGATTCCACTTGGGTCAATTTGACCAGGTTATGAATGATATAGTGTCCAAGGAAAACTAGGAAATGGTTTGGGTGGTGTTAGATATATCAACATAATTAATTATAAGCATCAACTAGGTCTCTAGAGTCTAAGCATCAATGGAAGCACCCTTCTAAGTCTCTTAGAGACTAGTCTCTTAGGTTAAGGTAATATTAAAGGAGCCCTTAATGAACCTTACCAAGTTGGATAAGGAGTTTGACCTTGTGAAAACTACATTGGAAGTGAAGAGTGTCAGTTAAAAGTAGTTAAGAGCTAGACCTTCTTAGTTACCTCCTCGTGTTAATTGAACAGTCCCCTATATATATATTATAGGTTTATAGGGATTGTTTTGTTTAAATTTTGAAATATGGTTGTAATTGTAATGAGTAGACATCATGACCTAGGATGGGATTCTCATGCTATTTGGAGGTGATCCTCATCCTTATATATATAAGGAAGAGTCATATTGTATTATAGGGTCAATAAAAAATTATTATAAAGTGGCATCAGATTATATCTAGGATTTCACCTACTTTTCCTTCATCACTCTATAATGTAAAATCAGCCTAGATCAATCATTATAACAACATTTACTCTTTTGTATCCTTTAGTTAATACCTTTGAACCATTTTCATTATTAATATTATTAACATGTGATATTCTAAGGGTAGTCATGTACCTAGTCAAACCACAGTCCTTAGGCATTTAGGACCCTTTCAAGATGAAGATTATCAATCTATACATGCTTAGTTATATGCATAGTTGAGATATTTATAACCCTTCATTTTATGAAGAGGTGGTATACAATCCTTATGTATATGATTCATACGTCAAATATGAAGAAACCCAACAATACTTTTCTCATGCACCATCCAATGTTGAAATTGAACAACATAATCCTTACCTTCCAATTGTCTCACCCAATGTAGACTAAGGTCAATAAAAATCTTACTTACCACATGCGCCTTTTGACATGAACATCGATATAATCCAACATATAATGTAACTCTACCACCTAGTGATGACTATAGACAAGATCAATTTGATCACCAATTATTTAAAAATAAAGATGACCATATTTTTAGATAATTTGAGATGGGTTAAAAGTTTCCCCCTAGTTTTCCCATTGATGATTTGTGATACTTGGTTAGATCACACAAAAAAACACCTCTTGGTTTGATAGATAACCAAGGTACTTTTAGCCAAGACCAAACTTTTATGCCAAATTATAATCAAGCTCTTGCTGTGTCAAATAAATGGAAATGTCAAATTTGTGATCCATCTTCCCAAAGCTAATTTATTGAAATCTAAATCAAACAAGATAAATACATTTTGGCTAGTCTCACTCACTCCCTTACTATATTAGATATTCAAAATACACATTTAGTGGAAATAAATAATCTAATGGAATAACCATTAGAATTATCTAATTATCCCATGTATAATCCAAATCCATTTTATACCAAGACCTTACTCACGAATGTGCTTAACACACCTATAATTGAAGCCAATCTAGTAACTAATCCATATTTGAGTCTCCTTACAAACTCTACCCAAATGTTGTGGACAACTCTAACATATATTATTTTAGCCCACATCAAGTACCATAAAACATAAAAAAAATATATATTTTTTCATCTCCATGACCTCTTCCTTTTAATTCCTTGTAACAAAAAATTATAAACCCATCTAAGCCATAACAACACATTGTTAATCCCCTAGTTTAATATTTGGTGAATAGTCCCCCACCTAAACAGGTGATGACCAACGTAAGATTACATAAAGTATCAATAAATCCTAAACCACTAGTTTCTAACTAAAAATGCATTTCTATAAGTCAACCAAATTTTAATCCTATTCAATAAAGAGGCTCTTCAAGTCAACATGTGCCAATTGAGCAAAAAAATCTTCCTGTGTCAAATCCCTAGGAATCAATAGTAGGTTCCCCTTCAATACCATAAATTTATGTTACATACCTAATATAAAATTCCTCTGTCAATACCTTAGTTACCTCCAAATCAAGGCCACACTCAATATCAAGTTCCATCTCAAAAACAAATTCCCTGTCACCAATACACTTATACTTAAAGGATGAATATTTTTTGTAGATATATTCACATTCAAACTCCCTAGCATTTTGTACCACCTCTTTATTTCAGTCAAGCTATTATATCTTTAATCACCCAAAAACATCTAGCCACTTCCTCTAATTTTGATCATACCTTTCAATATTTACAAGAGGTCAAAGATGCAATTTCTACCATTTAGGCATGAAATCAAATCAAGAAGTTCAAATTGGATGACATATACACCTATTTTTTTGAGATGAGCTATCTTCAAATGCATTTTCCACATCAATTTTAGATATCTAAATTTGAAAATACAAATGAAAAGGTGACCCTAATGAGCATCTAAAAGAATTTTTTTTCTTGTCAAGAAGTAGTGTATAACCCAATATACCTACTTATGTTTTTTCCCATAGCTTGATGGGACACAATACAGAATGGTTACTTTGTTTACCCAATAATTATGTGAAATAATTTGATGAATTGTTAAAATAATTGTATAAAACTTCTCCTTCAATGTAGAACATGAGTTAACCTTGGTGGAATTATGTCAAACCGAACAAAGAGGGGGATAAGGCTTTGCCAATTACTTACAACTATGGTATTCTTTATCCAATCAAATTCCATTCAATCTCCTTGATAGATAATTGGTCATGATGTTTATTGTAAATCTATAGTTTGATGTTGTTCATAGCCTCAAAATTATTTGTTCCAATACATTTGAATAATTTATCACCAAGGGTAAAAAAATTAAACAAAATCTTATTTAAAAATGTGTAATTAAACTTTAATCTTAAAATCAAAATTAGAGTGAGGCTTTAGCACAAGCTCTTGTGAAATCACAAGCTAGTATGTTTGAAAATCCAAATCCATTCAATATAAATAGGAATGTTGTAGGAGATGGGGTGATTTAATCATGACAAGTAAAAATTATTCAACCACCCCTTGTTCAACCAAACCCACCTAATCATTCACTTAATAAATTTCACCTCCAAAAAGAGGTCATTATACTAACAAATTTCCTAGCAATCTCTATGAGCCTATAAAAATGGTCTTATAAAAGCTAGTTACTACCAACATGATTATTTGGCTAGTACTGGGACCATTTCCTAAAAACCAACCTAAGCTATATTGGTAAAATAAGAATGATTTTTTTTACTATCACTTGGTAAAAGGCCATTCTAATCATAGATGTGTGTAGTTGTACCATCTCATTCAATATTTTCTTGAAAGTGGAGAGATAAAATTAGATAATGTTACTAGATTATATAATCAAGAATTAGTTATCTATCAGAACCCTTTTCTATAACATAATGATAACAATCAGAGTAGATCTCCTCCAAATCAACATCAAAGATAACAACAACAAAACTAGAATCAAGGTTAAGATTCCCATTATAACCAACTTAATTACAAAAGTTTATCTTATGAATATAATAATGTAGGTTGAATTATGAGTGGACACATTTCCACCATTAAGATCAATCCTAAGACAAATCCAAATAATAATTGAATACCTTTTCTATCCATTCTAAGACTTCCACCTCCATATACTAGTAATCCTCCTTTGGTTCATCATGGCCCAAATGATAATCCATAACCAAGGGTTACTATTTTAATACATTATTTCCCTTATTCTAATTATAATAACTAACTATTGACTCAAGGTTGCATAATCATAACTTGATGACCTAAGGTTATCATTCAAATTTCTCTATTTCCTCCCTCCAAAAATACCATTCAAGGTAATTAGCCTCAAAATACCATTCCAATTTCTCCAATTAAGGATAAGCCTTTAGATATTGTAGAATAATTACAAAAGACTCTAATGCAAATTTATATCTTATATCTTTTGTGCACATCATATATACATAAAAACATATTGAGTGAAATTTTAATCCAATCTAAATTTCCAAGTGAAATTACACCTAAAAAAATTCAAACAAGTCATTTTTCTCCTCACTAGTAACTCATTATTTATTAAAAAACAATTTCATCCCTTATATCATTGCATAATAATCTAATTTACATAGAATAAATCATTTTCAGGCACAAATTAGAAATAATCCTCATAGGCAATGATTTAGGGCTCAATATTATAACATTGAATCTAGTCAATCATTCGGGTTACGTGTCAACTGATATATATCCGAATACCATTACCATCAAAGCTTATTATAATGAGGAGAGAGAATATCAAGGAACCATTTACTAAACTATCATCATTAAGACTTTAACCCTTTATAATATGCCATGTCCTTGATCTTTAATTATCATATTATTTTCTCCTTGGGTGGCCACGGATCCACAAAGTACATGTTGTGCATTCCATCCTTCATTAGTGCATCAAATTTCCTCATTATAGAATAGAAGTTATCATTCCTAGTAACTTGTAGTTGTATCAATTTTACAAACATTTGGAAGTAGAATATGAGAGATATAACTATCACTTTGGTGTAGCTACTAGTCTCAAAAAGGTCAAAGAGGTAGTTGATCAGTCGCTAGAATACAATTATGTTAATCTAAGCACTCTTGCTTTCACTTCAGTGAAACTACCTATAGAAATAACCAATCACTTCATTATTTAGGATAAAAACCTTGGGGAATATAAAATTTGTAATGCATTTTATATATCCAAACTACTTAAGATGCCTAAATCATATGGTGGGCCTAAAAAGAAAATTCCCAAAATGGAAGGGTGCAATAAAAATAATTCTCCTTAGACAAGACCATTGGTTTTTATCAAGACCACTTATCAGGATCAACAAGAGATCATAGTTGATAATGACTCATGGCTATATAATGATGATTTTTCCACCTATTACCAAAATAAAAATATCTTATTCTAAATTGAATAATGGATAAACAAACATAAAAGGGCAATCTCCTATGGGAAAAGTAATAAGGAGTCATTAAGATGGTATAAATTACCAAACATATAGCAAATCGAGTTGTTAGATACAAACCATTTGGGGTGTAGATGAAAGTGTTACTAATTTATCTATGAGTGTAGTCAATGCTGATAGTGACATAAATTCATATTATACCATTTATGGTGACTTAGTCGATACCAATTTATTTGACCCAAATTTTGTCTATACCATCTAGACTATGCCATCTTCCTACATATTTTCCTTCATCATCCCAAAATAATTGAATGATACCAACAAGAATCTTACATACCATTAGATTATTTTCAAATTAAGGAGGCAATATATGAATTCATGGGCCTCAAAGACAATGTGTCTCTTGGTGATCATAAATATGGATTTACCATTACACTAGACCCTATTACCTATTTTGGAGAGAAGGTGAGCTTCCTTGGTCATAAATAAAGAAAAGGATAAAATTAAATATTGAGGTCCTAAATTAAAAACCTCTTTGAGGCACTTTTAAACCAGGGTAAAACTAAAGATAAAGATAAGTCCCATGGTGAAAACTTGTTTTAGGCACCATTGGATGGGGAAGTTCACCCTCTCTTAAATGAATCCTAGGCATCTTTTAGTTCCATAGCTTTATACCATTCTAGAATCAGTTTAGAATAATAATAAAAATTTGATCAACTAGTTCAATATTTTCCACATGCCTTTGTTGAATTGCCTTTTCTAGATCTTAGAGATTTAAAATCTTCCTTTTTTGGAGAACTCAATGAGCCAGTCAACCCACTAGATAAATATGAACAATTATATACCACTTTGCCAACTATTTTATAATATGGTTCCATACTTCTCATGGAAGACAACATTGAAGTTAATATTGGAACACATAATGATCTCAAATGGATCAATCTTGGAGCATCCCTCATTGAAGAGGAACATGAAGTCCTTTCTACCCTCCCAATATTTTTAGGTATTATTACATGGTTTTATTTATATATTATAGGATTGGACCCCACCTTGGTTCTACATCATCTTGTTTTATACCTTGATGTGAAGCCCACCAAATAGAAATTGAGAAAAAATCATCTATGTATATCCATTCTTGTCAAAAGAGAATTAGAGAAACTATTAAAGGTGACATAGATTTTTCATATTGATTATTTAGAGTGTATATAGACTATATTACCATTCAATCAAAAGCCATAATGAATCAAATTATGTATCCACTTCAGAGATATCAATAAAGCATGCCCAAATGATGACTCTCCTTTGCCAAATATTAATATGATTGTAGACTCCATAGTTGGGTATGAGATGTTATCTCTCATGGATTCCTTCTTAGGATATAATAAAATTAAAAATAAACTAAAATACCAACATAAGATAGCATTCAAAACTTTTTGGGGAAATTTTTATTATTAGGTGATGTCATTTAGCCTAAAAAAATTCCAATTCCACATACTAACATTATATGACTATCATTTTTCATGACATGATGCATGATAATGTTAAATAATAAATCAATGATATATTGGGAAAATATAATACCATATTAGGACATCCATACATATTATGAATAATAATTGGAAGGATTCATGAATATAAGGTTAGGCTTAACCCTATAAAGTGCATCTTTGGCATCACTTTAAGAAAATTGCTAGTTTTCATTATCTTCCACCAAGGCATTAAAGTTGATCCAAACAAGGCTAAGGCCATTACATAAATACCTCCACCTTAAAATATCAAACAACTCTATATCTTACAAGGTAAAATCTAGTCTATAAAATATTTTTTTTCTTTATTGACAGACAAATGCCATCCCTTTGCTCATATTCTAAATAAAGGCACCACTTTCTCATGGAATGTAGATTATCAACATGCCTTGGAAAAACTAAAATAAAATTTGGCCAATCCACCTATTCTAACTCCTCCTACACCTATAAATTCATTTCTTTTATACATGTCAACAATTAACTATGCCTTGTGGGCCTTCTTGGCATAACAAAATGATCAGGGGAAATAATGAGTAGTGTATTATCTGAACCACACACTAGTTGAATGTGAATATAAAGAAAGCATAGTTGATAAATCCTTCTTATCCATTTTATTTATAGCACAAAAATTATGTGATTAAATTCTCAATAACAATACCATTTTCATTACTAAAGTAGACCCACTCAAATATCTACTTTCCAAGGTAGCTTTGACTGGTCATATGGCTAAGTGGATCATTCTATTGAGAAAATTTTAAATTGAATATATTTATAAAAATGAAATAAAGTGGTAGGAACTTGTATATTATCTTTCTAAATCATCTATGTTAGAAATTATTCCACTTATTTTCAACTTTCATTATGATTCAATCGTGACTCTCAACAATACTTATTTTGTGCCTCAACATTGGACACTTTATTCTGATGGTTATTACATTTATTGCAGATTAGGATATGGTATTATCTTCATATGACATATGGGTATCTCATTACCAAGGCATTTCATATTGTTTTCACTTGTACCAAAAATATTACAAAATATGAAGCACTTGTTGTAGGGCTTCATCTAATAGTACAATGGAACATCTAGTAATTACATGTTCATGTATATTCTCAATTGATTATCAACTAGGTGACAAAGCATTACCAAAACAATGATGAAAAAATCACTCCATATAATAAAATGGTGGAAAATATAAAATATAACTTTGATCACATTCAATTTAAATAGATTCCAAGGTCTAGTAACAAAATTATCAATGTAATGGCAACAATTGGATCCCTCATAGAAATTGTAGATATCACCATTAATTACTAGTTTATTATTAAACATATTTTATATCCATCTCATGAATGTTTTGAATATGAATTGGTAATTTAAATTATTGGTCCTAGCTCACCTTATTACTACAACATATATGCCAACCTCCATGAAAACATTTTACCTTCCAACTTTTCTTGTAAAAAATAAAAAGCCTTCATCCATTCCACATCTCATTATACCATTATTGCTAAAAATATATATCATAGAGGATATGATGGAACTCTAATTCATTATTTATCTTTTTTATATTCTATATTATCATTTTAATAAGTACACAAATGGATTTTTGAATCCCACACCTATAGTATTGTCCTCAGTAAGAAAATTCTGCATATATGGTATTATTAGCCCACTATGGAAGTTGATGCATGTGTAAATGTAAAAAAGTGTGTATCTTACCAAAAACATGTCAATATCATTAACATAGTAGTTCTACCACTTTATCCATTGACTATTCCATGGCAATTTTCCATATGGGGACTCACTATCATAGGTAAAATCAATCAAACTTCATAAAATGACCATAAACATATCATTATTATAACTTAATACTTTACAAAGTGGGCTGAAGCCATTCTATTCACTTACATATCAGTTAATAAAATCTCCAAATTCATCCTTAACCATCTCCTTTTCCACTTTGGCATTCCATTTAATCTATTTTTTTATAATGGTGGCTCCTTCAAAGATAAGGATGTTAAAACGCTCTGTGACAAATACCAAATTACACATGTTTCCTTCACAATAAGGATTCCAAAATAATGTCCAAGAAGAAGCATCTAACAAAATAGTGATATAAATTCTAAAATATATTATTAGTGTTTTTGGTTGTGCTTGGCATCTACAACTATTTCCTACCCTCTAGAAATACCATACCAATACCTTCACTCCAACAAGAGCCAATCCATACTCCCTTATTTATGGTATGGAAGCTATTCTCCCTGTCAAGATCAAGTTACCCTATTTTCACATTATAATAAGGAATGTCATTGATAATGAAGAATGCAAATTTTATTAGATATAATAATTATACCTAATTGATTAAAAGAGGGTTGTTGCTTTGAATAATCTCTAGGCCTATGAGAACACATTATGTCACAAGTACAATAAGGGCATCAAATGTAGAGACATTAATCTTCGAGACCTAGTTAGAAAGGAAAATAAAAAGAATACGAATTCCATCAACAAAAACAAGGGTACATTTGAAGCTAATTGGCTAGACCCATTCATTATCACAATAAATTATGGATTTGGATCATACAGATTAGGCATACCCAATGGAAACAAGATAGATGAGCCCTTGAATATTATGCATCTCAAGGAGTTTTACACTTAATTTTCTTAAATATTATTTATGAGGACCCTTGCTTAGAGTCATAACCCAAAAACACGTTCCTTTCATCCCATTTTCCAAATAAGTTGATCTATCTTGATCTCATTTCCTCATCTTGTTACCATTATTTGATCTTGATTTTGATTTAATAGTGCAGTAGATGATTTTAAATGCCCAATTTTAGAAGAAAGATTCTAGTAGATTGGTCATTTTTGGTCACCATCAGCACGTCTAGGATGAGTGATTTATTATAATATCTTATGTATGCTTCACCTAAATCATGGTCTTAGAAATTGCATATTTTATCTCCTAATTGAATCCTTTATTGCTTATGCCATTCATGTTTCTAACCCTGATAATTATTAAAAGTAGTTTTTGATAGGTTTGAACTAAATTGACATAAAGTCCATTTAGACTATATATGCAATGCTCAATTTCTAAGGTCATCTCAGTCACACATTTTTTATTATCTCACCATTTTAGGAGTAACTCAAGCCAACACTGTCACCATTATGAGAGGCACATCATTGGGTATTATGCATTTGAACTTAGTTCAATATTTAACACTCATCATTTTCCATAATCTCACCATTTTATGAAAAAACTAATCCATGCTCTCACCTTTTTGTGATTTGTACCAATATTCACCTTATAATCCTCCTTTTGATGTAGTTTTTATGCACACCAATTTGTAACAAGGTTTTCTCTAACTTTTTAAGATCACAAAGGAGGTAAACTCTAATCCAGGGTATGAGTTACAAGTATGCAGTTAATAACCAAGTGATGTTATATCAAGTAGGGCATGTAGATTATTAACTAGGACTACATATGGATGAATGTATCTAAAATAAAGTCAAAACTAGGCAAGTTGGTGGATGGGTGGATACTAATTTAAAGTGTATAGATATTAAAAATAAACTCTAAAAAGGGGAAGGATAGAGTATAAAATAAGGGATCTATGACTTTAATATTTACCTTTTAGGTTAGATCCTTTGTGGATAGGTGTTTTTAGGAATGATGTTTATTACTATCACTATTGCATGCACATAGATAAACATAGTCAAACAATCTAGGAAAATTTGATATAGGAAACTAAAAGATCTATCCCAAAAGTTACTTCTTTTAGAGTATTTGTTACACACCAATTATTAGGAGATTATGGATCAGATCGGGGAGGTATCTAAAGTAGTTATGGAACACACATAGAAAACTATATCATAAAAAATACCTCTACACACTTAGAAAGATGAGACAATCAACCTACTTGCAAATAATCAATAATCACTACCAAAACTTTAATAGCTATTACACATCTAAAATCAGCATATTAATCATAACAAGAGGAATTATTCATAGCTATTAAACACTCAGAATTACAAATCAAACAACTAAAAAGATAAACTTGATTACATAGAATATGGAAAGAAAAGGCATGAACACATTTATGGTAATCAAAGTTTGATTTGCTTCTATATTAATTTTTTTACCCTTAAAAATAATGGGTTTAGACATAGATATAGAATTGGGGAGGGGTCACCTCTTCCTATAAGTACATGTAAATTTTAATTATATGATGTAATTATAACCTTAATTATAATTGTAGTTCCAAAATTATATGTATACATATCCATAGTTGACTAATAATTGTCAAAAATAAAGTTGGCCTTTACAATGTGATGCAACGTGTCAATGCTTATAAATTATTAGGAAATTTTTCATACTTAAGTTATAACAACAATAGACTATGAGTATAAAAATTAATTACCTTATATTGATGTGTAAAAAATTAGAATTTGAACTAAGTATGGCTGGATTTTTGCATGGATGTGATAAGTTTTGGAGTCATCATTGTAGGTACTTGTGTTGAACTAGAATTTGAAGCATCAATCTTCTTCTTCAATTCCAAATCTAGATAACACTTGTGTCCCACATCATGATTTTCTCTAATAATGTCCAAGTTGGGTAATGAGGGTCTGTGTACCCTATTCACCTTATTCAAGGAGATTGACATGCTCTAATTTTGTTTTTTTTGAAGTTAATCTTGAAGATTTATACTTCCATCACCTTCTTTTTAGTAAATCTCAACTCAGCTTCAATTTTTTCAAGTTGCAATCCCTGAAGGCTCTACTTTAAATTCAAGGATTCTACCTGAAAGAGTTGAGAAAAATTGATTCTACTAATAATATTTCCTATAATGTACCTTGCCTTTGATAGATTCAATTATTCCAGGATTTGAAAAATGAGAGTTTCATGTTCTTGATACTTGGGCATTACTACCCCAGATTATAATCCACTCTCTAGCCTCCTAAGTTTTGATCACTACCAAGTTGAGGGTGTTTGAAGCCTCTAATAGTGTCATTAAGTTAAGATGTCTATATGCCTTATTAGTAGTATAAATAATAATCAATTTAAATTAATTTTCATCTTAATTCAAAGAATTAAATAATTGATGAGTCTAAGTTATGTGGGGATCCAATTCTACCCTCATTACAACAATGGCTTCTAGATCATTATACAACTTTGATGCATCATGTTTAACCTTGGTCTTAATTAATTAAGAGATGTGGACCATTGTTTCTACTCTTTTATTTTCTCTAGTTCTTTCTCAAGTTCCTACATGGACATTTCAATCCCCTCATGTAATTCTATTATAGCATCCTTATGAGTTTCATCAAGGGGCTTTAAGTCCTATATATATATATATATATGGGTATTGCCTTGTCTTCTTGCTCTTCCTTTTAGCCAATGTAAAGACTTCTTATATTTATTTAAAAATTATTTCTCTCCTTATTTCATCCTCCATATTCCTCTTCCTGACCCTTTAGACGTTTATTGAGGGTTTATTAAACATGGAACTTATAGAAGGTAACTCTATGATTTTTAAATTTGGCTTTTGAGAAGATTTTCATCTAAGATCAGTTGCCCATGAAGGGATGACTAGATATGATAGGTTTATTGGTTGTTTATCCTTAGTTGTGGTCTCAACCAATTGATATTATGGTTCTTGATCCAAAGATTCTTTGAGTAATGAGTCAAGAAGGGAGGGCCATATGATTTTAGACCAATCCATACCTCCATATTGAGGTGGTGAGTAGACTATATATACCTTTTTACCCCTTTTGTCCTTACCTAAGGATATTAAAGTAGTAACTTGGGAGGAGCTAGTGGAAGGTATTGGAAAGTCAATTTGATTTGAAGAGACATGGAGCTAGGAGTTTTCCAATGTTATTTAAATCTTATTAGAAGCCCTCCTTTTGGTATTAAGATGGGCTATATCAGTCTTGGAGGGAATTTTAGTAGTGGTGGAAATAATGGATATGGTTGGTAGTATTAGTGGAATAAAAACAATAAAGATAGAAGTAACATCCTCTATTTTTGGTGTGAGTAGAGGTGTTTTTATTATGGCACTAAGGGGAACTAAATCAATTGAAATTTAGGAAGAAGGGACTGAAGGTTGAGCCTTCTTACTTGATTAATCATATTTCATTGCTCTTTTTCCTTTGACATTTATAAGGCTTAGTGCCTTTTCTCTTTCTAATTCTTTCTCTTCCTCCATTTCTTGTTTTTTTGGTGTTGGTTTTTAAATTGAAGATGTGTCTATTTATGGTTCATCAATAATTAGGTTCTTTGTGAGGAGAGGATCCATTAGCTTCCTCTTTTATCATATTTTAGCCTTATTAGCTAGGGAGGAGGCTCACTAAATTAAGGTAGTTGAAACCTCTTTACCTATATATTTTTATAGTGGTAATGTAGTTGGGTGATCTTGGCCTTATTAATTAGAGGAGTCCAAGAAAATTGGATCCTCTTAAGCCCCTTCATGCTTAGTTTCACTCACACTAGGATCTATCTTCATATCCTTCAATACTTATGGAGATTTTTGAGAATGATCTCCTTATTCTTTTTTTGATTAAAGGGATTTGTTGACCCAAAATTCTTAGGTATTCCATCCTCCAGCAGGTGGAAACCTTATCATCATCTCTTGAACCAAAATTGAAGGTTCTCATTGAATAATTTTCAAATATTCTTATCTCATCCCCACAAGTTGTGATCTTTCTATGACTTGTGCATCATCTTTTGCATTTAATAACGCAAAATCATGGTCATCAAGAATGTGCTAGTATGGAATATCGAAGCCCTATATATGCTTTTGAATCTAACCATGAGGGTACTAATCTCTATGAGGAAAGGTGAAAAACTAATAATGCATCCTTTTATTTCCCACATCCACAAAATGTTTTCTCATTATATAAGACATTTAGCCTATTATCATGTGAGACCCATAGAATGTGCTTTTCTTCTACTTTATTAGGTCTTCTTCTAAACTCCACCAAAGTAAGAGTGTAATATCTTGATCTATGATATTATCAGGCATGCACATGGGGAGGCATATGGGGTTGATATTATTTCTAGTAGCCATGATTAATATATAATCTAGGAATAAAAATAGTCACCTTGAGGTGCCAATGTATCTACTATACTCTTTGATATCCTGGGTAATGAAGCTTCATGAATAGCCTACCTACTTGAGGTTATACATCCTGTATAATTTAGGTGATATTCTTGGTATATGCATATATGTTCATGAATTAATATTAATCATAAATGATATTCTTTATTTAGTTCATAGATGGGCTCCAAAGCTCCCTAAAGTCCCTATGCACTATTCCCATTATCACATTGATGAAGTATGAAATCATATAAAAATGGCCTATTGAATAAGGTTATTTTATTTAATGTATAACTTGATCCCTTAGCTTAAATATGATAATGTCTACCATGAAAAAATCCATGATGGAGATCATCAACATGTCCATAAGCAACACCTATTCCAAGTGGATAAAATAGATACTTGGCATACAATATAATCTATTCAATAAGGCCATCTTGATGCAAACACCCATTTTAAATTTTCTAATAGATATGAGGGATTTTCCCTTCAATAATATACACTCCCCAAGAATAGTCCCTGAGCTTAGATTTTTATCAATTGAATTATTTTTGTTCCATGTTACCACCCTGTGCATATTGAATATGGCATTTAGAATTGAAAAACATAATACCTTTGGAAATCATCACCTGAGATTCAAACCATGATCATCTTGGGATCTATGTGATGTAGGAAGACATCTTATGTCACCTTGATATCAAATAAAAAGTCCCATAGTAGGTTGATATAGGGCATAACCTTGAGATTGGCTACCATGAAGTGTAATCCTTGTATCTTGAAAGAGAGTAGTTATGTCACTAATTAGAACTACTTAGGTGATAGATCTCCTTTATGAAAAAATTCATCAACAACATTAATGGCATCTCATAATTATGAGTAGTTAGCATATCTATCATTGTAGATTGTAACATCAAAAGTGGTGTATGTATACTCTATTGAATCTTTAACAAAAAATTGGGATGGTAGAATAACTCTAAAAAATTAGGATGATGAAGCCATTAAAATTTGATTGGTTTATTCAAATTTAACTTCTTAGACTATGTGAACTCCTTTTTACTAGTTGTTTATTTGCATTTAATTCATAGGTGGCTAGGTATTTGTTCATAAAGTAGAAATTAAGATCAAAATTTGCTTGTGATTAATGAACACATTGATAGCCATAAGTCATTGATATAGTTTTTTACCTTCAATTCTAGTTCGTGTACTTTTAATGCCCAACATTCATATAATTTATTTACTTGCATAATTCAAATCTTGTTAGTTTAGTTGGCAAGGAAGCTACATCTTTGCATTCTTTAGAAAGTGTCTTGAAGTAGTTTTGATTTATAGGATAATTATAATAGGGTTTCAGTAGTTGTGAGTTGGGTTTCATGTCTGAACTGGGCCAACAATTTTCAAAAATTGAAGGCTCCAAACACAAACCCCAAACAAAATGTCCAAAGACCAAATCCATCAAAATAATGTTTGAATAAAATGTCCAAAAAAAACCTCCAAAAATAAGTTTTGATGACCAAAATCCTAAAGGAGTTCTAAATATAACTAACTAATAACAAGGGAAATCCCAAATATAAGTCAAGAACAAAAGTTTAGATGAACAAGTCCCGAACACAATCTCTAAACACAAAAGCTAATGAGGACTATCCTAAACAAATTATCTGATGAACAAGTCCCAAATAGTTTTTATAATAAAAATATTTGATGAATAAATTATTTGAAATCAAGTAACAAACATAATTTCCAAAATCTTGAACAAAGAGTTTTGAATAAAACCAAGTCCCAAAATCTACATAAGTACAAAACTCCTGAAAGATATTAATAGGTTAGTCTAAATGTAAAATATCATTGTTTATACTTCCAAATGTTGAGATTAAGGAACAATCCAATAAAACTTCCATAGAATGAAAAGGAAAATTTAAAAACAAAGGCCAAATCCAAAATAAAATTGGGTCCCCATTATTTTCTAAATAAATGGGGAATGTTGGGTGTAACAAATGGTGACTTATAGGGGAATACTTCCAATTATTCAAGAGCTCATAACTTTGGTTAGAAACTTCAAATTAGATAGAAAAAATGCCATAGAAGAATATTTGAATCAAAGATATGAAAGAGACTCCCAAATATATCATATAACATACTTGCCTTTGCACCCATGGATTTATGTGTGCTCATGTGACATTATTAAACCCTTATTGTGAGGATCCTTACAAAGACTTGGAATAGCTATATGTTTCAATCTAGTTCGTTTAAATCTCATTAAATCAAGGGAGGTCAAGCATTGCTCTAATACTATATAGGCATCCATAGCCCTAGCAAAAATACCTTTGGGTTCCTTCTCTCCTTCTTCCTTCATTTCTTGAGTATGATGTGTGGTACATTGACCTTATTTCATTATGTGATCCTTTGATCCCCTTTTGATTTTCTTTGGGTTTTATTGATCACTCATTTTTTAACGCTTTGGTTCTTTTATATTTTTTTATATATGAATAAAATAAGGAGATATAAAACTTCTATGAGATGGTATAGTTATAAAAACAAATTATTTACCAGTTTTTCCTTACCAACTACATTTGCACCAGTGATAATCATCTCCAAACAAGTATTAGTATGAAAAGTGTGCTTGGTCTAATGAAGTGATAAAAATTTATAAATTTAATTTAAATTATATGAGAGAAAATTTCACATACCTAGTATAAATATTCAATTATGACACAACCTTGAATGATTATCATCACATACCCAAATCTTGAAGACCTCAGACATAAAAGTATAAGAAGTTTGTGAACAGATCCCATATTACGAATCCTCTTACATTTTCCCTTTCCCATATATAAATTTAAGAATGAATACAATTCCAATAGGTAGGATGTTAGTTTGGCTGTGTCAGGATAGACTAATTTAGATTATCATAGGAAACAACAAAACAAAGAAATTAAACTAGAAAGAAGCAAACTAAACTAAAAAGCAAGAAAACTAAACTAGAAATTAGTAAAACTAAACTACTACCTCCACCATATTTTCTTCATTAATTAGGGGAAAATTTAGATGTTACAACCATGAATTAGTGCTTCAAAAACTACCTGTTGACTAGATATGTGAGTTTGTCACCTTGAAGGTCCCTTAGATAGAATGCATTATTGCCCAAGATCTCTAAAATATGTTATGGTTCAATCCATAGTGGAGTAAATTTATCATTTTTACATTTGTTTTAATGGGATTTATCCAACATAATCACTATATTATAGATCCTAAATTCTTTGAATTTTGTCCTTTTGTCAAACCATCTTTTAACTATGTCTTGATGCTTACTAAAAGTCTATAGGGCCTCAGTCCTTAAGTATTCCATTTCTATTATATCTAATAATTAAGATTTTGCTTGGTCATTTTGTTCTATATATGCTTGTATGAATCGATAGGATGGAAACTTTAGCATTATTAGGAATACTAGATGTCATCCATATACCAGTAGATAAGGTGAGGCCTTGAGGTCCTGCTTATATCTTGTTTGGTCAACCTAAAGGGCATATTTGAATTGATTATGCCAATCCTTAGGCTTATTCCAAAAAAAATTCTTAATTACATCTATCATGTTCTTATTCATTGATTTAGCCAATCCATTTCCCTAAGGATAGTGATTAGAAGATGACCTGATGGTGATCTAATTGTCATGAGCCCATTCAGTGAATTTAGCTAATATGAATGTTGGACCATTGTCACAAACTAGGGAGATGGGAGTTTTGAATCTAGTTGTGATGTGTTCTTCTAAGAATTGGATAACATATTATGCTCTAGAATTTTTGGTATCCATTGCCTTAGCTTATCAAGTGCAATAATCTATAGCAATGAGTATAAACTTATGACCTGATGAAGAGTTTAGGTTAATGACACTAATGAAGTCCAACCTCACTAGGAAAATGGTCTTCCCTCAATAATAGGTTCTAAGGGAATTATTTCATGTACATCTCTTTTTTCTAAAGCCTGACATTCATGGCATGTCCTTATATGGGCATGGGTGTCCTTGAAGACTGTTGGCTAGTAATAGCCCATTCTTAAGATTTTGTGAGTTATGGTGTTCCCAGATGGATGACCATTACCTATCTTTTGGTTTATGATTTCCAAAATTTCTCGAGCATCTTATATTGATACACATCTAAAATATATGCCTTCATAATTTTTCTTATAAAGAACTGCTTTCTTAATCATGTAGTGAGTGTCTTTGAGTCTCAAATATCTTCTTCATTATTGATTGATTTCTAGGGGATAATTACCTATAAGAAGATATTAAATTATGTTAGTATACCATTCCCCTCTAGATATCTATGCCTGATAAACCTCTTCAATAGTAATGCATGGGTCACACTCAATCATGAGTTGGATGATGCCCTAACCCAAAACTATTTTAACAAGCTTGATTTCTATATCAAATTCTTATAAATTTTCCATCTATTTGCCTCTGAATTATCTCAATTCATTATGTGAAGAGGTAATCTTAAAATTAGGGTTAAGAATGATAGCAATAGTCTTATTTTTTAAGATGTTGTGGTATAATTTCTTCACCACTTTCATAAGAGTAAATATTTGCTTATCAATCATGCAATACCTAATTTTTGCATCCTTAAAATTCATACTCATTAATATAATAAGATTCTAAATCTCATCCTTATTTTACATTAGGATATTAGTAATTGTATGTTCTAAATCAAATGAGTATAATTAGAAGTCCTTTATGAAATCTAGATTAATCAGTACTGGGGCCTGAGATATAACATCTTTGATGTCTTAAAAATACTTTTAAGCATCGATTATCTATTCCACTTTAGCATCCTATTTGAGCCATGCATTTAGGGATCTCATAATTTTTTCAAATATTGAAATAAACTTTCTCAAAAAAATTATTTTCTCAAAGAAATACTTGAGATCCTTCTTGTTGTTTGGTATTACAATCTTTGAAATTCCATGGATTCTATCTAGATCAATGATGATTCTTTGGTATTGATATTTCCCGAAAGATTTCCCTTAGTAACTCTAAATATGCTCTTCTTTGGGTTTAGAGTGATGCCAAACCTTTAGCATCTTTCAAATATTGACTAAAAATGGCCTACATGATCATTCATGTTCTTGGAGAAAATATTGAGGTCATCCATATATATGATTATACATTTACCTATCAACCCTTGAAATGCATGATCCATTGCTCACTAAAAGGTGGATCTTGCATTAATTAGGACAAAAGGCATCCTATAGTATACATAGGTAACCCACTTTATGGTAAATGCAATTTTCATTTTATCTTTTGATTGTACTAGTGCTTGGTTATAACCTAAAAATACATCTAGGAAGGACATCATTTTAGAGACACTAACTATGTGAATAACCTCATTTAAGGAGGGCAGTGGATAGTTGTCCTTCTCAGAAGCTTTATTTAAATTTATAATGCCAACACATAATGTAATTTTTATGTTATTTTTTTTTTATTGGGAATAAATAATCCACACAAGTAGAATTCTTGATTTGAAATATTATCATTACACTTAATAGTTTTTCTACTTCTCTTTGAATAAGAGGTTCCAGTATAAGATTCACTAGTCTTTATTTTTGTCTAAATGAATTATGGTTTGGTTTTAGTGGAATTGTATGGGTGATGACCTTTGGGTAATAAACCTTCAAGTCTTCATATGTACATATCATCATGTTTTTGTATTGGGTGAATAAATCTTTCACCCATTAACTTTATTCTAGATTATAACTAAGGCCAATGTTGATGTAGTGTGGGCTATTCTATCTCCCAAATTATCCATTTTAAAGTTAGACTTGCTAACCTTGGGTTGAATTTACTATTTAAATGAAGGATCTATATCAAATTCTCTTTCTAAGTATACTTTTCCAAGTGAGAGATAATTTTATTTGAGTTAGATGACACCTTCTTCACTAGACTCCTCTTGGTAGAGATAACTAACTTCCTTGTCATCAACAATTTGGGACTCAAATTATCTTGAGTTGGTTATAAATTGAATGATGTTTTGGTTATCATTGAATAATTGGAAATTATCTATATTTTTAGGAATAAAAATATAAGGTACTATCTCAATAGAGAATCTCTTTACCTTGGATTCTTGGAAAGGCTCCAAATTGGTAGTCAAAGCAATTAGTGAATCTGTACATTAATTTTTCTCCCTAAGAATAGCCACCATATTGACAGCCTTAAAGGATTCAATAAAATACCATGATCTATGTTTACATCTTTTTAGATATGATATACTACGCTAGTATTTTTAACCTAATTGAATACTAGCTCTAAATCCCCATATACCAACAACTTCTTGACATTATTTTTGAGGGCAAATTGCAATCTCAAAATCAATGCTTCATATTACGCCCTACTTTTGGTATAATGGAATTGTAATCTATACATTAATAGAAACTTATTTCTTTATGGAATCAATTAATTTAATTCCTATAATTGATCCCTATTTAGATCTAGTGCCATCAAAGTGGAGAGTCCATAGCTTCTTAAGGCCCTAGGATTTTAATTCTTGTATTTAATTTCATGAGGTGAATGTATAAATACCAAGGATAGGGGATTCATAACTTACCTCTTAATTATTGACATTATAATATGTAATAGGATACTTCAATATTGGCTCTTGATCAATCCATATTTGGTTTGGAAGGCATCTTCATGGTAGTTAAATATGAGGGAAATATGTTGAGAGGTATCCATTGAATGTCTTAGACTAGTCCATAATTAGAAACAATAGATATCCTTTAGGTATGTATACTATGGATCAAAAGCTACTCAGATACACACATTAGTCATCTCTCCAATCATTGATACCACTATGTTATCTAACTATGAGACTATTCTCTTGGAGTTGAGCCAAGATTTTGACAAATATAAGTAGGCATCATAGTGGATGAAGCTCTATAATCAACTAAGAAATTATTAATATTTTTACCAAATTCTCTAATGGTCATCAAAAAAGGTGGTACCTCTGACTTGCTTTTGTTTATGACATTAGTGTTAGAACCCTTTATTTTATTTATAAGATATATTATATTTTCCATAGGGACATTCCCTATGAAATAATTCCATAGGAGTTCTTTCTGTTCGGTAATCTAGGCCAATTCATGAAGGGTGATGTTTGCCTTGATCTTCTTCATGTCCTCAATAATGTTATACTTGCCTCTATTTTTTTCTTCTTTATTCTAAGACTGATCATTCCCTTTCAAGGGAGGTGGTTTATTATCAAATTTTAGATTTGATGGAATAGTTGTACTATTTAGAATATACATTGTGAAGGGTTACATATTCTTCAAGTTGTAACCATCTTTCTAATATTGTTGGAAGGAATGGATCTCATCAGTGTTGTCCTCTGGTATGCTGTCATCTTTTCTCAAAAAATAAAACTCATGCGTCTTAACAAATATAGTTGTGCTCAAAGAGCTAGAATCATGGTGGAATTTAGGTGGGTTATGCATAAAATCTTGCCTTACCACCTCTCTTTGAAATATGTCAAAAGATGCACAAAATTTAACACAGTCAAGTTCACCATGTTGGGACATGTTATGAATTATACACTAATTGGGAAAGTTTGTCTTTAATATATTGATTTATGGAGGCTTGAAGGACTAATTTGTATTATTTTTAGGACTTTTGAAGGGTATATTACACCTTTATAACATAGAGTTTTGATTATTATTTAGGCCATTAGTGTTTCCTATCTTTCTTTGCATGTTGAGGAAATCATTGCTTAATTTCTAAACCATTTTTTGTATAGCATATAGCTCTAATTTAGCAAAGTTTGTGCCTTGGAAAAATGTATTACAAGATGGAACTAAATACTACTTCTACTGGTAACCATTTCTAGGTGCATTATTATTTAATAAACTATAATTTGGATGTGACATTTGTGTCAGAGGGGGTAGTGTGTATAGCTGACTCTAATTAAATGCAAGGATGTTTTACTTCACATGTGGAATTAGATTGAAAATTGGGAGACCATTATTGAAACTAGGAGTTCTAGGTACCTGAGGACTAAGATGTCTATCAATGTTGATAGCCTCTTTATAAGCCAATGTCAAAGTGTTGACAATAGTATCTCTTCACAAGAAAACTATAGTAATTAGATCTAGAGCATTATTTTACATTTATAATGCCAACACTTCTATTAGTTTATATTCCAATCTTAACTAGGTATACATATTATAAAATCTTATATTAAAGGCCTACATTCTTTCATTGGGCTCCCTCTTCATGATAGTAAAGTGTTGGTATATCAAACTAGGGCTAGTGACCTACCCAAACTATGCAAGAAATTTTTTTGGCACTGATTCTAGGAAGTAATGGAATTATCTTTTAGCTTAAGGTACTAATCATAAGCAATGTCCATTACTATGAAATGAAAAAATCTTCATTCAATATCTTCATTAATAAAATTCATCACTCTCAATGTTTGTCATTCTTCCTCTTGAAGGAGAGAAGGATGCTAAATACTTCTCAAGATTCCTTGGTAGGTCATGCATATCCCTTAGGATGGCAATATAAGATCCAACCAACTAAGGTGGTTGAGCCATAATATTATTAATAGGGTGAGCGTTCCTTATTGGGGAAGGTGGTTTGGCTCTATTATTAGTAGGGAAAGTAGGTACAAATCTAGGCCTTCTATGATTTGACAAAAGTGAGACTAGAAGACCAGCCTAAGATCTATATCTACTCACTCTCCTAGGTGACTCTAGTAAAACTCAACATATAAATTAACTTCTTTTATCAAAGGGTTTCAGCCTTCCTTCTAGTGCCATAAATAATGTCGATGAAATTTTTATGCACACCAATTCATAATGAGGTAACCTCTAACATTTTAGTATCATAATGGAGCTAAATTCAACTCTATGGTATGAGTTTAAAGTGTATGACTGAATAACTAGGTGATGGAATAGCAATCAAAGCATGAAAGTTGTTAACTAGGACTATGTATGGATGAATGGTATCTAAAAGAAAGTCAAAATTAGGTGAGTTGGTGGATGTATGGATACTAATCTAAAGTGGATATATCTTAAAAATAAACTTCAAAAAGGGGAAGGTTAGATTAGAAAAGAAGGGCTCTATGACTTCAATATTTACCTTTTAGGATGGATCCTTTGTGGATAAGTATTTTTAGGATTGATGTTTGTTTCTAGAATTTATTGCATACACATAGACAAACATAGTTAAGTAGTCCTAAAAAAATTAATGTAGGAAACTTAGAGATTTAGCCCAAAGGTTGCTTCTTTTGGAATATATTTTGGACACCCATAATTAGGTTATTATGTCTCAGACCAAGGAGATATCTAGGGTAACTATGACACACACATAGAATACTATATCATAAAAAACACATCTACATACTTAGAATGATGAGAAAAATAACCTACTAGCAAAAAATCAATAATCACTGTTAACTTGTTAATATCTATTGCACATTCAAAATCAACATATTAATCACAACAAAAGGAATTATTCATATCTATTTCACACTCAAAATTACTAAGTCAAACAACTGAAAAGATAAAACTTGATTACAAAAAATATGGAAATAAAAGACACCAACAATTTTTGATAATCAAAATTTGATCTTCTCCTATATTGATTTTTTCAACCCTTAAAAATGAGGGTTATAGACATATATATAGACTTGGGGATGGGTCACCTCATCCTCCAAGTACATGTAACTTATAGTTATGTTGTGTAATTATACTCTCAATTCTAATTGTAGTTTTAAAACTATAAGTATACATATCCATAGTTTACTAACAATTTTAAAAAATAAATTTGGCCTTTACAATGTGATGTAATGTGTGCATGCTTACAAACAATTTAGAAAATTCATACTTAATTTCTAACAAAAGTAGACTATGAGTACAAAAATTAATGCCCTTATATTTATGTGTATAAAATTATCCTTTAAACTAAGGATAAGTGGATGTTTGCATGGATGCACTGATAATTAGAGCCATCATTGTAGATACTTGTGTTGAACTAGAAGTTGCAACATCAATCTTCTTCTTCATTTACAACTCTAGATAACAATTATGTCCCACATCATTCTATTGTCTAATAATGTCCAAGTTGAGTAATGAGGGTTTGTGCACCCTGTTCATCTACTTAAGGAGCTTGACATGTTCTAATTTTATGTTTTGGAAGTTAACCTTGAATATTTCTACTTCATCACCTTCTTTCTAAAAAAACTTAACTTCAATTTATTTAATAGCCAATCCATGAAGGCTCTACTTGAAATTATTAGATGCTATTTGAAGGATTTAATCAAAATTGATTATAGTAATAAGATTTCTTATACTATCCCTTGCCTTTATAGCTTCAATTCTTCTAAGATTTGCAAAATGAGAGTTTCATGTTCTTAATACTTAGGTATTACTTCCCCAAAAATTGTAATCCACTCTCTAGCCTCTTGAGTTTTGATCACCACCAAGTTAAGGGAATTTGAAGCCTCCAATGGTGTTATTAAATTAAGATAGTTATACACATTATTAGTAGTATAAATAATAATCAATTTTAATTTATTTTCATCGCACTTCAAAGAATTAAATAATTGATGAGTATGGGTTATGTGGGGATCCAATTTTCCTTAATTATATCAATGTATTCTAGAGCATTATACATCTTTGATGCAGCCTACTAAACATCAGTCTCAATTCCTTGAGGGATGTGGAACATTTTATATTTCTCTTTTATTTTCTCTAGTTCTTTCTCAAACTCTTGCCTTGCCATTTTAGTCCCCTCATGTAATGCTATCATAGCATCCTAGAAAGGATTTTAACCTAATAAATATCATTAATGATAAGCATGAAAGTGAGATAAAAGAAGAATGCAACAAAAACTAAGTTGCCTCTCAAAAACAAACCATAGTGATAAGATATTTAAAGTGGGAAACCAAATGTATTGGGAAAAAACCCATGTGATATTATTAGAAGGATTGCATCAAATATTTTCGCAAGTACAAGATTTGAAAAAATCACAAGAGAATAATATAAAGAGCTAAATGATTCTTAGTAAGGAAAAGAGGAGAGGAAGAGCTCTCTTATAAAGATAGAAGAGGAAAATGAGAGTTACATAGAACCCCATTATGACCTTACAAGCCCTCCAAGTGTGTTCCACTTGTGTCCTAATACCTTATTTATAGAAAGGAGGTGTGTTCCAAGTGGAGAATGGAGAGTTATATGTAAGTAAATCCCAAAACATAAAGGATAACAAAGAGGTGAGTGAAACTTTAAGGAATCTAGATTTATGTGAATTAAAAATCAAATAAATATAAATTCCTCACAAATATGAAAGAGACTTAGGATAAAATAAATTGTCCTAAATAAAGGATAATTCTAACACTCCCCCTTAAAATTTATTTAGGGGTTTAAAAAACAAACAAGAAGGCAGGAAAAATCACTAACTCTTCCCCTTGATGAGAACTTCCTTCAATCCTAACTTGTTACAAAAGAAAACACGAGTTTCATGAAGGGACTTAAAGTCCTCTATATATGGGGAATGCCATGTCTTCCTATTCTTCCTTTTAGGCAATGTAAAGACTTCTTATCTTTATTCAAACATGATTTCTCTCCCTAATTCATCCTCCATCTTCGTCTTCCTAACCCTTTGGATTATTATTGAGGGTTTTATCAAACATGGAACTTATAGAAGGCAACTCTATGGTTTTGAAATTTGGTTTAAGAAAAGCCTTTGATTTAATATCAGCTTCCCATGGAGGGATGACTAGATGTGATGGGTTTATTGGTTATTTTTCCTCAATTATGGTCTCAATTGATTGATCTTATGGTCATTGATCCAAATATTCTTTAATTACTAAGTCTAGAAGAGAGGGCCGTATGATTTTATACCAATCCACACCTCCATATTGAGGTAGTGGGTGGACTATATATAACTATTTACGCCTTTTGGCCTTCCCTAAGGATATTATAGTAGTATATTGGGAGGAACTGGTGGAAGGTATTGGTAAGTTAATTTTAGTGGAAGAGACATGAAGATGGGAGCTTGCCAATGTTGTTTCAAACTTCTTAGAATACATCCTTTTGGTCTTAGGATGGGCTATAGTATTCCTAGAGGGAATTTTAGAAGTGGTGACAATAATGGATATGGTTGGTAGTATTGGGGGAATAGAAATAATAGGGGTAGAAATAACATCCTCTATCTTTAGTGTGAGCAAAGGTATTTTGCCATGACACTGAGGGAAACTAAATCAAATGAACTTATTGAAGAAAGGGGTACTAAATCAAATGAACTTTAGGAATAAGGGACTAAAGGGTAAGCCTTCTTACTTGATTGGTCATCTTTCATTGGTCTTTTCCATTTATCATCTATAAGTCTTAGTACATTTACTCTTTATAATTATTTCACTTCCTCTATTTCTTGTTATGCTGGTGTTCATTATTGAATTGAAGATGTGTCTATTTTTGGTTCATTAGCAATTGGGTTCTTTATGAGGGGAGGAAACCTTGGCTTCCTATTTTAGTAGATTGTATCCTTCTCATTTGGGGAAGAGGCTCACTGAATTGTGGTAGTAAAAACTTCTTTACTTGTAGATTTATGTAATTTTAGTGTAGCTAGGTGATATTCACCTTCTGCATCAAAGGATTCTAAGAAAATTATATCTTATTAAGCCCCTCTATGCTTAGTTTCATTCACACTAGGCTCTATCTTCACAACCTTTAATAGTTGGGGAGCTTCTTGAGAAGGCTCTCCTTATTCCTCTATTGATTACAAGGGTATGTTGACCTAGATGTATGAATTAGTCCATCCTCCAAGGGTTAAAATTTATATGCAATCAAAAATAAATCATGTCTATAAATCAATCCTAGCTCAGAGAAGATAGAGCATACCTACACTTTTAAATTGGGAATACATTTGTTAATCAGGAGCATGACCAATATGAAGATCTAGTAGACCTAATTAGGGGATCACTTGTCACAATACACCATGATATTAAGGGTTATAAAGCCTAAATTATAACATAATCACACAATAATCCTAAAAGAGTAAGAGGTTTAATGTTCACTCTATTCTAATAAACAAGAAAGTAAATCTAATTTAGTGCATACCAAAGCTTATGGCATAATAATGAGGTTAGTAAAGTAATAAAAATGTGCATAAGAGAGTCTAAATTAAGCTAAGTATGAGTAAGACCCTAACATATGGAATTTGAAGAGTAATATTATTTGATCCAATACTTACGCTACTTCTATCTGCTAAAGAGAGGAGAATAAAGTTAGAATACACTTACCTGAATGTGAACCTGTTGAGAATCAATCTCTCCCTTGTCCAAAGGAGATTTGTTAGAGGTTGTTGTGGTTTTTAAGGATAAATAATAAAGGATAAAACATCCAGTACTTATCCACAAAACTAAAGCATTTGAGACTTATCCATAAGACTAGATTCTCCAAGTACAAACCATAAACTAAGACTCCTCAAGTAGAATAGTGGAAGAGCAGATTATAAATAAGCATAAGAAAATAATAAATATTTATTTCTAATTGAAATAATGATGATATTATATTTTATTTATCAGTAGTTCTCACCCTAAATCCTTTCAAATATGTTGGTTGTATGGGGTTGACATAGTTGACCCTGTATGTTTTTAGGAGATAAATCACTAGGTTATGAGCTAGGTCAGCCAAAGGGATAACAAAGATCTTAATGTGAAAATACACAAAAATAGTATAGAGTTGACATAGTTAACCTTATATAATAATCAGAGGCTGAAAATTATATAGGGTTGACCTAGTCGACCTAGTATAGTCAAATGGTGAAAGGGGATCAAGGTGAGGAAAAGAGGGATGGAAAGAGGAAAAAGATTGGAAGAGTGTGAAAGGGAGGAGTAATATATTATGGAATGGTTTTAATATCTGGTTGGGTTGGTAATAATGTAACAATATGGGACAACAATCTTGTGAATCACCAAAGGTCTACCCACCCATTTTTCAGTGCACCCCTTAAGGCATATACTAAGAGAGTTTGAGTTTTGACAGGTTCCTATAATATGTAAAGTATCAGTATTTGATAAAAGTTTGAAAATATTATGTGTATACATATTCCCCACTTGAAGTTAATCATGTGTTACTAAGGTTTAATAAGGGATGGTTCTTGAAGAAAGAAAATAGTAACACATAATGTTGATGCTAAAAAAGTTGTAGTATTTTAAAGAAAAATAACTGAAAGTAAATGAATAAAAATTAAATGTTGTAAACCTTAAGTAATCCATAGTTTCTCAAACATGTTGTTTAACTTATAAGGATAGAAAAAACTAAAACACTGTAGTGATAGCATGTTTTTAAGAGGTGAGTAAGAAGGGAATAGAGAATAATGGAAAATAGATTTGGAATCATAATTTGTTTGTCAAGGGGGAAATGAAATGGGTGGAGGGGAGAATGAAGTAAAACCCAAGGTAGAGTACCTCTTTATAAAATTCAAGACACTCAAATTAGGTTTTTCAAAAAAAGAGGACTATCGACCTTAAGGATTATGAAGAACTTCTCTTAGCCGCATAAGTCTTAAGTCAACAAATGAAGTATATATATCATCCTATGAAGGCTATATACATGAAAATTAAAATGGACCTACCTCCCCAAAATGTGTTTCCCATTCCTCAGGACCCCTTATAGAGCCATAAATCTACTATGAAGATTGGGTACTTGCATGAGAATGTGGTAGTACCATAGAGTTTATTGAATTACCCTATTCTAATATACTATCCTACCACACCCCAATGGACTTCAACTCTATGTGAGGAAAATTTTAGAGTTTGAGATTTGATTAGAGATAGGATATGTGATTTCAATCACATATTTTGGTGTGATGCTAACTTTTAAGATTTGTGTGTTGCCTTTGTAATGAACCGCTACACCAAAACCTCAAGGCTTTAGTGAAATCTGCCCATCAGGATCATAACATCCCACCACACTTTTGAAGCCTAGACTCTAGGCTAGATTTACACCCGTACCATAGGATACCTATGTGCATGAGCCCCAAAAAAACATTGCCATGCCAATGTATCCACCTGCTCCATGACTTGAACCTGGGTGGAGGCTCTGGTACCACATGTAATGAACTGCTACACAAAAACCTCGAGGCGTTAGTGAAATCCACCCATCAGGATCATAAAAGCCTTTTAGATATCATTGCCTTTTGATTAAAATTATTTGTATTTTAACTTTATTGATGGATTTTTAATTTTTTCCTCCATATGGATTTGGAAAACCAAACATGGGTGCTAAATATGAATTTCATTTGAATACTTGGGATAAGGTTGTTAAGAGAGATAACTTCAAAGAGCATGGGGTCTAAGAGTCTCGTAAATATAGGTGAAATAAAAGTGATATCTTGATTTTGACCTTGTTTTATCCAATGTGGAGTAAAAGAAATAGAAATAAAGAGGAGTGGCACATGGAATAATTTTAATTACTTCAAATCATAAAAATGTGACAAAGGGCAAAAAGGGATACAATGACAAAAAAGTGTGATTCCTTATCATTAAAATAAAGAAAATGGAGGAAAACATGATAACATAGAATATTTACACAAATTCCATCTATAAAAATAAAAAAATCTAAAGTTTGAGAATAAGGATGTAAAATTATGAAAATATGGTAATTTTATGAGGAGGACCAGGTCTTATCCATGGTCTTACACTACAACTTCATAAAAGAGAAACCTAAGGGATGCCAACAAGAAAATAAAAGATAAAGTGAGGTAAGTAGAAGATGGTGGTTTTTTGAGGAATATCGAGTCCTATATATTGTCTTAAGAAGAACTCACAAAATAAAAACCTAAGGATGTCAAAAATAAAAAATGCAAAAAGATAAAAAAGACTATGGTACATCAAAAAACCAAAAAACCAAAAAAGGAGGACAAAAGGTTTGTGAAAGGAACTTATTGTAGAGGGAAAGACCCATATAATTAGCCTAAAAAAAGTGTTAGATATATGTAAATAGAAGCATGAAAATAAGTAAATATTTTAGGTAAAATACTTCTTAAGGAATTGTGCATTTTTGGGCTCTTTAAAAACATGGCATTCATTGGTTTGAAGATGATAGGTGTTTGAACCAAGAATATATTTGACTAAATATATGCCCACCAATTTTGGGTGTATTTACCTTATTTATTATGAGTGTAGTCTAATTTAAGGATAAGATCACCAATTTTAATTATGTAGACTTTAACATGTTTGTTATGTTGTCTAAAAATGTGAGCCTTATATTGGTGATTATGTTGTGAGGCAAAAAGATGATGTTCATCAAGTAGATCAAGGGCATTAAGATGAGCTTTACATAATTATTCATAAAGAATAATACCATGAATAAGTATTCAAAAAGAGGTAATATCAACTTCTAAATTAAGAACTAACTTAGAATCATAGACGAGTGAAAATGGCATTGCCCCAGTGGTAGTACGTATGCTAGTCTGATAGGCCTAAAGTGTAGAGTAAAGGTGGAGATGCCAATCCATGTGGGTTTCATGAATTATCTTTAGGAGAATTTTGTTGATAATTTTATTAGTGGCCTTAGCTTGGACATTACATTGTGAATGATAAGACATGGAAATTTTTTGATTGATCTTGAATTTAGCACAAAGTTATTTAACATGTTTATTATTGAAATTATCACCATTGTCTAAAATGATGGTATGAGGAACACCAAAGTTGTAAATGATTTGATTAATCATACATTTTTAAATGGTAGGACTAGTGACATTAACAAGGTGTATGTCTTTGACCCATTTGGTAAAATATTTGGTAATAGTGATGATAAAGACATGCCCATCTTGGGAGCAAGGTAGTTTGCCAATGAGATCAAATCCCCATGTGAAAAATGACCATGGAGATTTGATATTTTAAAGTTTGGATGGAGGTGAATGAATTAGATTATTTTGAAACTAACAAGGATTACAATTTTTAGCATATATAATTGTATCCTTTTGAAGATTAGGTGAAAAGTAACTCATACATAGGAATTTGTGGGTTTTAGCATGTTCACTACAGTGGCCACTACAAATGCCCCCATGTGATTATTTAGTAAGAGGAGGGACTTCATATTTCATAACATAATAGATCAAGGTACCTTCAACATTATGATAATAAAGGATGTTATGTTGAAATAAATACTTGAAATCTTGTTTACAAATATGTGTCTTTCACAAGAGTCTAAGCTAGGAGGATAAATTTGATGTTATAAGAATTTAATGATATCTTTATACCATAGGCTTTATCTAATGTTAACAATCTTGATATGACAAATAAGTGAATCTAGTGGTTGAGTAGAGGATGGATATTTTCTTATTTGTATAAGAAAATCAAGATTAGAAAGGACTTAGTGTGGATGAAAGAGAGATGTTGAAGAGGAAAGAGAATCAACAATGGAATTTTGATATCTAAGAATAGGCTAAATAGTGAAAAAGATGAAATCATTATAAATAGAGGTTGTAATTTGATGATATGTGATAAGGTTCTCAATTTTACATTGATAAGCACCACTGACTTGATGGAAAATAAGCTAAGAAACACCTAAAGCATGAAGGTATTGAATGTCTAAATCAAGATCATCTCTCATGCTTAAGAAAAGAGCTTCATACTTGGCTACGTTGTTGGTGACATCAAATGTGAAGAAAAATATAATGGAATGATCTTACCAAGAGGACATGTGAGAATGTTACCTAACCCAACTCCTTGAAGGCATTCAACACCATCAAAGTGAAGGGTCCAAGTATACTCATACAAGTCAACATTAATTTTAGGAAGTTTCTCGATAACTACTTTTGGTTTAGTAGTACCAGAGGGAGTAATGGATTTACCAAGATTATTAACTTTAAGATCAGTGGTAAAGATATGAAAATAATCTTTGAGAGAAATAGCTTTATTAATACCTTTGATGTAAAGGATATTATCATTTGTAAGGTTATCTTGAAGAGAAGAAGTGGTTAATATGGGAGCTACAAAAATTTGATTAGCTATGATTTTCCATTTAACATCTTTTTGAGTGACAATGTAGAGATCAAATTCCATAAGGAGGACCATCCATTTACCAATTATATCTCTAGGAAGAAATGATTTGGAGAAGAAATGATGAAGGGGGTCATAATTAATAATGACATAAGTAGTTTGGTAAAGCATATAGTGGTGAATATTTTTATCTATAAAATAGATGGTGAGGTAATCATGCTCAATTTTGGTATAACATGTTTCATAATCGAAGAGGATTTGACTAATTTAGTAGATAGCATACTCTCTTCCCATATCATCTTGTTGGGAAAGCATTACCCCAATTGAAATAGGTGTGGAAAAAGTATATAGAATAAAAAGTTTATCATTGGAAGGAGGATGAAGTGTAGGTGGATAAAGTAATGACTATTTTATATTATCAAAGGATTTTTGACATAGATCCATCCATTCTAAAGCAATACCTTTATTAAGAATTGAATTTATGGAGTGAATTCAATATGCCATTTTTCCCCAAGTTAATAATTTAATTGCCCCATGTTTTCTTAAGTAAGTACAAATGTTCTAAATAGAATGAGGAATGGGCATGTTGATGTTAACATTAATTTTGGTAGGGTCAACATCAATGACATGAATAAAGACTAAGAATCCTAACAATTTTCAAGATGTGACTCCAAAGACACATTTTTAAGGATTAAGTCTGACTTTATATTTAAGGATATGATCAAAGATGATAGCACGATCAAAAAGATGATTCTTTCAATGTTTGGATTTATTATTGAGATCATCCACATAGGTTTCAATAATTTTGTGAATGAGATCATGAAAGATGTGATTCATTAATCATTGGTAAGTGGATCTAAAATTCTTAATACTAAAGGGAATTTTGACATAGCAATAGGTGCCCCATTCTATGGTGAAAGTTGTCTTATGTTGGTCCTCAAGATTGATATGATTCTGATTATATCTTGAGAAGCCATCCATAAGAGATAACATTTCATAACCAGTCATGGAATCAATAATGACATCTATTGAAGGTAAATAGATTCTGTCCTTGGGATAAGAAATATTAGGATTACATAAATCAATACAAATGCAAATGATCATAGTGACCTTCTTTCAAATAAAAACAATGTTGGAAACCCATTCAAACTAATATATTGGTTTCATAAATTTAGCATCAATTAGTTTGATGATTTCCTTATGACATAAAGTGGAAACTTTAGGTGGAAATTTTATTTATTTTTGATTTAAAGGCTTGGCATTTGGATACGTAATGATGTTATGCACCATAATGCTCAGGTCAATGCTAGGCATGTCCTCATAAGACCAAGTAAAAATCTCATGATATTTATCAAATAATAATCTAAAATTATCATGTTCAGTAGATGAGAGTTTATGAGAGACAATAATTGGTCAAGGACAAGATGGAGTACCCTATTTAATATGAGTGGTTTATTTAATAAGAAAGGAATTTTTGTCTTGAAAGTGGTATGGTGCATTAGGTAAGGCAAAAATTAGATTTGTTTTAGGATCGATGCTAGCAATGAAGTTGTTAAAGCAAGAAGTTTTATTCTTGAAATTTCCAAGTTTATTATGTTACCAAGGAAGTTGAGGTTCTCAAGCATAAAGTAACTCAAGGATAGATTCATCACTAGGGAAGGTAGGAAGAGGACCTTAGTACTCAACACTTACTTTAAGATCTAGAATTTGATTACCATGGTGATTATACTCAGAATGTATATGATGAACATTGGTTACCTTGGCATCTAGTGTAATTTCAGGAGTATAAGAAATATATGGATTAGAAGAGATTAGAATATCATTAGGTTTAATGACAGGAGAAGGATTAAATGAAATTATTGGATCAATAGGTGGTAAAAGAAATGTAGGATTTTACAGAAGTTTGGAAGGTATAATTTACTCTACCACCTAAGGAGTATTAATAAAAGGAGAATTGGTAGGAGGCACATGACCCTCAGGATCTAAGGTATGATCCAAAAATGATATGAACATCCTTATTAAAAGCCTAGATTTGGGCTAAGGTTTTCTAATAATGTTAAACATCCAAGTCTCTATATTGAGTGTGGGCCATTATATAGTTATCATGATATGTTGGAAAAATTATACATGATTGAGAATTAGGTGGAGTTTCAAAGGGTGAAATCCCAATATTATTGAATGTATGAGGAGACATGATGAGATTATCTTAAAATAATTTATCCACTCCAAAATTATCTAAAAATGAGAAATCTTAGGTTTTTTAGGTCAAGAAGGATCTTAAGCATTGCATGGAGGGGGGAAATTGGTAATCTCATTAATAAGAGGAATAGTATGATCCCTAGGTAATAGATAAGAAGAAAGCCATTATGAAATATAGGGAGGTAACTAGGTAGTATTATAAGAATGTTGTAAATCATTGGGCTCATCATCATTGGAATCTACAAGAGTAGATTGTATAATATGATTCATGTTAATGAACTTGGCTAAAAGAGTACTATTGATCTTAAGAATGGTAAGAATATGATATTGTGATTTAGGATTGGGAAGCTAAATTTTCCATGGGTTGGGATCAACTTCATTCTTATATAATTGTCCATTATGTAAGAATTTTTTACATTGGTTATCAAAAGAAGCAATTGCCCTCATTCGATGAGTTCATGGACAATCAAGGAGTATGTTTTAAGATATGGGCAACTCAAAGACCATAAGCTTGGTTTGAACAATCTTAGGTATAATGGTTAATGGAAGCCAAATGCAACAAATTGGCTTTTGATTAGTGTTATCAAATTCATAACAAGTAATATGAGTTTGTTTGAGATGATCCTTGTTATAACCAAGTTATTGGATGAGCCATAAATATGTCACATTAATACCAAAACCTTTATCAACTAGAAATTTATGGTTAAGAGTTGTATTAATGGATACTTTGATAAAAATTAGTGGATTATTAGCATGAAAGGTAATTTCATCATTGATCATGTCCTTTTTAAGGAATTCAATAGAGGGCTTAAAAGGACACATAGTTTTAATGGTATTTACATTGGTGAGTTGAGATTCAATAGAAGGTGGTTCTTCATCTAAGGATGGATCATCAATTTATTATATTTGTTTCATAAGGATTTTATGATGATATGGAGAAGTATGAACCAAATCCATTAGTTGAATCTTATAAGGCATAGAGTTGAGTTCTTCAATAAAATTTCAATGAGACTTAGAAGAACCAGCATGAGGTTTAGGAGGTAAATTAGTTTTTGGAGGAATAGATGTGGTTAGAGGATTAGAATGAGGAGATGGTTCCTATTGTGCTTCTGAATCAACATTAGTAATGGTAGTATCTTTAATAAGTTGCTCCTCCAAAGATGGCTTCTTAAACTTAGTAACGAGATCTTTATGAGATAGTTTTTAATAGTAGTTGACCTTAATAGTGTTGACATATTGAGAATTATTTAAATATGGGTCATAATTGGCATCAATAGTAAAAACATCATTTAGCTAATTATTTGAAGAATATTTTTGGTTATTAGAGGTAGAATCTTTGGAAACTTATCATTTTCGAGAAGTAGCCGTGTATTCTTGATGATGAAGATTGATCATAGCTTCATGATTGAATGAATCACCAAGCTTATAGGAGATAAAATATTTAGTGAGCCCTCTAAAAGATTCATGTGAATGATAAATGTCAACATAGAACCAAAAAAATAGATTGGGGTCATACCACTTAGAAGGAGCATTGGGATAAATGAAAGGTTTAGACAGGTAAAAATTGTTTCATTTGTTAAACCAAAAGAGGTGTATGAGAAGGTTAAGGAATATCAGTTTTGGAAACTCCTAGTTTGGTTTTTAGTGTATTAATAATGATATCATTAAATGTTTTGAAATATCCTTTAATAAGTTTAGGATTAGGTTCTAATTACTTCATAAGAAATTTCTAATGTTTACCTTGATTAAGAGTTTCATTTAGCGTTTGGGGAGAAAAGGTTTAAACCTTATATTAATGAGTGGTATTTAAAGAGGTGATAAAGAGTTTGAATAAGTTATCATTATTAATTTATGGTTGGATTTATGGGTCAATGATCTCCATCTTTTAATAAAGTCATGAGTTGAATAGGTGGGAGATTGCTTAGCATTGATGAAGTGGCTAGGACAATTTTTGGGAAGATCATAATGTTGAAAGTATTTAACCAAAGGATTAACCAAATCTTCATGTTGAAAAATATAATGTTAGGTAAGTTGATTATACCATTATAATACATCACCAGTGAAGGTTTTCACTAAAATTTTAGTTGTGGTGAAGTTATTAGTTTGGATCCACTCTTTGTAAAGGTTGTTAAAGGCTTTGAGAAATGAGGCAAGGTCTTTAGTCCCATCATACTTGATAGTTGGAGATATGTTAAAAATATCAATGGAAATAATGAAGGGGACCAAAGGTTCACTTTGAATGGTTTGAAGCATCTTTTTATTCATTATGGGTTGAGGAATAACATTACCTGAGGCATCTTAAAGAGGTGGAGGAATGAAATTATGATTAGCTTGAGGATGCATAGTTGGAGGTTGATTAGCCACATTGATTAAATGTTTTTGAAGTTGCATCATTTAGTTGGTGTTAGAATTTTGCATTATGTTCATTTTTTGGATAACTTGTGCTAAAAGCTGAGTTATATCAAGAGGTGGGTTGGTGTTGGTGTTGATGCAGTGGATTACACCCTGCGCAGGAGGCCGAGCTCCTTCATTTCCACATGCAACAATGGAAAACTCCCCTCTTGCCTGTGAGACCGGTGAAGCTGGAGGGGAGAGTCTCTAGATGAGGGCTAGCTCCCTCTGATGTATCTTTTAGGCCATGGTTTCTCCTACTGCTAACAAATAAAAATTAAAAAAGGGGGGGATGAAAAGGGAGAGAGAGATACTAAAAACAAAACCTAAGCCTAAAAATGAAAAGGTGATACACCAAAAAAGTTGACCCACCCAGCCCAAACATACACTTTTCAAAAGGAAGAAATGCCCATACACTTCATCTGACATGGGAAAATCTTCTATTTTAGTGAGTCAGGGGTCTGTAGAGATATAGGGATGAAGGAACTAGCAAAGGTGTTCTAAGACACACTTTGACAGCCTATTCACATGCGCCTATATTCTTATTGTAGACACTTCTGGTAGACCTACAAAAAAGAGACTTCATAATGCACTAGACATGCTATAATCGATCTATGAAAATCATGAAAGATAATGAATTAACACAAAAGAAGAACATAAACATATACTTTAAAGTGCAAGTCTAGATAGAGGTAAAAATTCTAAGTCCTGGTTCAAGGTAAAAAACTCACAGATCTCTACCTTACAAGCCCGAGAGATTTTGGGTAGAGTTTTGACTTAAGGCCAAAAGAGTGGATCCTTCTCAAATGAGAATTTTTACAATATATAGAAAGAGGAAGAGAACTTGGTGCTTCTTGGGAAAGATTTTTGGCACTCTTTTTGCAAGCTGGCCCATGTGCACTGAGAGCATCGGGAAGAGGGAGTCATTGTTATTGATGTCATTCTTTAGAAGAGGCCTACAAACAGACTATTATTTGTCCCCTCAGGACATGTTATTTACTATTCATGCCATTTGGTGATCATCTAGTAATAAAATTGCCTTTCCTTTGCCACTTGGATGCTCTATCTTTTTCTGCACCTTGTCTTATCCTGGTTTTGTCTCATCCTGCTCCTTTAGCCTTTGGGGGTGATCTTCTGGCGGGTCACTGCATTCCTTGGGCTCTTTTCATGGTTGGCACTTAGGCAATTCAAAATAAAATGGCTATTTAACTATCTTAAATTTGACATTCGCACAACTGTTACCTTGAAACTGAATACCCAATGGCTAGTCTGTCTCCTTAAAATTGACAATTTTTGGGACGTCACCGTCCTTGGAAATTTTTTTTGGGTCTTTTCTGAAGGTTTTTTCCCCAGACTATTTTCCTATGGACAATTTTCCCATGAACAAAAGTCTGCAAGAATTGTCCCTATCCTTTTGTCCCTTCACCTTTGGTTTCTTTGGCTATAGCTTTCCTCTGAATTCCTTTGGACTTTTTGTCTAAAGGAATTCCTTCAGACAAAAAGTCTAAAGGAATTCTAAGCCTTAAGTCTTTTTCGCATCCTTTAAAACCTTCAACTGCCTTGAAATTTTCCCTACCCTCTACAAGGACTTTTAGACTTAGAACTACCCTCCGCAAGGGCACCTATCCTTTGGATTTGGGATGTACCCTTGAACTAGGCTATTAAACCAACCCATTGAACCAAAAATGGTTCAACAGTTCAATGGTTCAGCACTACACACCGAGCCTTTGTTGTGCCAAACCTTTGAACCTTTCCTGCTTGAACCAACCATTAAACCAATGTATTAAACTAGTTCAACGGTTTAACACTACGCACTGAGCCTTCGAACTAAGCATTGAACCAAGCTCATTGAACCGTTTGATTGAACTAAGTGATTAAACCAAGGCATTGAACCAATGTGTTAAACCAAGCTAATGAACTGATTGATTGAACCTACCAATGAACCTGAAGCTACTTAAACAAAAATTCATTGAACCAAGGCCTTAAACTTTGCTGATGAACTTAAACATTGAACCAAAGGTTGAATTAAGTGATGAACCAAGGTCGATTGAACCAAGGCCGATTGAACTTAAACGTTGAACTAATGGTTGAACCAAGGCCTTAAACTAGTTGAATGGTTCAAAGATGCCAACTTTCCTTGTGATTTTCTTCAGATAAGAGCCTAAAGAAACCTTGTAAAACCTAGCACTCTCTAAAATTGATTCTTCATATGCCAAAAGACTAACCTATAGAGTCCATAGAAAAACTCACTACTGAGCCTATAGAAATCCAAGCTCTATAGAGTTCATAAAAATCCAAGCTCTGCAGTGTCTATAGAAATGGACCTTCAGAGTTTGTAGAAATAGACCTGCAGAGTCTGTAGAAATTCCTAGACTTGTGAAAAATAAAAAATGAATCGGCCTAGAACAGCAGGGGAAGAAGGGGACCGATTTTTGGCCTATTGGGAAAAAAATGGTCAACAAATTAGTGACTCCTAGGGGAAGCATGCCTGCTATGCTTAGAGACCAGTTACCTTGTAGTCCATTGGACATAGAGTTAGAATGTAACTCTGAAGAAAGGTTAGCAATAGCCCCAAAGATCCAAGAATCAAACATGAAGCTTTTTACCCTAGATAAAAGGGAAAGCACACACAAGACTAAAAACACTACTTGTGCAAACTGCACTTAGGGAAAGTAGGAAAGACAATTGAAAGCAAACTACTATGTATAACTAACTAGGTGTATTTGCTTTCCTCCTAGATCAAAAGGAAAACTTCTTAAGTCCCCTTCCTAGTAAGAAGACTTTTGGTGCCAAACAAGTGGCTAAATGAAAATGAGATTTGGTGACTTGCTCCTCTTGCCTGCCACCTAGATTGGCTGGTATCTAAGTGGATCAGATTCAAACATGCTTCTAACATATATGTACTCTATTTGTTCTTAGAAGCTTGTTGAATGCTAATCCTTCATGCTGGTGCATTTCACCAAGAAATCAATAATTGTTGGCTCATCACCATAAGCCCTTTGATATGTATAGCTCCCTTGTAGTGCATCATGGTCCAACCCATTTCCTTATACTTCATTGAAGACTCTGTCAGACTCATCCTCTTCTTCCTCTTGGCCTCTTTGAAGAAGGGTGACTGTGGCATTGTCTGAAATGGAATCACAAACTGATTGATCATCCCATAGAACATTACCTCTCTGTTAAAAAAACTCTTCTTCAAGGCTTTCTCCAAGGGAGACCAGCTTCTCCTTTTCCTCCTCAAAGATCAAGATCTCTAAATGTTCAAAGATATCCTCTTGATCTTCCTCCAACTCAGGCTCCTCAGTGTAGTCATCCTCCTCATCAAAATAATAGGTAAGTTCATCAAACAAAGGAGGAGGGAGCTCACCATGCTTATTTTCTTCCTCGTACTGCTGGAACATCTACATGTATGTGTGACCTGCATCTTCTCCATTGCTGATGAGGTCTTCACAAGGAGCATCAATGATGATTTCTTCTTCATTATCACTCATGATAGCCTCTTTGGAAACTATATATTGGATCTTCTACTCCTCACTCACCTCTTATAGAACAAGTTCCTCCTTAAGAAGGGGTCAAGTGGAAAAAACATGTGGAAGAGGAGGCAGCCCTTGATCTAGAATTGAATAATTCTCCTCCTTCCACTTGGCTAACACTTCATCAATATTAGGTGTGGCCTGATAGCTCTCTTGGGGATGTGTAGATGGGGTGTGTTTAGACATATAATATGCCATTGGGTCTGAACCATCCATCACACATTGACTGAGGAATCTCTCTCTAGATTCCAACTCTGCAATTCTCCTAGCCATATCCTCTTAGAAGCATCTTTCTTGGAGGTCACCAGCATTATCATGATTAGGAGTAACCTCATCTTCTTCAAGGTTTTGAGAAAAACCCTTCTTCTCCTCCTTGATGCCCCATGATTCTACTATTTTCTTCCAGTTCAGGATCTCAGAATTGGAATTTTGCTCCTGTGAATAGGCAATAACTTTGTTTTCTCCAAGGTCCTAGGGCTCCTCCATAAGGTCTGGAAGTTTTATCTCTCTTTCACTAAGCAGTCTCATCTTAGCCTCTAAATATTCAATTTTCTTGTATAGATTATCCTAAAAGAGTCTTTCTTGGAGGTCACCAACATCATCCTATTGAGTAGGAGCAGTTTTGAGAGAGACATACCAGTTCATAAAGTTCCCCCCAAAAGAAGATTCACAATCTAAGACGTTTAGAAGGTTCATCTCTATGGGAGGTTGTTCTAGTTCCCTTTGGTGCTTGAAGGCTAGGCATATGGGGTCAAGAGCAGGGTTGATTGATGCATTAGATGAGCTAGAGTGAGCAAGTGTCATCTAATAGAAAGAATTTGGTGTACAAGAGGGGGCTTTATTTAGGATAGGAGGGGAAGTGCAAGGCTAGCTGCCTTACATGAATGGATTCCTCCATTTTTATACCTCCTCCTCCATGGATTACAAGGCTTGAGCTTTCCTGAACCAACACGCCTCTTTATACATCAGCTCCTATTGATAACCATATTGCTCATCCAATCTATCTATTTCCATTACCTGCTTCTCAAACTCTAGTGCCACCTCCCTTATCATTGAAGGGAAACTAGGAGAGCTACTTGAGGGGATTCCTTGAATATTCAGAGGTTGATTAAAGTCATATGAAGGAAAATAAGATCCATGATTTTGTGTAAAGGATTTATACATACAAAAATAAGATTTCCTTGATGGCACTAGGCTACTTAACCAGCATATTCAACTCAGAGTTGCCATTGGTGTTGATGTAAAAGCCTCCAAAGGATGGTTGGTTGAAGAACACACCAAAAATTCTTCAACTATGTGGACACAACTTGTCTTAGTTGGTCCCACTAGGCATGCCAAAAATTGTTGACACAGTGGATTGCACCTTGGGTAGGAGGCTAAGCTCCTACCTTTCCACATGCAACAATGGAAACTCCCCTCTCACCTGTGGGACTGACAAAGCTAGAGGGGAGAGTCTTTATATGAGGACTAGCTCCCTCTAATTTATCTTTTAGGCCCTGGTTCCTCCTACTATAAATAAATAAAAATGAAAAGGGGGGATGAAGAGGGAGAGAGAGATGCTAAAAATATAACCTAAGCCTAAAAATGAAAAGATGATACACCAAAAAATTTGACCCACCCAACCTGAACATACACTTTTCACCAAGAAGAAATTCCCATACACTTCATCTGACATGGGAAACTCTTTTATTTCAGTGAATCAGGGGTCCATAGAGATATAGGGAGGAAGGAACTAGCAAAGGTGTTCTAAGACACACTTTGATAGCCTATTCACATGTGCCTATATTCTTGTTGTAGACACTTCTGGTAGACCTGTAGAAAAGAGACTTCACAATGCACTGGACATGTTGTAATCGATCTATAAAAAACATGAAAGACAATGACTTGACACAAAATAAGAACACATACATATACTTTAAAGTGCAAGTCCAGATAGAGGTAAAAATTCTAAGTCTTGGTTTAAGGTAAAAAATTGGCAGAGCTCTGCCTTACAAGCCCGAGAGATTTTGGGTAGAGTTTTACTTTAAGGCCAAAAGAGTGGATCCTTCTCAAATGATAATTTTTACAATATATAGAAAGAGGAAGAGAACTTGGAATTTCTTGGGAAAGATTTTTGGCACTCTTTTTGCAAGCTGGCCCATGTGCACTGAGAGCATCAGGAAGAGGGAGTCATTATTGCTAATGTCATTCTTTAGAAGAGGCCTAAAAACAAACTAGGGTTTATCCTTTCAAGCCACACCATTTATTGTTCACACAATTTTGTGATCATTTGGTAATAAAATTTCCTTCCCTTTGCCACTTGGATGCTCTATCTTTTCCTACACCTTGTCTTATCTTAGTTTTGTCTCATCTTGCTCCTTTAGCCTTCAGGGGTGATCTTCTAGCAGGTCACTACATTCCTTGGGATCTTTTCATGGTTGGTGCTTAGGTAATTTAAAAGAAAAAAAATATTTAACTATCTTAAATTTGATGTTTGCACAGCTATCACCTTGAAATTGAATACCAACAGCTAGTCTGTCTCCTTAAAATTGACAATTTTCAGGACGTCACTGTCCTTGGTAAATTTTTTTGGGTCTTTTTTGTAGGGTTTTTCCCCATGGACTATTTTCCTATAGACAATTTTCCCATGGACAAAAGTCTATGAGAATTGTCCCTATCCTTTTATCCCTTCACCTTCGAGTTCTTTGGCTATAGCTTTCCTCTGAATTCCTTCAGACTTTTTGTTTGAAGGAATTCCTTCAAAAAAAATTCTAAAGGAATTAAAAGCCTTAAGTCTTTTTTGTGTCCTTTAAAACCTTCAGCTACCTCAAAATGTTCCCTACCCTCTGCAAGGACTTTTGGACTCAAAACTACCCTTCACAAGGGCACTTTCCCTTCAACTTTGGGATGTACCCTTGAACCAGGTTGTTGAACCAACCTGTTGAACCAAAAATGGTTCAACAGTTCAAAGGTTCAACATTGCACACCAATCCTTTGTTGAACCAAGCCTTTGAACCTTTCTCACTTGAACCAACCATTGAACCAATCTATTAAGCTAGTTCAATGGTTTAACACTACATGCTAAGCCTTTGAACTAAGCATTGAACCAAGCTCGTTGAACTATTCGATTGAACTAAGTGATTGAACCAAGGCATTGAACCAATGCATTGAACCAAGCCAATGAACTAATTGATTAAACCTATTGATGAACTTGAAGCTGCTTGAACAAAAAGCCACTGAACTAAGGCCTTAAACTTTGCCGATGAACTTAAACGTTGAACCAATGGTTGAAACAAGTGATGAACCAAGGTTGATTAAACCAAGCCTGATTTAACTTAAATGTTGAACCAATGGTTGAACCAAGGCCTTGAACCAGTTCAATAGTTCAAAGATGCCAAATTTCCTTGTGATTTTCTTCAGACTAGAGCTCGAAGAAACCTTGTAAAACCCAACACTCTCTAAAACTAATTCTTCATATGCCAAAAGACTTACCTGTAGAGTCCATAAAAAACCTCACTACTGAGTCCATATAAATCCAAGCTCTACAGAGTCCATAGAAATATAAGCTCCGTAGATTCCATAAAAATGGACCTATATAGTCCATAAAAATAGACCTATAGAGTCTGTAGAAATTCCTAGACTTGTACAAAATCAAAAATGAATTGGCCTAGAATAACAGGGGAAGAAGGGGACTGATTTTTGGCCTGTTGGGAAAAAAATGGTCAATAGTTGGTAGGAAAACTCCCCAAATAGGTTTTAGGGGGAGGATTACTAGAATAAGGATTATTAGTGGGATTGTTAAGTAAATTTGTATCAATTACACCCAAATTAGTTTGAAAATTTTGAAGATGAAAAGTTTCTTAGTAAGTATAGAAAGGATTAGATTCATCAACTTCATCTTGAGGTGTTATTTTTACCATATTATACTTCATGGATGGAGGAAAAAAGGTTCCCTAAGAGTGTTGGTACTCTTAAGAGGAAAAGAGAGGAATAAATGAACATCCCATATAGTATCTAAATGTATCCAAGCTATCTAATAAGATTATGATAGGATACTTCATTATGATTGAAGAGAGATGAATAAAATGCAAAGAAGGAGAAATAGAGAACTAGATTGATAAATAAGGAAGGTATAAAGTAGTATAGGGTCAACTAGCTCAACTTAGCACAAAAAATAGGGTCAAAAAATAGTACAAGGTTAACTAGGTCAATCTAGCATAGTGAGCAAAGGCTATAAAAAGGTACGTGGTTAAATAGGTCAACCCAGTATAGCAAGTAGGGAAAATTAAGAAGCTTATAATAGTTTATGAGATAAAAAAAGATTTTTTTTGCAAGTAATTTAGAAAATAAATAATTGAATGGAAAAAAATATTCAATTGGATAAATACTAGCCAATCTAATTGAATCACATATCACAAAACCTTACACCAATGCTGGCTAATGCAAGTTTTTACAATATAAAATATAATTTAGCAAAGAACAAGAAATAAACTTGGAAAGTAAATAACTAACTAATTGGTCAACTTGAATTTTTATATGATTATTAGAATATGATTTTAAATGTGATGGGAAGTTGTCTATAATCAAGGAACAAGAATGGAAATCTAAGGATGGTTTTAGGTATTTTGGAATGAAAGGGATCTATAGTGGTAATGATAAAAGCTTGGTATTGTGGTTTTCTCCCTCACTTCACATACCAAAATGATAAGGGTGTCAGGTTCTTAACTAGAATATATCATTAACCATGATTTATCTTTGAGTAGAATATCAATTCAGCTTCTCCCTTGGCGATGAAATCCAAGTAAGATGACCTTGGGTAGACAAATGTTAAAATCCTTGTTTATATTTTGTGATTTGTTGTGTGTGCATAAAATATAGAATAGTTAAACTTAAATATTAATTAAAAACCTCTTAATTAAGCTGTGATATATTTTGAGCATGAAAACAATAAGAAGACAAGGTGTGAGCTAATTACTAGCATATAAGGTTAATTCCAATTTTGAAACAAGGTATAATGTTGATATAATTAATAATGTATGCATAAAATATAGAATAGGGTCAAAAGGGTCGATCTTATACTACAAAATCCAAGTGTAAAAATGAATAGGGTCGTTAGATTCAACCCAATTATGTAGACAACACATAAAACACAAAAATGGATCGGTAGGGTCGATCCAGTTGATTATACAAGGGAATTTTAAAGACTAAAAACTATAAAAGGAAATACTATAAAGAAAGAGACAAATAGATAAAAAGGAACCTTGGTGGATTTGAATATGCATAAAAGTGAAGATTATTATTCAAGAACCTTGATATATGCTTACAAATTCTACTAATTGGGTCAACAGGGTCGATCAAGATTTGAAAGAACATGTTACTGATTGCCTAGAATTGTATAAGGTTGATTGGGTTGACTTAGTAGTCTAAACTAGATGTTTGAAAACCTATACTAGGTTGACTGTGTTGATCTAATAGCCTCTACTTGAAATCCTATGCACAAAAGTTAAATACTGGGTCAACATAGCTAATCTAGTATGAAAAATATATGATAAAAATAATGATGAAAGAATGAAATAAGGGGAAAAAACCTTTAAAGGGTTAGTTCATGTTAGGTTTATTAGAATATATGAAATAAAAAATGCATCATGTCTATAGATCAATCTCAGCTTGGAGAAGATTGGGAATACATTTGTTAAGTGGGAGCAAGACCAATATGGGGATCCAATAGACCCAATTAGGGGATCACACATCCCTATCCACCATTCTAGGAAGGTTTATAAAGCCTATAGTCTAACATAATCATGCAACAATCCTAAAAGAGTCCTAAGTTTAATGTTCTCTCTATTCTAATAAATAAGAAAGTAAATCTAATCTAGTGCACACCAAATATTGTGGCATAATAAAGGTGTTAGTAAAGCAATAACAAAATTCATAAGAGAATCTAAATTAATCTAAGTATGAGTAAGACCCTAATACATGGAATATGATGAGTAATATTATTGGAGCCAATGCTTATGCTACTTCTATCTACTAAAGAGAGGAGAACAAAGTTAGAATATAATTCCCTGAATGTGAACCCATCAAGACTCAATCTCTCCCTTAGCCAAATGGATTCACAAGAGGTTTTTTTGGTTTGTAAGGATAACTAAGAAAGGCCAAAGCATTCAAGCCTTATCCACAAGACTAGATTCTCCAAATATAATCCCTAAGCTAAGACTCCTTAAGTATAATGGTGTAAGATCATATTGTAAAGAAGCACAAGTGAATAATAAATATTGATTACATACTAAAATAATGATGAAATTATCTTGTATTTTTAGTAAAATATCACCCTAAATCCTTCTGAATATGTTGGCTATACAGGATCAACCTAGTCAACCTTATATGTTTTCAGGAGATAAATCACTAGGTTGATCGAAGGGCTAACAAAGATTTAAAGTAAAAATACCCAAAAATAGTATAGGGTCAACCTATTCAACCTTATATAGTAATAATATGTTGTAAAATATATAGTGTTGACCCATTTGACCTAGTATGGTCAACTGGTGAAAGGGGATCAAGGTGAGCAAAAGAGGGATAGAAAGAGGAAAAAGATAAGAGTGTGCAAGGGAGGAGTAATATCTTAGGGAATGGTTTTAAGATCTAGTTTAATTAGTAATAATTTGGTAATAAGGGACAACAATCCTACAATGCACTAAAGGTTTACCCACCCCTTTCGCAATGCACCCCTTAAGGTATGCACTCATAGAGATTGAGTCTCGATGGGTTCTTACAAGATGTAAAGTATCAATAGTTGATAAGAGTTTGAAAATAATATATGTGTAAAGAATCCTTGTCTAAATCTCTTGAACCAAAATTTAAGGTTATCCCTTAATAATTTTCAAATGTTCTTCTCTCAGCCCTACAAGTTGTGCCCTTTCTATGAATTGGGCATCATCTTTTTCATTTCAAGAACACAAATCATGGTCTTAGGGAACATGTTGGTATGGAATATTAAAGCCCTAAATATTATTTTGAATCTAAACATGAGGGTCCCAATCCCTATGAGGTAGAGTGGTCAACTGATAATGCTTCCTTTTATTTCTCACATCCATAAAATGTTTTCTCATTGTATATCATATTTGGCCTATTATCATTTGAGACCTACAGAACATGATTTTCTTCTACTTTATTAGGTCTTCTTATACACTCCACCAAATCTTTAATTCAATATCTTACTCTATGAGATTATTAGGAACATACTTAGGGAGGTGTATGGGGTTGACCTTAATTATGGTGACCATGATTACTATATAATATGGGTATAACTAATAGTCACCCCAAGGTTCTAATGTATCTACTATACACTTTGATATCCTAGGTAGTGGGGCCTCTTGGATAGCCTACCATACTTGAGGATATAAATCCTCTACAATTTGGGTGATATGCCTTATATATGTATATATGTATATGAATTGATAGTAATCATAGATGTAATTCTTTATATAGTTCATAGCTATGCTCTAAAGCTCCCTAAAGTCCCTATACATTATTCCCATTATGACTTCAAGGAGGTATGAGATATAGAAATGGCCTACTAAATTGGGCCATTTGTTTTTATGTAGAAATTTATCCCTTATCTTAAATATGATAATCCTTCCTAGGGAAAAAGTCTTGTTGGAGGTCATCAACATGTCTATAAGTATCATCCAGTCTAGGTCAAAAAAATGGATACTTGGCATGCCATAAAATTTGTTCAAAAGGTCCATCTCGATGCAAACCCCCATTCTAAATTTTCTAATGGGTATGGGGGAGTTTCCCTTTAATACCATAGACTCCCTAAGAATAATACATGAGATCAGAGTTTTCTTAATTGAATTATTTTTATTCCATTTTACCATCCTATGCATATCAAATATGGCATCTAAAATTGATAAAGACAAATACCTTTGGAAATCATAACCAAAAATGTAATCCATGACTATCTTGTGATCCACGTGATGTAGGAATACATATTGTGTCACTTTTCCAACAAAGAACAAGTCCTATAGTAGGTCGATTTAGGGCATAGCCTCAATATTGGCTATCATGAAGTACAATACTTGTCTCTTGAGATAAAGTAAGCCTATCACCAATCAATATTACATAGGTGATAGATCTCCTTTGTGAGAAAATGTATTGATAAGATCCTTAATGTAAAATTGGGATGATATAAGTACTCCTCTAAAAATGTAGGATGATAAAATTACTCCTTTAAAAATTTGGGATGACAAAGCTATTGCAATTTGACTAGTTTACTCAAATTTAGCTTCTTGGACTATGAGAACTCCTTTCCACTTATTGATTCTTTACAATTAATTTACTATTGGCTAGGGCTTTATTCGTAGCAGTAGTAATTGATCTTGGAATTCACTTGTGATCAATGAACATGTTGATAGCCACAAGTCATTGATATAGCTTTTTGTATTCAATTCCAATTCATGTTTTTTTAATGCCCAACATTCATATACTTACTTTACCTACACAATTCAAATATTATAAGTTTAGTTGGTGGGGAAGACACATATTTAGGTTATTTGGCAAGTGTTGTGAAGTAGTTATGCTTTGCAAGTTAATTCTAGCAAGCTTTCGACAATTGGGAGTCAAGTTTCATGTTGGGATCGAGCCAAAAATTCTCATGAACTAAAGGCTCTAAACATAAACCCCAAATAAAATGTCCAAAGACCAAATATTTTATATTAGTGTTCAAACAAAACCTCCAAACATAAGTTATGATGACCAAAAACTAGGAGTTCTGAATAAAATTAGCTATAAACAGGGGAAAACCTACACATAAGTTGTGAATAAAAGTTTTGACAAACAAGTCTTGAACACAATCTCTAAACACAAAAGCTGATGAGGACTATTCTAAAAAAATTATCTGATGAACAAGGCCTAAATAGTTTCTTCATTGAAAATATTTGATGAATAAATTCTCTGAGCTTAAGTACTAAACATAATGTTCGGCTACCAAAATCTTGAATAAAGAGTTTTAAATAAGATCAGGTCCCAAAATCTTCATAAGTATAAAACTCTTGAAAGATATTAATAAGTTAGTCCAAAATGTAAAATATCATTGTTTGTACTTTTGAATGTTTATATTAAGGATAAATCCAATAAAACATCCACATAATTAAAAGGAAAACTTAAAAACACAAACCAAATACAAAATAAAAGTGGGTCCCCATTTTTTCTAAAGAAAAGGGGAATGTTGGGTACAACACCTCCATTGAGTTGAGATGCCCAAAATCCTAAAATTTTAAAAATCCCAAAAAATAACTCAAAAATAAAAAAACTAGAAAAGGGTTTTAAATCTCCATTAGAGATATTAAGCCATAAAATTTTTGCATACTTTGTCATATCATTTTCCAATGTATTTACTTATGTTCTGGGTGGTGGAGTTTACTACACTCATCAAGTGGGAACCTCTTATCCAATCATTACCATTTCCTTTTCTATTTATTGATTATGTTCCCTCCCATTTTTTGGAGAACTACATCGGCTTGAGTTCTGCATGGACTATGTAGGTAACACTTGGATGTATGGAGTATATCATGTCAGCTTAACCAATTTAATTAGTAATCATAGTCTTATTGACCAATCATTATTACCAATTTACCTCAAAATGCTCTCTCTATTTTATGATTTTTATCTTTCCCTATTCCTCTTTAATCAAATTTATTTATTATCATCATTTTTCTTCTATGCCATATCCATAGGAGAATTATATTTGGCCTAAAGTCTATGGGACTATGTAAGTAATGTCCACTTGTAATGGAGTATTTGGAGTTAGCTTAGGCACCCCTTATTTTTTATTGTTTCCCCCTTTTGTCTATAATGCTATTTTTTTATGTTAGTTAACCACATACCTAAGAGTAATGCCTTACTTTCACACATGCACAACCAAATCACTACTTGCTTATTTTATAGTGTGTTTGTGTGCTTGTTTATCATGTTTATCTTTGATTGTTCTTGGTGCATTTATTTGAGAAATTGGATGTTTTATGTTACTTTTATTTCATTTTGTGTTTAATTTTTTTTACATTGTTTATTTGTTTTCCTTCTCTATTTTTTCCTTGACTCAGTCCATTGTCATAGTGGGGTCATCATCATGGTGCTCATCATCACATAGTTGTACTTGAGTCCATCCATTAGCCATTGACAACATTGTCATCATGGTTTCTATCATTGATACATTTTTCATCTATCTATTAGAATCAATGGTTGGTATTTATGCACATTATTACTTGTTCTTCATGGTTTTTATATCATGTTGCATACTATATGTTGTTATATCAAAAATCAATATGTTGTATGTTTAATCAGTGATATTGAAACATGATCTCTCCTTGTTTACTATCTAAAAACCAATCCATAAAGTGCCTATTAATCATTTATTAGAATGAAAATTTTCCCTACTAGGTAAAACCATTGAGACTGATCAACAATAAAATTCACACCATGATCAAATATTCCCTATAGGGGCACAGTCTTGTGATCAAATCATGTTTCTCCCTCTCTTTTTTGAGGGCCCTTCTATTTCAAATTTTTCCCCAATCATCCCCTAGAGGGGGAATTTAGGGATAACCAAAATGCCCTTTGGGGCATTGATTTTATTCTAATAACTCATAAAATTGAAAAAAAATAGAAGGTTGAAAGACATCATTATTTAAGTGTTACCAAATTTATTCTTGACAACTTTTTCAATCTTTGAAAAGATGTTATCATGCCTAGTGTCTCACAACACCTTTTCAAATAGGTTCAAAATGTAAACACTTAATTTTAGCCACTTCTATCTATAAACTATGTTTAAAACAATTTTATACAATTTAATCTTATTTTAACTGAAAATATCTAGTAGGACCTAACTTACCCACATAATTTCCAATTTAACCCAAAATCATAGTGATACATCCCTACTTAGGTAAATAGATCTTCTTGCATAATTTATCTTATTTGATTCATCCTTATTATAATTAACCCTTTACAAGATTATTCATAGGGAAATTAAGTGAATAACTTAATTGGTAGAGAAACATTACAAACTTTACCTATTTTTCTAATCTCTAGTTAATCAACCTAATCTTCCTCTAATAGGAAATTGCATGAATTTTGGGAATTATCCTATTTTCAATAAATACAATATTAAATTATGACCTCAAATAAGTGATGTCATAGGGTCATGTCAATGAAATAAAGTAGATTATGTGATAATTGGATTATGACATGGCCATTTACACACACGTTTAAACCTCTTACACCCCTATTATACACTAAAGAGGATAAATGTCTGTACTTTCTTCCAAAATGCCTTACATACTCCAAAAATACTTAAATAACATATATTACACACTCCAAAGGTGTAATCATGGATTTTAGGATTTATCCTCAACCCTCCATATTAGGATGAGATGAATGATCCACATCAATTCATGGAATCTATAAATAAAACCCTCTTACCTCTCATTTCATCAAGCTTCCTAGTGTAAACTTTATCTACAAGATTGATTCCAAGAAGCTTCATCAAATTTATTCTCTCATGACAAGATAAAACTAATACCAAGTTTTGAAAAGAATACATGCTTCCCATATGAGGATTCAAGCATAAAAAATAACTACATCTATAAGTTGAGCTCAAACTATTTTAGACCGATCTTCAAGCATATCTTTAAGGGAGGTAAAAGTGTTGTTTTTATCCTTCCAATTTGAATTTCTTGCTTGATTATTACATCTCACCCAAGGGATTGGGATTGAATAGTTATGTCTTTAAGTTATTTTAACTATCTCACTAATAACTAACTAAATCCATCTTAAATTCCTTATCTACAAGAGTAAGGTTTAGGAGTACACCTGTGTATTGCTTCAACTGCCTTGCCTTTTTGAAAACTTGATTTGAAAATATGTATCATTATGAACCATTTCAATTGAGATTAGTAAAAATTTAAATCTATAATTTCACACACACACATTGGTTAAAGGAAAAACTTACCCCCAAACTTGGACAAAATATGAGTTTCCACCTAGCAATTGTGAGAAGATCCTCCTACAAAAAATTAAGGAAAATTCACAAAATAGCATATTTATATACTAGTAAAAGAACTAAAAGGATTATATTGATCATAGATCCACTTCTATGGGGTAACCTAATTTGAGAAATCTCAATACAATAAATTTTTGGATGCCTTCATAGGCCTCAAAACTTATATATTAAGTCTAATCTAAACAACTACTAATTCCCATGAATGTGGGATAAAATAAAATTCTCATGAGATGAGTTACAAAGAATATGCATCCATGGAAACTAATATACTAACACGGTAAAGAGAAGGGGTCTCATATGTTCCTAACATCCCCTCCCTCTTAGAAAAAGGTTTGTCTACAAAGCTTCAGATGTGGGAATTGGTATTAAATCTAAAATAATGGATCCCATGTTCCATCCTCTAGTTACATTTCATGCCACTGAATTAATACCTCTATGATGGATCAAGAGATAATTTAGTGTGTGCACCTATCTATCATTTCCTCTAGCTCAAGAAGGATGGATATTTCATTATCAAGTTCTAGTAAAATAATCTATACTCTGATGTTTGTGCTAATAAATTTCTTTAGATAAGAGACATGAAATACTAGATGAACTCAGGAAGAAGGTTGGAGCTCTAAATTATAAGGAACTAACCCAATATTTTGGATAACCTTATATATCCCATAAAATTTGGGAGCTAGCTTATGATACCCTCTGAGTTTTAGGTAAAATTGTTTATGCAGAAGTAGGTAAGGAAAAACCATATCACCTATCTGGAAAGTGTACTCAAAATGGTGTTGATCATCCTATTGTTTCAATATATTATTTTCCATATGAATATTTTCCTATAGGGTGTATAGGATCCAATCCTAGGTTCAAAAAAGTATATCAACCACTTGAATTGGTAAACTATTAGGGGTGTATCGAAGGAACACTAGTGGTACTTGACCATAGACTAATTTATATGGATTCATTTTAGTAGAAGTGTGGTAAGAGGTATTGTACCACCATTCGGTAAGAGGGATCCACTTTACCCACTATTATTGTTGTTCTAAGGTGAAGCAATAAAGTACATTTTCTAAGCATTTATTGACAATTTAGTTGGGTGACAATGTATTGAAATAGTTCTATCCAAAAATGTTTGTTGAAGGTTTCATCATGATCTAAGATAATATAAGAAGGAATACCATGAAGAAAAAAAATATGGTCCAATAAAATTTGTGTGACTATGGAGGTGGTATAGGGATGGCTGAGGGTACAAAAATGACTATATTTGGAGAGGCAATAAACCACAACCAAGATCACTATTTTTCCTCTATATTTAAGGAACCCCTCAATGAAATACATATAAATATCTATCCAAATCTTTCTGTGGATGGGCAAGGGTTAGATCAACCTAAGAATGAGTGTTTTTTTAGCCTTATTTTATTGGTAGATATCACATTTAACCACCATCTATTGAATTAAATTTTTCATTAAATTTGAAAATAAGTTTCGTCATGACCATTCATAAGATTTGAGAAAGCTTGAGTGCCCTATGGATAGAGAATCATGTATTTCATATAATACATCTTACTGAAGATCTATGCTCTAGGGAAGCACCATACAACCTTTATATCACAAAGAAGTACCATCCCAAGAATAATGTGGTATAATAGAGGGGTTAGTGGCCAACTATTTAATGATTTTAGATAATGAGGAGTCATTGGCATAACCCTATTGTATAACATCCAACCAATACAAAATAGGCATAGAAATAGATTAAAGGGAAGCTTGGTCTATAAATGTGTGAGACATAGCATCAACCATAATATTGTCATTACCCTTCTTATAAGTGATCTCATAGTCATAACCCATGAAGTTGTTGACCCAATTCTTTTTTTATGGGGTGGAAATGCATTGTTCCAATGAATATTTTTAGACTCTAGTGATCAGTTTTGATGCAAAAATGATTCCCCACTAGGTATGGCTACCATTTCTATACTACATATAAAATGGCTATTATTTCCTTCTCATAAGTAGAGAGTACTAAATTATTGCCATAAATTTATTTACTAGTGAATTCAATGGGTGAATCCTTCTTGGAGGAGAACAACACCAAGCCCATTACTGCAAGTATCTCTCTCGATCATGAAGGTCTTGTAAAAATATAACATAACTAGAAAAGGTGTAGTACACATAGCTTGTTTTAATTATTCAAAAGCACATTTAACAACTTGTGTCCATGTAAAAGTATCCTTTTTAAACATATATGTCAATAGAACTACAATATTTCTATATTTATTAACAAACTTGTGATAGTATCCAATCATGCCCAAAAAACCATGAAGGATCTTGAGTCTCTAAGGATGAGGCCAATTTGTCATGGTAAATATTTTCTTGGGATCCACCTAAAGCCCTTGGGCTGAAATAATATGCCTAACATACTCCACTTAATCCTAGCCAAAAGAACATTTAGAATATTTTACACAGAGATGATGATCAGAAAGAAGTTACAGTGCAAGCTCTAGATGTTGGAGATGCTCAGACCATGTCTTACTATAGATGAATATATCATCAAAGAAGACCAAAATGAATTTTTGTAGGTAGGGCAATAATATTTTATTCATCAAAGCCTAAAATGTTTAAGGAAAATTAGTGAGGCCAAAAGGCATGACCAAAAACTCATAGTGGCCATCATGCATGTGAAAAGCTATCTTAGGGATATCATATTCATGAATCTAGATCTGGTGATCTCTAGAGTGAAGATTCAACTTGGAAAAACATGAGTGACATAAAACTCATAAATGATAGGGATTGATAACTTATCCTTGATTGAGATGTGACTAAGTACATAGGAGTTAATGTAGAGGCACTATGACCCATATTTTTTCCAAATGAGGAGAACTGGGGAAGAATGTGGGATGGTATTGGGGCAAATAATGCCTTACTTCAGTAAGTCTTGAATGAACATATCGATCTTAATATTTTTATAAAATTGGTATCAGTAAGGTCTAATGTTGTGAGGAATGCTTCTAAGAAGGAGATGAATATGGTGGTCCCCTAGATGTGAAGTTGGCAATCCCATTGGTTTGGCAAAGACACATGCATACCTATGAAGAGTGGTTTATAGATTAGGAGTAGTGGAGACCATTGATGGTTACATTTGAATGGAATAGAGATGGGCAATGACATCCTATGAATTATTATTAAGATGTTTTTATATGAGATGTGAACTTATGATGTTGAGTTAGGTGTAAGCCTTTCAATGTGTGTTTTTGCCCGTTATCTAAAAATTGTGTCCAAATTTTGGAAAAATCCCATAAGATGGGTCCAAGTGTGTGTAACCATTGGGCTCCCAAAATAACATCACATCTACATAAGGGCAAGGAAAACATGTTGGAGTGTAATTTATAATATTTAATATAGATACACACATTTTGACACTTTTCTTTGCAATGTAATGTGCCCCCATTGGCAATCATAAATTCAAAGTTGGAGCAAGGATAGACAAAATAATCAACCTATTTGGCAATTTGAGGGATGATGAAGTTATGAATTCTACCTAAATCAATGAGTATTTTGAGAGGGAAATTCTTGAATTAACCCTTGACCCACATGGTTTGTGGGGTGGTGACTCCTAATAAGGCATAGAGAGATATCTCTGGTTGGTCTTCATGGGAAGTAGGTTCCACAATCGATAAAGCTTCTTCTAGATCATCTACTATATCCTGAGCATCTTCCAAAACTTTGGTTTTGAGTGGAGAGTCCATATCTAGTAGGTAGAGCTTTTGCTTGGCACATCAATATCCCTAAGTGAATTTTTCATCACAATTATAACATAAGACTTTTTATCTATATGCTCACATCTCTATTTTAGTCAAATTCTTGATAGGAGTGGTTATGGGGGATAGAATTGTTTGAGATCATTATGGAGTTGTATTTATGAATGGATCAAAATTAGATTTGAATTGTTACTAATATGTGATCTTATCCTCTACCAACTTATCCAACCCTAGGGCTTTCATCATCATGTTGGGATGGAACATTTTGACCTTAAATCAAATTGCATCCTTTAGTCCATTGTTAAAACAACTCTTGAATAATTCATTAGACAAACCCTCTATGTGATTGGGAATTTTTTAAAATTATGTTTGATATTATCTCATGGTTCCTATTTTTCAAAGTTTAGTGAGTTCTCTAGTGAAGTCATCAAAAGCACTTGGGCCAAACTGTTAAAAAATAAGGGTGAAAAAATTGGTCTATATAGACTCATCATGAGCCTTGGTAAACCAATTATACCATTGAAGGGATTCATGTTCCAAGTGGAAGGATATAAGCAAGACCTTGTTGGCATCAAAAGTATTATGAAAACTAAAATATTATTATGCTTGATAGATTAATCTAGTTAGATCTACATAATTGAATTGGGGAAAATCAATTTTTAACTCATGAAAATTACTAGAAGAAGAAAACCCAATGTCTAAAGAGGACTCTAGATTTCATTTGTTGTTCAAGGTGGTAGACTAAAGATTAATTCCAATAATTTTTTTCATCAAGATCTTTGACTTGGGTTTTGATGGTGATAATTTAATCCTCCAAGTTTTTTTCTTCTATTAAGTTACTACCATGACTAGAATAAGAGATTTTTTTAAAGGGTAGGAAAACTAGACTTAAGACATGTTTAGTAAGGAGATTTTTTAATTTATATGAAATTATAATGGGTAAAGGTACTTTTACTAAATTTTTTACATAGTGGGAGTATGACTGATGAAGGTGAGGTAAATTTTAGAAGTGAAAATGGAAAAACTAGAAAATTTATCAAAGAGGGACAAATAAAAAGAAAAGGGAAATGAAAACTTTGGAAATTTTTTGAGTCAAATAGACAAAAATATAAGTTATGGAAAAATATTAAAAAAGGGAAAATTGAGATTTGTAGAAATTAGAAGTGGAATCAGGATATAGGACCTTAAGGAAGAAAATGTGGAAAATGGAATTTTAGGAGTCTGGATAAATTTTGAGGATCAATGAGGCTAAAGATGGAGAGATATGGTGAAAACCCAAAAAAATTGGCTTTTATTTTTTGTTTTCTATCAAATGTCTAGTTGCAAGTCCTCTAAGATTCTTCTAATACTCTACTGATTGTTTTCTAAAACTAATAGGATGAATATTTTTTGGTTTTTATTTTCTATCAACTATCTAAATGCAAGTCCTATAAGATTATTTTGATACTCTACTAACTGATTATTTGATAGTCTACTAGAAATATTTTGAAACTAATATAAATGGGCCACAAGTTTCAATGGTTGCCTAAGGTTTTAAATATATCTCTCTAGATACCAATGTCATCTAAGTGAGTACCATTCTATAAAAAAAATTCTAGCCATAGATTTACCCCTAAATGACATCTCTTGGTTTTCCTCACGGGTGAGAACTACTCAATAAAGAAGGGGCCATTACTTATTTCACTGGTAGGTCCTCTCAATGGGCCAAGTACTTTGGGGTTCCTGTGGTACTCTTCATAATGAATTCTAGGGATTTCACCCAAGCACTTCCCATAGTTATGTGGATAGGTTTTTACCTTGACTAGAACTAGATTATTGCAATATAGAAAAATACTTAAATTAATTATGTAGTAGGATAAATTAGGAATTTCTAAGAAAAATACTTAAATGAATTATGCCACACAATAGATTTTATACTTTTTTAACTAAAAAAATTGGCCCTGGAAAGTACTCTGATACTAGATGAGAGGATCCTCCTACAACAAATTAAGGAAAAGGCATGAAATAACATATTTATATAATTAACAAAAACACTAAAAGGATTATATTGATGGCATGCCCCTTTGAGGGAGAAACCTTTTTTGATCATTCTCAATACAATAAATTCATGGATGCCTTCATAGGCCTCAACACTTACTTATATACTAAGTATAATCTAAGAAACTACTACTTCCCATGAATGTGGGATTAACAAAAATTCTCATGAGATGACTTGCAAAGCATATGCATCCATAACAACTTATATACTAACAAAGTAAATAGAATGGGTAGTATGTGTTCCTAACAAATTGAGACTACCTCAACCATGCAAACCAATCATACTTATAATTTGGTGACCATGAGTTTATCCAAGTCAACCCACACTATAAATATGGCGAGGTTTGATGATGTAATCAAGTCTAACCTATAAATTTGGTAAGATTTGGTGATTTAATCACCTCAACCATACCAAAATTTAACTAACTACTATAGTAGATTATCTCAATAATAGTCTATAATAGTTAAACCTAGTGAGCTAATGTCTATAGAAGTATTTAAAATGTAAAAACTGATTTTGATTTTAAAATTTAGGTACCCTTTCTATAACATATATACATGATGCATGTCTCATGTTGAAATTTGGGTATAGTATGGTACCAATGTATTTAATTCTACCATAACTATGTATTTAAATCATAACTATGAATTTTGGACAATTTGAAAATTATGTAAGTGTAGAGAATATGTTTCCAAAGTATGTCCCTACTAAAATGAAATTGAGATATGGTATAGTGTGGAGATAATGTTTCCATAACATGCCCCCAATATATATCTAAATCTAAAACCTATGAAAAATATGGAGAACATGTTTCCATGACATACTCCCACTATATATTTGAATTTGTTAACTATGAAAAATGTGGAAGCCATGTCTCGATTACATTCCCCACTAATATGCCCTACTTTAACATTAGGGGAAGTAGAAACTGGAACTTACCTTGCCTCAATAGAATAAGATAACCATATAATCTATTTATGAACCATGTATCATATAGAATAAATATTTATAGGGAGATATATCATTGAAGTACACAAAATATGATTAGATCAAACCTTAAGATTCATAATATAGATCATGTAAGTGTCTAGATAGTAATAGTAAAATTTTAACAAGTAATTAATCACACACACAATATCACTAAAAATCAAATGAAAAGACAATGGTCCAAGTATATCTCAAACAAGTGGCATGTTCAAATCCCACAAAATCAAAGGGACAAGACTTAGTAAAATATCCATAATTCAAGGGATGACATATTTAAATTCCCATAAAACAAGAATGACATATGAAAATGTCAAAGTATGAAAACAAGGGAATTAGAGACACAAATAATGAATCATATTCAAATGCTCAAAAATAAAGGTGAGACACTCAAGTAAGTGCATGAAATAAAAGTGTAATCAACTAGCATAAACATAGCATACTAGCCCCTAGATATATGTATTAATGAAAAATGTCAAATATATATATATATATATATATATATATATATATATATATATATATATATATATATATATATATATATATCATATAACTACTGTCTTAAAGATATAAGCATGAATAAAAACATGTGTAAGTACTTATACTTAATGGAAAGTGATCATAGAACTATATAACATATGTTTATCAATATTAAAGAATTAGATGCCCCCAATGTCTATATGACATGAGTACAATGAAAGTCCACCATCCATATAGGAATAGATCATGTATCTATGTATTCCAATATCACACTTAAATATTGTGTGAAACACATGTATATATAAAGTATTAATATTCCATCTACCAACATGGAATCAACAATATAGATGCTCGAGGAACTAATAAAACATGTAAAAGTTGAAGATATATATATTTTTAATTTTTTTGGTATATTTCAAATATTTAAAAAGGAAGAACTATCCTATGATTTCATCCAATGGATGCACATTGTTATTTTCCATCTCATAATATGGTACATTAAAATCTAAATATCTTTGAAATGTATCTCGTTCCATACGATATGTTTGTGCGGAGATGTATAAATCCATATATGGCAAGTTCCTCTTCTCAATTTTTTTACTTTGTAGAATCAAAACTACCATCATGTGGAATGTGAAATAATCTTACCTTCTTGTAAAATGAAATACCTTGTTGATTTTGATCTATTTTGACTTCTATTTCACATAACCAAAAATTTTCCCAATGTAAATGAATGTAATAAAGTATGAGGTAGGACCCATATTTTTTAAAGGATAACATGAGGCCCATAAGCAATTAAAATAACAAAGAAACCCAAATAATATTTCCATTTTACCTTATCATGTAAGTCTTTGACATGATAACCAAGTTGGGATAAGCATATTTTTGTACAATAATTTGTTGATTCCATAGTATCAATATGGTTATGGCAAAAATAAGCACCACCCATGAATAATGTTCTTTTTAAATCTTTGTGATATGAATGATTTTTAATTTGGTTAACTTGAAGAGTGTGCATATTATACGTCCTTTGGATGACTAAATTTTTTAAAGGTTCCATTTAAAGGTTAGGACTACCAAATCTTTATTCATAATGTTCATTTGGTAGTTCATCTCCCACTTTTGTGTGTGGGATAACACTTTTGTATTTTAAAGGAGATATGTTAAACTCATTTATATGAGTAATAATGAATGAATCATATCTATTCACATCCACATATAAATAGATAAATTAATTATATTATTTATGAAATGACGTCTACTTGAATGGGTAAATAATACCTCTAATAAATATTAATTATAATTCCAAATCCAAAGGTCTAAATGTTAGCTCATATGATGTACTTTTGAATTTAATATCATAATCTTTAATGCATTTCTCATCAAATTTTTTTAAATTTTGTAAATTTTCTAAAGTAAGTTTTTGCACGTTGTGGATATTTAAATCCATGAAAAATGCATCATCCAATTGTGAAAAAATAGTTAGGGAACCTTTTGGTAAGTTATATTACCAATTATGAGCCTCCTCTAAAATGCTCATGTTGGGTCCCTATTTTTTTTAACTATGGTATCCATGCCATCATGATGAATACTTAGGCACAAGGTGATCATTTGGAATGATTGATATTTTTTAATCTTGGTGCCATTTGGAGGAATAAATGCACATCTTGCTCTAGCTAGAAGGGAGTTAACTGACACCTAGATCTTCAAGACATCTTATAAGAGTGGAAACACCTAGAAAGTGCACCATGAAATGTGCAATGTGATGGAGCCAAAAAAATGATTACTTTGGATCCCTCTTGGCACCTAGCATAAAAATATCTAACCTAGAAGAATATGTTCCTATAGGCTATAAAAGGGAGCTTGAACCAGTGAAGTGGAACATAAAAAATTAAATACAGTAAATATATAAAGAATTGGTTCTACATTATGATGGCCACCATTGGTATTAATAATATATTGGACATCATTAGGGACCAATTTTTATATTTCTAAGATCACCTATGAGCCTCTGGGCCATTATATAGATTGAGTGAGTGTTTACCTTGTTTCAATTACTATGGACTCTATTCTATTTAATTTGATCTTTAAGTAATGACAAAGAATGGTGATGGTATACATGATGTTATCTAGTTTATGCACCTTTACTTCTTTATTTAATTTCAAATGTAATGTTATAAGTTTAATTTAGTTATGTTAATTAAGGTTTATGCAAGATTTAGGTTCACATCATTAATAACATCCCTATAATATTGATGGCATCATATGTAGCATGTATAACAACTAAGTATATATAGATTCAATGCCAAGTGATGATATCTTGATAGAAGTGCCAATATAATCATGGATCCTTAAAGTGAGATCATTCTCTTGACCCTTCAAAGTATTGGTATAGTGCCAAACTTAGTGAAATAATGAATTATGCACTTAAGAAAATAGAACCATCTAAATAGGTTTGTGCCTATAGACCATCAGTATTAGCCCACAAAAGTCATGTAATAATGAATCTACTAAAGCCTATGTTGGTTTAACCAAGTCCCATAAATGAAATCTTGTGCCATGGTCCAAATAGCCTAATACAGGCCCTAGTTCTTAGTTTCCTACATTTCAAGTGAGTTCATAAGACTTGCACCTTATGTGAATTGATGCTAGCATAGTTGAGTGATAAATTTTGAGCACTATAAAAATATTCCATGAATTTTATTAGGTGTAATAAGTATATAACTTAAATGTAAAATTGTATGCATGTTTGACTTGTTACTTAACTCCTATTTTCTATAACATTTTGGTTCCATTTCCAGGACTTGTGTTGAAATTTTTGTTATAATGGTGTGATAGAACAATTCTCTGACTATCCCTATGAAACATTGAGTACTAGTTGAAATGGGTGAAAGATATATTTGTGATGAAGAATCCAACCTATAGTGTATAAAATCCTAGAAAGTGGGTTCAAAATACCCTATATGATGCTCTATATGATGTCTTTTTCTGTGAACTACCCAAGCATGTGTACCAATGGTTGGCTATATATTTAACCAACTAAATAAAAATATATGGACAACACTATGAGTAGATGAAGTAGCACCTAGAGAGGCTTCAGGCCTTAGATTCCATTTGGACTAGAGAAGTACATAAATGGTGGCAAGGAGCATTGAATAGTTACATGCTTGAGTTCATAGTTTAGACATACTCCTTCTTTAAGGAATCAAAGTATTAGTTTTTGTGCAAACCTAGAGCCACATTTATGAAAGAGTTTGGCATAGAACTCAATAAACTAATGGAAACCTTGGTAATGGAAGGCTAAATACCTTTCACATGTGAATAGTGTAATGGGGAAGAAGGGGATGTGTAGGTGAATTGTAATGGAGGGGGATGAGTAGATTGACACTCAAGAGATCAAAAGATAGACTTATAATAAGAGACAGTGCAAATTGATGGAATATTTGGAAAATAGAAGTACTGAGAGAACCCATAGAAAGTTGGAAGGACATGGGGAAGGATCTCTTAAAATACAATAGTACAAGGAGGAAAGAAATAATGAAGAGATGGATCGAGCTCAATAATTGATGGATGAATATAGTGTTGGGTTCTTATAGAATTTGGGGACTGAAGATGCACTGAATGTGCATACCCCCTTTAAACTTGTGGTACAAGCTCATTCACTAGAACCCCCACTTGAAAAAAGAAAAAGAGTGATAATTTACCCTATTGTCAACATAAATTTTGGATTTTTTATATACTTGGAGTATAATTTTGTGATTGAAAAAGTTATTCCTTACAAGGAGTTCAGCAAGACTACTTATATACCAATGGGAGCTAGCTCACCATAATGGAACATGAGTGAAATCATACCATCTCATCCAATTTTAGTTACACATATTGGGCAATAACCCATAAGAAGTGGTCTACTACCATAATTTAATAGTATAACACCATTAACATCATTAGTATTAGTATTAACAATAAGGCTGGTGCCTAACCCAATGATTAGAGTCATTAAAGGACCTTCACCAAGATAGAACCTAGGGGGATAAGTGCCTTAGATTCCATCTATGTCTCCATATCAAATATATTATGAAATGGTGATGTACTTACTATAGTATCATGGCATATAAAATGACATAGAGTATATGATAAAGTGTGAACTACAATGGTGCACTCGAGGCATAACCTAATCATAGTGTAAGGAAACCTATTTCATGACCACTTTACTAGATCATTCTCATACCTAGTATAGGAACTTGACCCTAACTAGGATATGGTATATTATGACACCCTAAAGGAAGCATTCCTAAATGAATTTGACATATTAGGGTTTGAATAGTAGAGCATCACCACACTCAAAGAGATTACCCAAGGAATATTAGAGAGCATGTGCCTATATGATAAAAGGTTCAAGACTCTCGTATCAAAGCTTTTATATGATATACACCCCTCTCAGCATATGCAATGATTTATTGGAGGGTTGATAGTGTCATTTATAAGAGCATTTTTCATGAAGACATTTACAAACCCTCATGAATCACTTGAAGCCATGCTCAAAGCTGAGGTAGTCAAAATCACTAATACTCGGATCAACCCATTATTAGAGGTGAAAATTGCATTCATGGCATCCTAAATACAAAAGCTTACTACTAGTTAATTTTAATATGCTTAAAGTGTATTATGGTGTACCAACTATGAAGTGGAAGGCCATAATAGGAATAACTACCCTTAAAGGAATGTGCACACATTGATTCTAAGCTATGAAGTTTATAGATAGGTGCATGAAATTTACAATTGTCCATTGTTGTAATGTGCCATCCAAGTTAACACAACTATTTACTATCATTTATGTGATGCCTACAACCATACAATAGCTAATTGATGGGTGATTGATGAGATGCATGAGAACATGGAGAAAGGTACAAGGTATGCCACTGCAGTAGTCCAAGGGCAAGCTAACCAAGGAAATGAAGGATATGGCTATTAAAATATAGGCTTTGGGATGAAATGAGGTGTTATAGGGTGAGTTGGGAATGTGGTGGTGGAGGGTTCTAACATCATTCATTTTAAAATTTTGGCTCGATAGAGCATTATCAAGAGGACCATAAGGTCAAAAATGCCCTGACTTATATAATAAGTTAACCCAAGGTAGGCATAAGATAGACAAGGTCATAGGAATGATCATGTATGATCCAAAAGTGGAGAAGTGGAATCCAAAGGCATAACTAACCTACATAAGATAGTCAAGTGTAAGCAACTACTTGTAGTGAATTCATAACTCAGCTTCTAATTATGCCAATACTAGAGTTATGCTTAAAATATGGGGAAAATCAATGCATTGAGCACATAACAAGGCTTGAACCCAAAGGTGCACCTTACTTAGAACCTATGCACTATAAATATGTTTTTTAATAGGCCATGAGCATCATTCAAAACCTCCAAGAGGATCTTCAATCAGAATGAGACCTAAAAGTATAGGCTATCACCTCCCATAAGAAGCAATATAGCCTGGAGGATAAGATACAAGAGCTAATAAAGATCATGTGCCTCTTATAGATGGAATGAATTATTCCATTATTGAATAATTTGCTCTTGGAGCATGCATGGCAAAAAAAAATCAAAGTCATTGTGCCACACATGGAGAGGGTGAAAGAAGTTTGTCATACACAAAATGTGGAGTATGTTAAATACCTCCTTATGAATGCAACCATTTATGGATGGTCTATATGTGAGATATTTTGGACATAAGTATTGAGGTCAATATCTTGACCAAGAATGCACGGGATAATATGGGTAGGCTAGACTTGAAGCCTTCCCCCATGTACTTTTCATGGCCAATAAGACCCAAGCACAACTAATCAAAATTCTAAATCGTACCATTATAGGTATCATGAGCATCAAGTTTTGAAATAACTTCAAGGTGATCAACTTATTCAAATAAGACAATTATCCATTAATTCTAAAAAATCCATGGTGCCATGTAAATAACATAGACATGCACTTCAAGAGGTGATATATGATTTTTGAAAATGACAAGAAGAGGGTAGTTATCCCTTAGAGGTACAAGATGACTGAGACAGGGGGTGAATCAATCAACTAATATTTCATTTTTAGATCACTTAACATTCATTCATTGACATTCATGAATCAACACACCAAGCATATGAAACTAGATTACAATCAAACCAAGGAGACCACATACAAAGCATGAATAAGAGAAGCACATCATAACTCAAAATAGAATTTGGAAAACCCTCATGGGGAATAAAACCCACTCTCAAGCCTAAAAACACATGGACTACTTATCTTATAAGGTATTATAAATGTGAGACTTTAGTGGAACACCCATTCCACAAGGATCACCTACCCCTAAGATGGTCAAATCCTTTTGACTAGAATTTAGTGAAATACTTGCTTCACAAGGAGCACCTACCCCTAGAGTGGTCAAGTTTTTCTAACCCAAATTTAGTGAAACACCTATTTCATAAGGAACACCTACCCCCAGGATTGTCAATTCCTTATAACCTAGATGTTGATCACCCTCCTAACAAATATGAAATAAAAATCTCCACCTTTTAACTAATGTTTTCAACCCCTGATGATGGACCTCTAATTTACTAACCCCTTCAAAACACCATATCTATCTCATACAAGCATGTTACATAGGCATGCCACAATCTCTCTCTTTTAGCTTATGCTCAATCTTAAAATTTTCAAGATCATTATTTCTGACTTAAATAATATGACCTATAGGTCATACACATAGTTATCAACCTACACTTCTCTATAACCCATCCACTGGGCACACACCTTTTCTTCTTTCCTTTGGTCCATATCTCTCACACATGCCTCTCTTTAACAAGTTTTCAAACCTATAAGATCACTATTTATAACATCAAAAATATGACCTATAGGTCATACATATCATCATCAACCTGCTCTATTCTTCAATCCATCCACTAGGCACCCTTACTCTCCTTCACCTCTCAACTCTATATGCTTCCTCCATTTAGAGCCCCTTCTCCCAATCCTAGAAATCATCACCTTTGATTTCACCTTTTATATATCCTTAATCAATATCATGTTCACAACCTTTCTTATCATCCATAACACATTCCTTCACTCTTAAGGCATCTACATGGGTCATCTTTAAGAAGTACCTTCTTTTAAATAGGCCTAAAGGTCCTTTTAGGTATTATGGAGACCCATTCACCTCTTTGCCAATTCTCCAAGCAAACTTATAACACAAGAACACTTTCACATGCATATAACCATCACACATGATCTATAAGTCCTCCTTAAGTGACAAAATCCATCAAAATACCCTTTTTCTATAACATAATTAACCCAAACATCATTATGTACATATGATCGCCATGAACAAACACATAGTCAACTTCTAATCTTTGATCATATAAAATATCATTTATTCAAACCTCCATAATCCACATATATGGTCCTCATGAAGTCCAAAACATTCTCCAACACTTAATTCATCTTAAAACAATGAAATACCATCAACAACAACTCAATTACCCTTCCTAGGTTACTTGTAGATCATGAAAACACAAAAACAACTTTAGATCTAAATAAATTTTATTATACAAACATTCAAACCTTAAAATAAACATTTATATATGTGTCTTGAAGTATTATACAACTTTAATTTTTACTCCATGGTCAAATTATACATATATCAAAATTTATAACACACAAACTATAGACTAATCATCATTCTCAAATTTGAATATTTGAATTCCAATGGTCACTGAACAATTGTTAAACTTCAAACATGTTGACCTCATCTCATGCACCCTTGAAATATTAACCAAATACACAACATCAATCTATTTAAAATTATCTCATTATTTACCTTTGATCATTGTTAAAAATTGAGCACTTGTTATCATCTTTCTACTTTCTATCAATTTAAAAGAAATGCATTCCATCGATCTCTTCAGATTAGCCAAGTCTTTATATTGTAACACTCACCATTAGGTCTTGATATGAACTCCCAAAATTACAACACTTGACACCATATCATGCCTTATATATAATTTTATATTAGTCCATGTGCTTTTGCCACTTGGGATTCCCACATGCTTTGTTGACTCTTTGAATTATCTCATACTATTGATTTTCATAAGTATGAATCACAGCTCACCATTGATCTTCTGTCAGTATTGTAAGCTTATGACACTTTTCAACAACACATACAACCTTTGACATTTTGACTTCATACACACCATTGATCTCAATATGTATGATTAATTGATCACCATTAGAATTTTTAGACCAATGGCCTCAGACTTCAATGTGAATAAAGTTGATAGTTTATGGCCCATCACAGTCTGTTAGAATAACTTTGAAGCTTTATAACTTGAGCTATAAAACACTTCAAGACTCCAAATTTTAATGGTATATTCTTGGAACTATAGAAACCATATCCAAGGAAACATTTTACCTTAGTTGGATTTATTATTACCTACATTAAATTCACAAACTTGTTGGTTCATTCATATTTTCATGATGTGTAGTTACAGTCTAGCTAAGTATAGAAACTTAATGAAATTTTGTTTGAGAGGCTAAATTTTCACCCACATATCTTTAGCTATGCTCAACCTCATGACTTAAAATTTTCACCATAACAACTTGTAACTAATGTGATCACACCCATATGAAAAAATATTCTTTACCCATCCATACATGGTACTGGTGATGTCATCAAACTTCCTACTCATATTTTTCTATCATAAAACCAACTATGCCTATATGAACATGATGAAGAACTAGATCAAAACCATACATTATCATAAGAATTTAATCACTCTTGACACCCCATAAGACCTATAAAATATGATATCATCATTTTATAACATTCATCAACTTCTAAACCAAGCATATATTGAAGATTAATACTTACATACTAGGCTACCAAGCCTATGTCAACACACTATTCACATGTTTGACTTCTCTCCTTGACCTAAAACCACATCAACATGCTAGATAAAATATGATAAGCCTTAGACAATACTTACATTAGCTCATATGCATCCAAATCCTACCTTGCACAACTTTAGGCTCGAAATCATCATCATTATGACATCACCACTTTGTCATTAGCTTTGACATCAATTCACACATGACATCAATATTTGACATCAATGACAACACTTTCTAACAATTTCCCCCTTTTTCATTGATGGAAACCTCATATTTTCCTTCTCCCCCTTTATCATTAATGGAAAATTAGAATAAACATCCACCAAGCTCCACTTATCATCATGAATGTATTCAAATAAACTTCGAGGTGCTTAGTATACTTACATACCTCATATGAAACAATTGCTCCCCCTTTTGACATACACCAATTTTAACTTGGACTTCTTTAATCCTTATACCTATTAACCTATAGAAATCACAATCTCACTTTACTTATGCATGAATATTCATCACATTTTCTCATTAACTAGAACATCTCACAAATGCTTCTCCTTACATCATGCATGGATCCATAATTCACTCAAGCTATGTGAGTTAGCTCCCCCTAACTCTATGCATACCACCTTGTACTTCTCAACCATACACCATGACAACACTTTTATTTGATCATGCACTATAATTAATGTGGACTAAACACACATGAACACTAAAAACTGATTGAACTCACCTTAAAAACAATCAAAGGGACTCCCCTTAAGATCTTTGAGCCATTACACCTCTTACGCATCTTCAAATCTCCACACACCATGAAGAACCACCACACATACTTACTAGACTTATATCTAAATCTACCTCAAGGACCACAAAAAAAACATCATTACATTGAGCCTACATCAATCACCTCTACTCTAATCCTTCTTGATCCTTGGAACTAACAAATTAAACAATCTAGTTCCCCCTTTGATCATGCAAAATTCTCAAGTCATCAGAGTTAGCTCCCCCTAACTCCATTCTCCTCCTTATTCCAACTTAAAAGACTTCCCATTGATTTTAACATCCAAATCTCACCTATAAAAATTTTTAGAACACCTTCATGGCCTCAACAACATGAAAATATCAAACTTAGAACACTATACTACTTTGGGTATTCAAATAACACCACATTTATTTCATACTCTCACTTTCAACCCACCTCCAAGAGTACCAAAATATATTCAAGCCACAAAAACTATGAAATATATTTTAAATCAACCATATAACTTTCATTGAAACACTCATACCATTTTCTTTTGGATAAATTGATCAAAAAACACTTTTCTTCATACTAGGCATGTCTAGACTCCTTGTAGCCCTACTTGGAAATTATGGAGCCCACATAATTTATTAGACACACCTTCAAGACCTAAAAATTCATATCTATATCACTCTCATATTACCTCTCAAGAAATCTAATTTCATCACATAGCTAATAATTTACAACATACTTCCTTCATAAACCTTCTAGCCAATTAGGCCTCCATCTTGACAAAAACTTGAATAATTTAAAAACCAAAAACATTTATATCTTTGTGAATATTTAGTTGACAACCCATTTGATCCATTTAACCTATTAATAAGCCTTATAACTCAAAAACACTTTTATATCATATCCAAAAACTCTAGAATCTCAAAACAAATAGGGTTAACAAACCTCCTTTTGGTCAACACTCACCTTTGAAACTTCTTGCACACCTAGAGAGAACCATCACAAAATTATAGGCCAATATTTAAGCCTACATAATTTTTGGAACCCATACATCCTATAACCCATTTTAGGCCTACTTTCCCTTAAGCCAAAAATTGAGAAAACTAAGAGCACTCAAAAATCTCCAATTTGACTTCAACATACCTTCAGACAACAAAACCACTGGAGCATGCTAGAATATGGTCAAAGATATTTCTATGCAAAAATATCATCTTGACAACTCAAAAGATCTCTTTTACCACCTAGAAACCTTAAACCTAACCATCTAGATTAAAAAAACCCTTGTAAGACCACATGCTTCTTCATACTAAGAAATGTCTTCATGAAGCACAACAAAGACATCTTTACTTCACAAGGACATAGAATAGAGGAGCATACCAGTCCTCATCATAGGATTGAATAACCTTCTTCTTCTCATTCTTATTCTTCCTTTTCTTGACTGAAACAACTTACTTAGAATCCATATCTTCTTTGGTATTCTTGACAATGCATGATGAAAACATAGGTTCTTAGCATATCTCTTCAACTACATCTTCTCCTCTTTGAAATCAAATAACAAAAACTTTGGTAATCATGAAACTCCTTCTTACCTAAACATTATTTAACTACAACAAATAAACCATTAAATTGAGATCCTTGTTTCACACTATCCTTCACCTTGAATGGTATAACTGACTTGATTCATGCATCATCCACCTTCTTCTCCAATTTGACTGATATCAATATTAATTCACACTCTTGATACACCTCCAAAATTGATCCCTTTTCTACAATATCAAAAATTTTATCCTTGAACTAAATAGGACTAGCCTTCACTACCTTAAGTCTCCATATCATGTTTTGACTTTTGATATGCTTTCTAGGAGTCTCCTCCTTATACAAATGACTTGAGGGCTTATAAAATTTACTAAGATAAAGTCTAGTAGTATGGAATTTCCTATCACAAATAAAAAATAACATCATTTAACCTTTTGATATATTTGAATTATGATCAATCTTTGGACAAAAAATCCTTCTATAATAGCTCTATGAATGTCCATATTTGATTAACTTCCTTCTATATTCCTTAGCTTTATGACCATACTTATTACATATATAATAATGAGCATGGAATAAACTAGCATACCTTTAAGCATTTGGTTGTCTAATAGACCTTCTTGTATTGATTTCAAAGCTTGCATTATTCTTAGCTTACTCAAGCTTTACATGTTCCTTTTCTAGCTTGTCCAACTTGTCTATGAGATATTCATTCTATAAACTCAAGAAATAAAGATTAGTACTTAACTCATCATGATCACCTTGATTTTAACTCACCTTGGTATTGGCTTCTTCTAACTGAGTCTTGAGATATATGCACTCTTCTTTTATTGATTTTAGGCTACCATTTGAAACCTTTAATTGAATTCTAAGATATTTGATGACCTCATTATCATCCTTGGCTTATTTATACATGCCATCCTTCAATCCACATATTTTATCTTCAATATAATTTATCAACTCTTGATGCTTCTTCTCATCTCTCTTGGTCTTGCCTAACAAACTTCCCTCAAGATAACTAACTTGTACTTCAAGACCTATGATCACATACCTCATCTTTTGATTCCTCTTTATGAGCTTAGCTTCTATATCCTTGAGATCATTGATAACTTTCTCATCCTCTTTGGTATATTTATTCAAATTTCATATCTTCTCTTTAAGTGCCTCGATCATAGCCTTCCACTATTTATTCTCTTTCTTCAACTGCTTAGCTGTCTTGTACTACTTAGGATCTCCTTTAAACTATTAAGCTTCCTCCAAAGTACCAAATTTGATACTTACTATTGGAGGTACAAGATGACTAGGAAAGGGGGGTGAATTAGTTGGCCAATATTTTGCTTTCAGATCACTTACCATTCATTCATTTACATTCATAAATCAACATAATAATCATATACAACTAGATTACCATCAAATCAAGGAGACTGAATACAAAGCATGAATAATAAAAGAACTTCATAACACAACATCTAATGTGGGAAACCCTCATGGGGAATAAAACCCAATATCAAGCATAAAAACACATGGAATACTTGTCCTATAAGGTATTACAAACATGAGACTTTAGTGGTAAACCCATTCCACAAGGAACACTTGCCCCTAGGATGGTCAAGTTCTTCTGACCAAAATTTAGTGAAACACCTACTTCACAAGAAGAACTACCCCTAAGATGGTCAAGTCCTTTTGACCTAAATTTATTGAAACACATATTTCATAAGGAGCACCTACCCCTATTATGGTCAAGTCCTTCTAACCTAGATGTTGAGCAACCTCCCAACACCTATGAAATAAACATTTCTACCTTTGAAATAATGTCTTCAACACCTGATGATAATATCCTAACCCCTATAAAAACCCTCTCTATCCCATACAAGCCTCTCACATAGGTATTCCATAATCTCTCTCTTTTTTCTTATGATCAATATTTAAACCTACAAGAGAACTATTCATAACATCAAAAATATGACCTATAGGTCATACACATAGTCATCAACCTACTCTTCTCTATAACCCATCCACTATACACACACCCTTTTTTATTTCCTTCACTCCATAACTCTCACATATGCCTCTCTTTCAAAAGTATTAAAACCTACAAGATCATTATTTTTGACATTAGAAATATGACCTATAGGCCATACACAAAGTCATCAACTTGCTCTATTCTTCAATCCATCCAGTAGACACCTTACTCTCCTTTGCCTCTCAACTCTATATTCTTCCTCCACTTAGAGCCCCTTCTCCCAAGTCTAAAAATCATCACCTTTGATTTTAAATTTTGTAGTGCCTTCATTAATATCATGTTCATAATATTCCTTGTCAGCCACACCACATGCCATCACTTTTAAGGCATCTACATGGGTCACCTTTAAGCAGCACCCTCTTTTAAATAGGCCTAAGTGTCCTTTTAGGTCTTATAAAGACCCATTCACCTATTTGACACTTCTCCATGTAAACATAGAGCACAGTAACACTTTCACATATATAGACCCATGTCACATAATCTATAGATCCTCCTTAATTAACAACATCCATCACAACACCCTTTTGCTATAGCACAAATATCCCAAACATCATTTTGCATATATGATCACCAAGAATGAACACATAGTCAACTTATAATCCTTATATCATATAAAATTTGGATTTTCCATACCTCCATAATCCACAAATATGGTCCTAATGAAGTCTAAAACACACTCCAACACTTAGTTCATCTTAAAATAATGAAATACCATCAAGAACAATTCAATTACCCTTCTTGGGTTACTTACAAAGCATGAAGACATACACAATAACATTTGGGGATCAATAAATTTGTATGTAAAATAATTAAGACCTTCAAATAAATATTTTTGGATGCACCTTGAAGTCTTCTACAACTTTTATTTTTACACCATGGTTAAATTTTGCATATATCAAAAGTTATATCACAAAAACTATAAACTAGTCTTCCCTCACAAATTTAAATATTTGAATTCCAATGGTCACTAAGTAGATGTTAAAATTCAAACGTGTTGACCTGATCTTGTGCACCCTTATAATATTTAAAAAATACACACCATCTATATCTTTATAATTATCTTAGTCTTTATGTTTACTTACTGTTAAACATTGAAGGCTTGTTATCATCTCGTTGCTTCCTGATAATTTGGAACAAAAGTACTCCATCAATATCTTTGGATCAGCTAGGTCTTCATCTTATAATGCTCATCATTAGATCTTGATCAGAAATCCCATGATTACAAAACTTATCACCCTTATGTGCCTTCTAAACACTTTGGTGTTAGTCCATGTGCTTGTGCCACTTGGTAATCCCACATGCTTTGTTGACTCTTTAACTTGTCCTACACCATTGATCTTCATAAGTACAAACTACCATTCACCATTGATCTTCTATCAGATTAAGAAGATTGTGACACTTACTACTAGTGTGTGAAACCTTTGACATGTTTAATTCATACACACTATTGATCTCAATTTGTATGATTAAGAGCTCACCATTGGATCTTCTAGACCAATGACCTTAGAATTTATTGTCATTAAACTTGACGGTTTTTGGCCCATCATAGTCTACTAGAGCAACCTTGAAGCTTTATAAATTGAGATAGAAAACACTTCAAGACTCAAAAATTTTATAGTAGATTCTTGGAAATATAGACAACATCTCCATGAAAAAATTTGACCTTATCTGTATTTTTGAGTACCTACACTAAATTCACAAACTTTTTGGTTCATTCATATATGCATGACATGAAATGATGGTCTAGCTAAGTATAAAAACTTAGTGAAGTTCTATATGAGAGGAAAACTTTACACCCACATATATTTAACTAAACTCAACCTCATAACTTAAAATTTTAACCATAATAACTTTGAACTGATGTGATCACACCCATATGACTAAATCCCCATGACTCAATGGTGACATCAACAAACTACCTACTCAATTTTTTTGTCACATAACCAACTCTGCCTAGATGAACATAATGAAGAACCAGATGAACACCATGCATGACCATAAGAATTTAATAACTCTTGACACCCCATATGACCTCTAAAAAATAATATAATCATCTATAACATTCATCAAATTCTAATCCAAGCATATAATAAAGATCCATGCTTACATACTAAGCTACCAAGTTGATGCCAACACACTGTTCACATGCTTGTCTTCTCTCCTTGACCTTAAACCAAATCAACATGTTAGATATAATATTATAATCCTTAGATAATAATTACATTAGATCATATTCATATAAATCCTAACTTACACAAGTTCAAGCTCAAACTCATCATCATGACATCACCACTTTGTCATTACCTTTGACATTAATGCACACATGACATCAATCTATAACATCAATGACAACACTTGACAATAATCCCACTCTCAAGTGATCAATTAACCCCATATGTAGAGAGTGTTTAACTTTAATATTATATCAACCACATATATAAATTCATGACACAAGGTGTTGAGACTCTCAACCCCAATGATTAAGGAGTGCTTTCTTGGGAAGATGGATAATCAATCTCAAACACCGCTGATGTTGCCTACAACTGATGGGTTAAAGAAGCTAATGATACCATTTTTCAAAGTTACCACTTATCATGATAAAAATTACTAAAACCAATAAATATGGGATGGGTCCAAATTTATCACACTTCAAAAAAATGGGTCCCTTGTCCCAAGAAGAAGGGAAAGAGAGTCATTTGCTTGAGTAAATGTAAACTTGTATCACTCCAAAGATATAAGGGAAATCATATGGAAGAGTATTTCCATGACCTTGAATCATTTATCCAAAAATAATAAGATAGAATAGGTTCACTAGTGTACACATTAAGGAGCACTATCACTTATTGTTGTATAGCACAAAGGCCTAGCTTGCTAGCTTGGCAAGATGTGAAAGCAACTATCTACACTAGATTTATGAGAAAGAAGAGGCCAAAGAAGAGAATGTTTCCAAGGAAGATAAAACCAATAAAAAGAAGATGACAAAGAAGGTTCCCACATATGTGGAACTAACCCTTGAGAAAACTAATAAAGTGCATAGTGTCCCCATTAGAAAAGTAGATGAAGTTGCACAAAAAGCACACCCAAGTAGTGAATGGGAACCTAAAGAAAAGGAAGCTGATACTGACACCTTTGAAAATCAAAAAGAGAGTGTCAAATAACCCTAGTAATAATAAAAATAAGATGATGTTATAACCAAAGGAATACACCTAGAGGTGAGCACTAAGAAACCCCAGGAAGAAGAAGAGGATAAAGGGGGAAGTCTAAAGAAGAACCCATTATAAGAATAAGAAACCTCCCAAGAAAGTGTTGATGAAAGTGGTGCCACTAGTGAGGAGGAAGAAGATAAAATAGATCTAACCATCATTTAGGAAGGTGTAAAGTTGAGCATCTAAGAAAAGGTACAAAAGAGGTGGATGGATGAATACTTATATATGTTTGACTTTATGCCCCCTAAAGCAACCATAATTAATATGAAAAAACAACTTGCATTTGTGTTTTATAGATACATGGTTGAGCCTCACTTTGAGGTTCCTCAAAATGCCATATTGGACAAGGATGAAGCTAAGGAAGGGCATGACTCCCTTATCATAAATACCCATGCCATGAACCTAGTACAGTTTGGGAATGCACTCATTTGAATGGATATTGAAGTTATGAAAATTAATATCATCAATGATGATATAAAAAATAAATGGAAGAAACTTTGTAAGGATGTTAGAGATGAAGTGAAGGCAATGAAGTTTAATCTATAACAACTATACAAAAGTATAGAGAGAGTAAAATCATCCATTATGGTTAGCATGGATACTTCAAACCATTCTAAGGCTGATAAATTATGTTTACTAGTGGAGTATATTCTCCTAATAATGAAACCAAAGTTGGTACAAGAAGAAGAAGAAGACCTATGCACTATGATACAAAAATAGCTAGCGATTAAGCTCTAAGAGGTGGAAGACCTATGCACTATGATATAAAAATAGCTAGTGACTAAGCTCTAAGAGGTGGAAGACCTATTAGTAAATATTCAAGAAGGTTAATATGCATTTGATGCCATCTTATTGAGATTTTCCAACTAGTCATAAATCATATATGTGAACCTAAACTAGGTAAAGGAGGAAAAGGAGGAGCTGATGATGAAAGTATAATCTATGAGTAGGTCTAAGTACATGAAGATAATGGGGAAGGTAAATGTTTTGATCACCCATATAAAGGATGAGAAAAAAACATGGAATCACTCTTATATGCCTTGTAGACTAAGGCTTGTGATTAAGAATAAATCCTAAATGGAGGAGTGACAAAAGCTAAGGCAAGTCTATAGGCCTTCAAGAAAGAATTAGAGAAGACATGAATTCTTAAATTATAACCACATCGATGTAAATAGATGGCCCTAATGAATAAATCAATCTCAATATAAATGGATTTGTATACTTTAGCACCGAGATTAAGGAGAGTGTGTCTAAGTTCTATATGCTGAAAGATTTGAAAGTCTAGTCTAAGGGTAGACTAGAAATTTTGTATGGGGTAAATGTTGGGCACTTATTTTTTAAGTATGGGATCCATTCCATCATAATGGATACTTAGGCATGAGGTGATCATTTGGAATGATTCCTATTTTGGCATCTTGGCACTAGTTGGAGGAATCAATGCACATATTACGTTAGGTACAAGGTGGTTAACTAGTGCTTAGATCTTTAGAGAATCTTATAGGAGTGGAAACATGTGGAAAGTGAAGTGAAAAGGGTGAAAGGTGATGGATTTGGTGAAATGATTACTTTAATTCCAACTCACTACCCAATGTACACAGCTCCAACCTAGCATAAGATGTTACTAGAGTCAATAAAAGGGAGTTAAAACTAGTGAAGCAAGACATAAAAAAATTTAATACAAAAAAGCTCTAGAGAATTGGTTATACATTGTGATGATTACCATCAGTATTAAGAATATATTATATTCCATTAGGTCCCAACTTGTATATTCCCAAGCTCACCTGTGAGCTTTTAGGCCATTAAATAGATTGAATGAGTGTTTACTTTGTTTCAATTACTATGGACTATGTTTTATTTACTTTGATATTTAATTAATGACAAAGAATGGTGATCATATATATGATGTTATCTAGATTATGTGACTTTACATTATTATTTAATTAGAATGTAATGCTATAAGTTTACTTTAGATATATTAAGTAAGGTGTATGCAAGCATTGCGTTTATGTCATTAATGGCATCCTTATAATATTGATGATGTTAGAGTTATTATGTATAATGTATAATAATATATAGGTCATTCTCTAAACATTGATATCTTGCTAGTAGCACCAGTCTAAACATGAATCCTTGAAGTGATAGCATTCCCTTGACCCTTCAAACCACTAGTATGATGCCAAACTTAGTGAAAAAATGAACTATGCCCTTAAGATTATAGAACCACCTAAATAGGTTTTTCCATATATATTATCCATCTTATCCTAGAAGAGGCCTATGCCAATCAATCTACTAAAGCCTATGTTGATTTAACCAAATCCCATAAGTTAAATCTTGCACCATGGCATAACTAGCCTAGCACAAGCCCTAGGTCTTCCTCTACTATGCTTAGGGTGACCACATAAGGATTGTGCCTTATGTGAATTAATGATAGTGAAATCAAGTGATAAATGTTGAGCACTACAATAATATCCCATGATTGTGCTTGGGGGTAATAAGTCTAGAACTGACTTGGACAACTGAATGAAAACCTGATTTGTTATTTGACCGCTCTTTTCTATAAAAGCTCATATATAATACCTTTGGAAACAATTTGTCATCTTTATCCCATTACCCAAAATAATGTACATAATTAATCATGTGCTCAAATATATCTTTATGAAATTAAAATATAGGTAAATCATGTAGTTCAAAACCTGGTGGATAATATTATTCAAGTATACATTATGCAAGAGGTTTATTATTAAATGAAGTAACATTTAATTTAGTATAATGAAAATCTATTTAAATTTAAATTATAAAAACATGTTTTTGAAGTTCCCTAATAATTCTCATCATATCAATGAGATAATAATTAGGAACCTTGTTACTTGGTAAATATGTTATCATTGGTTCTAATCCACCACCTCTTTTCAATATAGACATAGTAGTATCATCATCCTTATGAATAACATGTGCAAGTTTGAAATCACTAAAATTAGGATACTTTGTAATGATATTGGATCTTTGAATATTGGTACCCTTGGTATATCATTTGTATAACTTGAAATTTTTTAATAACTTAGCTCGTCCACCTTTTGTAATGATATGGTAATTAGAAGTTGAGGGAGATTTGGTAAAAGCATCTCCTTTAGTATGCTAAGAACATCTAAAATATAAATATCCTTTGGTTGACATAGGTAATATTTTATTATTTGGAACATTATGAGCCTTTAGTACTTTAGATCTATAATCCTCTCTCATCTTGACACCTTAATGTTACTTGGTAAATATGCCATGATGTCTTGATTTACTTTTAAAAAACAATGTCAAATGAAGGTATAATAGAATCATCACCCTTGATAAGGGGTCTATTATTTATAAATGTTGGAATTATAAGGTTTGAATCAATTTAATTGAAGTAATATCCCCCTTATACCTAATTTACAAATCCTCCATGATATCCTTATGGATTTGATGAAAGCTATCATGATCAAATGAAAGAACATTTTTACCATATATAACTAATTAGGGAGTATAACATTAGGGTTTTATATCTTCCTTAATATGGATTGATTCATCTCTTGAAATGATGGGATCATAGACCTAATTATATGAATTGTAACTATAACCATTCAAATATTTGAGATTGTAAGCTTTAACACTTGGAAGAATACAAGAGTAATCCATTCTTACCCATTCCTTAATATAAATGTGGAGAGTTTCATAGTCATAGTCATTAAAATAATCAATATCATACATGATGATGGAGATAAAGAAAGGAAAAATTAGGACAAAGTAGATAACAACCATATAATATAGAAATATTATGAAATAATTATGTTCAAAGATCAAGGTCACCAAATGTTTAACCCTAAATTGATATGGTTCAATATACTATAGGGTTTAAGAATATAGAAATGAATAATCACAAGGGTGATATATATTCCTTTTAATTACAAACTCATATAAACAATATTCTAAATTTGAATACTAAGATATGCTAAAAAATAACAAATACTAGTGATTTATATTACAATAAATGGTAAACAAGAGTACTTACCTATTTTACTATGTGCATGCAGATTTGATGTGGACTAGGCTAGAAATAGACTAGATCTAGATTTTATATATATATATATATATATATATATATATATATATATATATATATATATATAATAGTCCAATTAATTACAAACTCATATAAATAATATTCTAAATTTAAATACTAAGATATGCTAAAAATTAACAAGTACTAGTGATTGATATTACAATAAATGGTAAACAATAGTACTTAGCTATTTTACTATGTGCATGCAGATTTGATGTGGAATAGGCTAGAAATAGACCAAATCTAGATTCTATACCATTTGTTAAATTTTAAAAATTTGACCATTGTGCCCTCAATCACTTACATTGACCTTAGATGGTTGCATCAATGCTTATGTCTAACTTAGATGCAAGTATCTAGTATGAAATACTCATTCGATTTAGATTCAACCACCTAAAATATTTTTGGTTCTATATTACCTACAAATTGGTGCATTTAGATTTAGATCATGTACAATCACTCTTTTTAAAGCATCAAAACCCTAGCTCTTTATCTTCATAGTGACCATGTAAAAATTAGGTTAGTGGGATCACAATATTAAGATAACCCCAAATAACCCTATATCAGTGGGTGATACCTACATAGACACTATTTTTAGGATGACATTAGATTGATGTAGTTTTCCCTTAATGTGTTGGCTTATGTGTACAGGGTTGTTAAGATTTAATATATGAAGAAATACCCTTAAGGTAGGGAACACCATATAATACTCCTTTAGGAAGGAATAACTCCACAATGTCTCTTCGAGGGGACAACCTCCAATATCCTCTTATAATAGAAGACTTAATGCTTACTTGATATCTTTACCATGATAATAATCTCATATATATAGACATATATCTAACCCATGGATGGGTAACCTCTTAATCTTACTATAGGCTGACCATTACCCAATGTACTAATTTTATAAGTTACTCTATTATCCTAATTTATTGTACCCATATAACTAAGGGGATGTGTGGTACATGTCGGCATCTCCATCAACCTATATACATTAATATATCATATCCCTAGGTACATAGCATTACTTCCCTCCTTGATATGTTTCATCCCTAAAACATAGGAAGAAACCAAATAATGAGTGTTCTTTAAATCATTGCACACTTGTCTCCAATCTCGATCATCTAGCCATCCATATGTGATCTTGGCAGGTGATAGCTATCCAAGCTTGTTTCCAAATTCCATTATGCTCCTCTGTTTTCATTTATAATCATAATTATACTACTTTGGTGTCCAAGCATAATTATTCCTTTTTTTATTCCATGTACCATATTCTGTTGCATTATTTTAATTCTAACCATGACCATAGTAGGTATTCTTCCATGCATAGTCATAGTGATTTCCCCATTCATTCCATGTGCCATAGTATTTTTTTATTTGGATTCTATGCATATCCATAATGATTGGAAATTTTATTTCCAATATAGACAAAATGATTCTTGTTATGACACTTCCTCACCTGATACCATGATTTTTTCCTCTCATGATGATGTGGGTGTCTATATACCTCAACCTTTTCCAATACCTTAACCTTATCCACCTTTGCTTCTACCTCTTCCACCTTTTCCTTCTTTGTCTCTTGAGTAGATGAAGTGTTCATTTTTAGTGTGTCTTTATCTATATCATTTGAATCTTCATCATGATTGTCATCACCTATTTCAATCTCATCCTCATGATCTACCTGGATTGTTATTGGTGTCTTTTTCACTATGATATCTTATAAAGTGATATTCTTTTTCCTATACCAAAACTTCATGAAATTTTTATGAACATTAATATTCATTATTCCCAAAGTCTCTAACCATGGATATCTAATAAATATATCCACATCACCCATATCCAAAGCATAAAAATCTGAATGCAAAATATATTTTTCCATAATGAGCTTTAGATCTTCAAACATTAAAATATTCTTACCATCTACTTGAACCTCTTTGATATTATTTTCTTGAACATGTAGATGCTTGGACACATTCATGTTGATGAAGTTATACTTACTGGTAGGGTTTATGGACACAACAACCCTTTTCTTTTAAATGCATCCATGAAATTGAAAAATTGATTCAGATTTCTTTGGAGCCAAATTATTTGAACCCTTATCTTCTTCTTCTTCTTCTTCTTCTTCTTCTTCTTCTTCTTCTTCTTCTTCTTCTTCTTTTCTTCTTCTTCTTCTTCTTTTTCTTCTTCTTATTCATTTACTTCTTCTTCTATTTCTTCTTCTACTTCCTCTTCCTCCTCCTCCTCCTCCTCCTCCTCCTCCTCCTCCTCCTCCTCCTCCTCTTCTTCTTCTTCTTCTTCTTATACTGATTCATCTATTTCTTCTTCTTTTAATGCTTCTTCTTCTTCTACTGCTTCTTTTTTTGCTTCTTATTTTATAGCCCAATGATCTAAATAGATCTATTCCATTTCTTTCCATAAAGAAAATCTTTATGTATAGCTCAACTGATCAAACTAATTTAGTGTAGGCCCATACAACAAAGGAAGTAATCATCTTTGCCTAAAAGTTTTTTTTAAATTATTCTCCAAAAGGAGCCACCATTCTCTAGCATCAACATCATCTTCCCCTAAAAATTTTTGCAACTCCATGATCCACAAAAAAAATTAGGGTTCATGAAACCCTAAAATATAAATAACTCATACAAAATTGATAAAAAAATTAGCAACTTTTTGTTGTATCTTCGTCTTATGATATTGTAACCTCAGTCAAAATTTTGTGAAACAATGTCACAAATTTTGATTTGTAGATTGAATATATGAAAAACAATAAAATCACAACAATTTACTTAAAACAACTCCAAAATTTTTGAAAATTTTTATTTGCTTCTCTTATGTCTTCTTATAGCTCTATTAAAAATTTAGAATAAAAATTCCTTATAGTTTGAAAGATATAGCAAAATTAGTAAAAAACCTAAAATAACAATAACTCTCTGAAACATAATAAAAAAACCAAGATTTTTTTACTATGACTTATTTGAAATATTATCCATATATAGAAATAGAATTGTGGAAAAAATTTAAACCAATCAAAAGTTATTTTTGATTTAAAAACTAGGGTTTCGCTCCACACAAATTGCCCAAATCAAAGATCTGATACCACTGTTAAGATTTAATATATGCAGAAATACCCTTAAGGTAGAGAAACACCATATAATACTCCTTTAGGAAGGAATAAATCCACAATGTCTCTTTGAGGGGACAACCTCCAATATCCTCTTACAATAGAAGACTCAATGCTTACTAGATATCTTTACCATGATAATCATCTCCTATATATAGACATCTATCTAACCCATGTATGGGTAAGCTCCTAATCCCACTATAGGCCAAACATTACCCAATGTACTAATTCTATAAGTTACTATATTATCCTAATTTATTGTACCCATATAACTAACTAAGGGGATGTGTGCTACATTAGGTACATAACAAGGGTGAAATATGTGGAAATCAAATACAATAGTGACCTATCTTATAACTTGGAAAATATGATGTGTGGATTTCTCCTTCATTACTTCATACTTGTAGATGGGTTGTCCCTATGATTAATATTGAAATAGTAAATAATAGGGAAGCTTTTCTGACTTGAATTCTTGATTAAATGTTTTTGGTAAGTTTCCTTATGATTTATTAAGTCTATGCTAGGTGGTGAATGAATGAGGATTGATAATACATATTTACTAATCCTTTAAGGAAATATCCCATATTAAAGAATTTTGAATGACTATAGGGATAAGTTTTGTTTAAAAATTTAATGACTTTGGGGTATTGGATACTTATGTTAGAACATGAAACTTGTGTCAACTATGGCAACTAATGGGGATGCAATTATCCAAGAAGTTGGAAAATGAGTACAAGTATAAAACTTGTAGAGATAAAAGATAAACTGGTTTATTGAATTCTTAGTAATAGTAAAAGACCTGGTAATCAAACTAACATATGTTCAGACTAAGAGATAATAAATAATCATAAAGAGATATCATATGTAATCCTTTCATTAGTGTAAATGTATAGAAGATGAAGGTACATCCATGATATGTATTTTATAAGTGTACAAGACTGAGATGATATATAATTCACATTTAATGTCTACAAGAACCATAGTCTATACCTACATGGCATAGCCAATTGTTGAGATTAGATCAACATGTTCTTGAGAGGGTATAAAGAGCCAAAATTATAATTAAACCAATAAAGTAAAATAGAAATAAATAATGGGTTCTATGAACCACTACATATTTTACTACTATTCCATGACCATAGAGTCATATGATGCATAAGAAAAGTCTTACAGATTCTTTAGATCCAAATTTGTCACATATACATGATCACTAATACCAGGACCAAATTTTTGTACCTCATCCAGATCCTATATCACCCTATGAGTATACCTTTGATGGGATCATCATTACCCTTCTAATTCTTAAATTCAAAAAGTTCAAAAAAATATAAAAATATTGAAATAAATAAAAAATGCTTAGATTTACATGTTTACTAGCTTTTGAATTTATTATTTACTTTATTTTAGTAGATATTATATCATTTTACTTTCTATAAACACATATGTTTCATGGGAAATTGTGTTTGATATAGGATTACACCATATGTATGATAAATGCACATATAGATGTCTGAACTTTCTTATACCTATGTGACACACTATTTTAAGGGCATCTACTTATATTGATCAAGATTGATACAAATTTTATTATTTCATGATCACTTTAAATTATCCTATTTATTTTATATACTAATGCTTACACATCTTTATAATCATACTTACATATTACATAGTGTGTTAGATATACTATGCTACAATACATTTTACTAACACACATATATAGGGACTAATATGATATGCTTATGCTAGTTTCTTATGCTTCACCTTTTCATATTAACACATGCTTACTTGAGTGTATTCTTATTTGATATCTTGTTTGGAATGTGGAACATTCAAACACATTCCTTATTTTTTGGACCCAATGCCCTACATGTTGTTTATTTGGTGTGCAAACATTTAAACATGTCCTCCCATTTGAGTGTGCGACATTTGAACACACCCCTTGTTTGCAATATCCTTAGATCCCTTTTTCATGACATTAAGTGATCTTATGTGTGTGCTTGATTTTTTTGAGCTTGAGCTTGTTACTTCTAGATTTTGTCCTTATCCATATCATGCATCTTTGAGATTGTAATTTTTAGATACTGTGAGTTTTATATCATGGGCTTTATCCCATAAAATCACTAGGTTAGATATTCTTTATGCTTTGAATTTTGATCTTCTATCAAACCACCATTTGATTATATCTTGATGTTTGATAAAAAATTTAGGGCTTAAGTCCTTAAGTCTTCCATCTTTTTTATGTCTAACAATCAAAATTCCACATTTTCACTTGGTTTTATGTATTTTTTCATAAATTTATATGTTTTAAATTTAATCATGATTGGGAATATTGGTTTTCATCCATATACTAACAAGTAAAGTGAAGCCTTGAGGGCCTATTTGTATCTTGTTCGATCAACCCATAGTCCATGTTTCAATAGATTATGCCACTCTCTATGTTTATCTACTACTAATTATTTTATGACATTAATTAGGTTTTTGCTTGTTAACTTAGCAAACCCATTTCCTTGTAGGTAGTGGTTAGCAAATGATTTTATGGTGATTTGATTATCATGAACCTATTCAGTGAATTCAACTAATTATAATGATAGCCCATTTTCACAAACTAAGGAAATGGGGGTACCAAATCTACTTACAATGTTTTAGATTAAGGTAAAATCAGGTTTTGAAGGGACCCCAAAACCCAAGTACAAAGAAAGAAAGATAAAGCCTCAACGACCACAGGCAGAACCTAAAAACTACTACAGAGAAGTAGCAAAAACAGGTTTTATATGGACCTGAAACCACCAGAGAGACCACCGGTCAAAACCCAGATTTAACAAAGATCTGGCTGCACCATAGATAGAAGATTACAAATAGAAACCAGAGAACAGGACCAGTAAGCATAACCAACAAGAAGAATCAGGCTATTCTTCCAGTTCTAAAATCATTTTTACAGTTTCTTTACCTTTCACAACAGTAGTATCCTGAGTAGTAGTTGCCACCAACTTGGCTCCCTCTTGTGTAGCCTTCTTTCTAGAGCTTTGTCTCATCCTTTTATTAGGCCCCTCCAAGGATTTGGTCTCCTCGTTTTCTCTTTTTCCATTATTGACAGCTGTAGCACAAATATATGGTATTGACAGTTGCAGCACAAATCTACTTACAATGTTATCTTCCAAAAAATTTATTACATCTTGTGCTCTAAAATTCCTTGTAGTTATTTATTTAGTCTATTGTGTGTAATAATATATGGTAGTGAGTATAAATTTTTAGCCAATTGAGGAATTAGGTTTATTGACACTAATGAAGTCTAATCCCCATAGAATGAATGGTATTCCTTTAATAATAGGCTACATGACATTGTTCAATGCACCTCTCTTTTTGTCAAGACTTGGCATTCATAGCATGTCTTGATATGAACATGTATATGTTTAAATACTATTTTCCAATAATAACCCATTCTAAGGATTTTATGGGTTCTAATGTTACCATAGGGATAGCCACTGCCTATCTTATAGTGTAAGTTTTCCAAAATATATTAAGCTTATTCTCATGATATGCATCTTAGGTATATGCCTTTATAATTTATTACATAGATAATCCCCTTTATAATCATGTAATGAAAAAATTTGATCCTCTTATATCTCCTTTATTCTCTACTAATCTTTGGGGAGTAAGTACCTATGATTAAATATTGAATAATATCAGTATTCCAATCTACTCTAGATTATTGGGTTTAACAAACCTCCTCAATGGTGATTCTTGGGTTAGGCTCAATCATGAGTTAAATGATTCCCTAACCTCTAAAAATATTGGTAGTTTTTATTTCTATGTCAAAATTTTATAATTTTTCCCTTCTTTTTCCTCTACACTCTCCCAAATTTTCCCCTAAAGTGAGCTTGACAATACGCTCCAACAAAATGGTGATGGTCTTATTACTTAAGATGTAGTTTCTAAACTTCTTTATCACTTTAACAAGGGAAAATATTTAATTATCTATCATAGAATACATGAGCTCTGCTTCTTTTAATTTTGTGCTCATGAATGTGATAGGATGTTCACTTTCATATTTCTTCTAGTTAAGCATAGAGGTAATGGAATGCTCTAAATAAAATTAGTACAAGAAGAAATATTAATTGAAATCTAGACTTATCAACATAGTGGCCTGAGATATTGCATCTTTGATGTCTTGAAAAGACTTTCAGGACTCCACTATCCATTCCACTTTAGAATCTTACTTGAGCATTTAATTTAGAGGTCTAACAATTTATGTAAATCCTGAGATAAATTTCCTCATGAAATTTTATCTTCCCAAAGAAAGATTTGAGCTCCTTCTTATTTTTTGGGAATGCAATATTTGATATCCCTTGAATTATATCTAGGTCAATTATAATTCCTTAGTTGGTAATGATGTGGCCTAATAACTTGCCTTTAATAATGTTGAATATGCTCTTTTTTAGGTTTAGCAATATTCCAAACATTCTACATCTTTAAAATATTGCTTATAAGTGGCCTAAATTATCAATTTGGGTCTTTGATAAAATAGTGAGGTTGTCCATGTAAATAATTATGTGTTTACCTATTAACCCTTACATTACATATCTCAATGAAAACTATCTCCTTCATTAATTAGGCCAAATGGCATCCTCTTATACACACAAGTACCCCACTTTATGGTGAATGTAGTCTTAATTTTATCTTCATATTCAACCAGAACTTGGTTATATCCTAAAAATCCACCCAAGAAGGACATCATTCCTCATCCACTTACAATTTGAATCACCTCATTCAAGGAAGTTAAAAGATATTTATATTTCTAAAAAGCCTTATTCAATTTTCTAAAATCAAAACATAATCTAATTTACCCATTCTTCTTCCTAACTAGAACTAAGTTGGCCACTTAGGTAGAATTTTTGATAGGGAAAACTATTTTTGCATTCATCAAATTTTCCACTTCTTTCTAAATAAGAGGCTCTAGGATAGGATTTATCATCCTCTATCATTGCCTAAATGGCTTGTGGTCTAGATTCAAAGTTATTTCATGGGTGATTAATCTTGAGTTAAAAAAATTAAAGTCTTCATATGTCCATGAAATAACATATTTTTACTATGTGAGTAAGTCTTTCACCCTTTGTCTTTCTTCTAGAGTGTAGATGATACCAATGTGGACATACCATAGATCATATTCATCTCCTACATTATACTTATTAAAACTAGATCACTTTAGGTTGTCTTTTATACTATACTTAAGGGTCCAAATCAAATTAAATTTTCAAATAAACCATTCCTAAAGGAAGTATATGATCTCTTTCAATTGAATGACTTCCTCTTCTCCCAATTCTTCTTGTCATAGATAACTAGTTTCCTTATCATCAATGATTTGAGACTCAAATTAGTCAATAATTTGATGATCTATTAGTCATCATCAAAGACTTCGAAAATTTCCACATTATCAAAAATATATGGACAAGGTACTAGCTTAATGTAAAATTTTTTTACCTTGGACTCTTGTAGTGGTGCTAAATTAGCAACTAAAGTAGCTATTGAATCAATAACATAATTTTGTTTTCTAGGAATAGACAATATATTGAAGGCCTAAAAATACTCAATTAAATCCCAAAATCTATGCTTTTACCTCTTTAATTATGATAAATTGCATTGGTATTTATTCTTGACTTGATTGATTTCTAGTTTTGAATCTTCATATATTAGTAGTTATTTGGCATTATTTTTGAGAATAAACTACAATCCCAAAATTAGTGCCTCATACTCTACTATGTTATTGGTGTAAAGGAACTATAATTTGTATGTTTTTATGTATTTATTACCTTTTGGGTCCACTAATTCAATACCAATGCCTAATCCTTGCTTGCATCTTGAATCATCGAAGTGAAGAGTCCATAATTGGGAAGGTCCCTAGACTTTTAGTTCCTCAATCTTATACTTTTTGGTAAATGTATAAATCCTAAGGTTAGTGTAATATTAGTTAGATAATATTTCCTAATTCCTAGGTGTAGTTTCTCTTTTATTTTTTGCCTTCTTTTGTGTAGCTCAAAAGTCTTATAGGAATATGAATGGACGACTTGGTAGGTGAATTTATAAGTCAAATTTTTAGCTTTATAATGTTTGTTTTGCTTCATTTAAAATTGAATCATGAAATAAATATTTCATTATCATTCCATAAAATTTATTTCTATCCTATCATTGGTATCAAAGCTTGAATATTTAATTTGTTTTTATTTTTTCTTCATCTTGATAACTATATGAACCTACATATAATAGATTTTCATTTAATAAGTTTCTAGTTTTGAGAGATTGACAGTGTAAAAGCTATTTGGGGAGGCTTTTGGTTGTAGGAAGCATGGAAATAACATGCACATACCTACGTGTACTCTACCATAGACCTACAAGTTTTAAGCATAACTTTAACTACATGGATCTAATATTAGAATTGTGTTTGGCTTGTCAATAGTATATTTGGTATTGTTAAATATTTTATGACTATGTATCATTGTGTGTAGATTAGTTTGGTGTCTCTTCCTAAACTTTAACTGCATGGTGTTTTGTCGATGGTATAAATGTTTTGACATGTCATTGATGAAGTGTGGCATATTTTGACTTACCTAAAGTATTTAGTGTTTTGAATTCTAGTGGTGTAGAATTTTTGCATAACATTTTAGCATTATGGTATTTTGATATGCTTGTGTGAAGGGTTATGGCTGCACCTAACAGTCTTGAACTGAAAATTTTTTTATATTATTTCTTATGATGCATTCAATTAAAACTTGGTGATTATTTTGGTGTGTGTGATTGCTACTTTTCATCTAGTGATTGCATTCTATCTTGGCATGAGCTAATTATTTTCTTCAAGAGGAGGTCATACATCCATATAGTCTAATATTAGAATAAGTCAAATCTATTTTTCTAAAAGGAGGAGAAGGTATAATATTTTTATGCTTTTTCATTTAAAAAGCAAATTTTCGTTTTAAATGTCCTTTTTCAAATTTCAAAAACATTTAAATTTGAAGGCATTTAAAATTGAGAAATATTTTTTGCTTCGAGGCATGATACTCTAGGTGAATTTGGGAAAATAATAACCAAATTTCAAATTTCAAGGAGAAATAAGTGGATCTACTCTTTTTACCCATTCATGTATGTCAAAAAATTAAATCTAAAAATCAATAAAAATTGAGTATATTGATGTACAAGGTTTTCTTTTTAAGTCAATGTTAATGACAAAGTGAATCCTTTTTAGTACCTTTGTGTATATATAAAAGGGGACAATTTTGAAGTGATAAGGAACCAATTAGGGTTAAATAAAAACTCTAAAACTCTAAATACTCAAATAAAACTCAAAACCATGCATTTCATCAAATCCATTGTTGGCACTACATTATCTGACAAAGATAGTTGGCTAGAATGGTCTCGATAAGTAGAGAACAAGCTCATCTTCAAAAATCTATGGTTTTATATTTGTGATGGGATAACACAACCAGCTAAATCAATAGGGAATGCAAAGGAGATATAGGAATGGAAGTAGAAAAACTAGATGGCTTTGGCCTTGATGAGGGCATTAGTGGATGGAGATGTGTTTCATCATATATAGGGGTAAAATACACCATGGGAAGCATATAAAAAATTTAAGGACCTATATGACTCCCATTCAAAGTTGGAATTCATTCAATTATATTTGAAATTGTTTAATCTAGATTTGAAAGATGGTGATGTGATGAGATTGGCTTCAGAGATATGTGCTATCAAACATGATATTGAAGTAATAGGTGTCAAAATCAACATATACATGAATTCATTCATAAAATCCCTTCTTACCAACTATTCAACCTATTTGGAGTCTCTACAAGAAAAAAATTAGTTGAAGACTCTCACATTTGACTAATTGGTTGAAAACATGGCTGAAAGAGAAAAGGCATTTGGAAGGAAAATAGAAACCAAAATAGGTGAAAGTGTGTGCTATGTCAAAACAAACTCTTCCAAAAATGAAGGCAATAACAAGTACAAGGGAAAAGGTGGAAAAAATTAAAATCATAGTAGTCAAAATAAAAAATAGAATGATAAACATAACCTCTATTATGAATGATGTGATAGAAAAGGTAGCCATGAGACTCATGAATGCAGGAATATATGGGATAAAATTGAAGCATACCATAAAATGAAAGAGGAAAATTCAAATAAATAGTCAAAAGAGTCAAACTTAGCCCAATTCACTAGTGAATGTGTGTTTTCTAATACAAATGATGAAGAAAATAGTGTCTCGATCAGTTACTATGGTTTGATGCTTGGGTTCTTTATACTGGCACCACTCAACATATGACTTTCTAAAAAGACTTCTTTGAAGAATACATTGAATAAATTTATGGCTTAGTATACCTCATAAATAGATCAAGTCTACAACCATAGGGAAGAGGTAAAATTCAACTCAAGTGTCTAAGACTTTTAGACTACACTTGAGAATGTTCTATACCTTCCTCAATTGAATTGAAACTTCTTGTCCCTAGTGCTTATAAGGAAACAAGGCCATTTTATTCTATTGGATAATGGTGATGTCATAGTCAGGATAAAAAGTTACAATACAATCATCTTGACTAGATATGAGAAAGGGAAACTACTCAAACTAAAGGGTGACCCATTAAATTTAAGGAATTATGCTCATCTTGTGGAATATGGAATGTCTCCAAACATGTTGTGGCATGATAAATTTTGGCATATTCACTATAACAACATTCATGTATTGTAAAATAATGGTGTTGTTGGCATGCCTACATTGCCTATAAAATTAGATGAGAAGTGTGAAACTTGCATCTTGGCTAAACACACAAGAGAACCATATCTAAAGTCACAGTGGAAAGCAAATATAAAATTATAGCTTTTTCAATTAGACTTGTGTTCTCTTTCAATCCTCTCAATTGGTGGTCATAAGTACTTCATGCTATTCATTTATCACTAGAGTATGATGACATGGATATAATTTTTAAAAAATAAATTAGAAGCTTTTGATACTTTCAAAAAGTTTTGAATAATGATTGAAAATGAATCACAAACCCACATTGAGACACTTAGGATAGATAATGGTGGTGAATTCACATCAAAAAAGTTTGAATCCTATCTTGAGAAAAATAGGATAAAAAAGCATCTCACAATTCCTCAAACTCTACAACAAAATGGAGTAGTTAAAATAATGAACAAAACTATGATGAATATGGTTCATGAAATGTTATATTTTAAAGGGATAAATTTACACTTTTGTGCTAAAGCAGCTAAAATAACAATATACCTTCATAATAGATCACCACCAATAACTCTTGAATTAAAGACTCCATATGATGTGTTATGGTCACCTCCCTTTAGTGCGACATATTTGGATTTTTGGATCCATTTGTTATGCATTGATTCTAATGGAGAAGAGAAACAAATTGGACCATAGGAGTTGAAAATGCATTAATTATGGATATTTTGATTCCTCTAAGTAAATCAATCTATATGATGAGAAGAGAATAAGTTTCTTGTCACAAGAGAAGTTGTCTTTTATGAGACTGTAAAGGGCAAAGAACATATTGATTGGTAGTTAAGTCATGTAAAAAAATATGCCAAGTTTTATGTCTACAAAGAGAGTGATTTGAATGTTTTAGATAATGAGTGGGGGACACAAAGTTTGGAATCTATTGATTTTCTATTATCTCCCATACATGAGCTTGAAACTCCTCCTAAATGAGAGAGTGAAACTTCATTAGATATTGAATAGGGGCCAACAGAACAAAGGGTAGATAGTGAAGAAACTTCATAGGATGAACCCAAAGCACCTAAAACATAGAAAAATATGCCTAAGTAGGCCACTCAAAGACAAAAAGATGTGGGTCCTAATGAAGTTAAGAAAATAGGCACTCAAAGTGCACATGCAACCTCATCTCAACCAAATAATTCTATTGATGAAATTTAGGACATGATTAAAAAAAATCACATTGGATGATTCTCAAGAGAATTTAATGTTGTGTTTGATTCATAACCAATAACTTTCAAACAAGATAAGAAGCTTGACTCTTGGAGAAAAGAAATTAAAGATGTGTATAATTCACTAGTGAAAAATAGGATATAGAATCTAGTTGATCCACCATATGGTTTCAAACTAATTGGCTACAAGTGGGTCTATCACAACAAATACAAGGTAGATGGCTCACTTGATAATCACAAATCAAGGCTTGTCACAAATGGGTATGCTCAAAAGGAAGGAATTAACTAGAATGAAACTTTTGCACCTATAGCAAAATAGACTACCATTCAAATCATGTTGGCTCTAGAAACTAATATTAAATGGAAAGTTTACCAAATGGATGTCAAAACTACATTTATAAATGGAGACCTCAAGAAAAATATGTAAATGACAAAACCTAATAGTTTTTTAGTAAAAGGACAAGAGCACAAGGTGTGCAAACTAGAAAAAATCACACTTTTGTAATCTAGATGGAAAAGAATCTAGTATTTCACAACCTAACCAAGCACATCAATACCAAATTTCATTTGATTCAACACTATGTGAAAGATGGTAGTGTCAAGTTGTAACATTTCCCGATAATAAAGTAACCAATAAACATCCTGACAAAGGCACTTGGATAAGAAAAAATTGAAAAGTTTAGAGGAATGCTTGGTTTGACAACAACCCCTATAGATTAAGGGGGGATGCAATATTAGTTAGATAATATTTTTTAATTCCTAGGTGTAGTTGCTTATTTATTTTTTGTCTTCTTATGTGTAGCTTAAGAGTCCCATAGGACTATGGATGGACTACTTGGTAGGTGAAGTGATAAGTCACATTTTTTGATTTATAATATTTGATTTGCTTCATTTCAAATTGAATTGTGATATCAATATTTCATTATCATTCCATAAATTTTATTTATAGCCTATCAATTAGGAGATTTATAGCTTAAATATTCATTTTTGGTGTTGTATTCTATAATGGGGTGTTTCATTCTTAATTTCTGATCAATTCAAATCTAGTTTTTGATACCTTTCCATGGCAACCAAATATGAGAGAAGTCTATTGTTACATACCTATTAAACATCTTGGATTAGTCTCTACTAAGGAGGAGTCTATATCCTTATAATATATCCACTAAAATTATATTGATGGTTACTTATACATGTGGTTTGGATGCCACTTAGATGTGTACATCATTCAATTATCCAACTACAGGCACCAATGTCTTGTCTAGCTATCAAACCATCCTCTTTGATGGGATTAGATTCAATCCAAGCTTTTGGATATGGAATTTGGCATCAAAGTGGATGAATCTCTATAATAAACTAAATAATTATGAATGTTCTTTTATGAATTATCAAATAGTAAATAATAAAGGAGGAACTTTTGGCTTACTCTTGTATATAACATTTATATGATTAATATTTTTCTTCTCTATAGTAGACTTTATTATAATAGACTTCCACAAGAGCTCCATTTATTCAGTGATCTAAGCTAATTAATGAAGATTAATGTTGGATTTACTCTTATTCATATATTAAGCAATGTTGTATCCTCCTTTGCCCTACTCCTCCTTATTCTGGGGTTGTTCATTCCTTTTTGGGGGATGTGGATTATTATCAGCCCTTATATTTGGTAGAATAGTGGTATTATTTAGAAGAGTAGATATTATGAAGGTATAAATGTTCCTCAAATTATAATTTCCCTTTTTATAATACTATAAGTCATGTATTTCATTAGATTTATCCTCTATTTCATTATCATCCTTGCTTGAGAAAGAAGACTCATGAGTTTTAAAAACCATGGTGGTGTTTGAGAAAATAGATTTAGGGTGGAACTCTGGTAGGTTATTCATCAAATCCTACCTTAACATCTCTCTTTGGAATATCTCAAATGCTACACAAATTTCTATATAGTCAAGTTCACCATGTTTTGATGTATTATAAACTCTACACCAATTAGGCAGATCCATTTCCACTATATTGATGTCTAGCAACTTGTGGGATACTATTATTCTATATTATTTATAGACTAATGGAAATGTTTATTATATCTTTGAAACCTATAATTTTGGTTATTATTCTAGCTAGTATCATTATCCATCTTCCTCTACATGATCAATAAGTCATTGTTTAACTTTTGGATCATTTTTGTATAGAATCTAGTTCTACTTTGGTAAAATCAATACCCTGGGCAACTACAGTATTGGATGGAATTGAGTGTCAATTTTATTGATGACCATTTATCTATATATGATTTTTTATATAACCATAATTTTGATTTGGTGTTTACTACATTCGATGAGGTAGTGCATACAATTGATTTTGGTTGAATGTAGAAACATTTTGATTCATATGCTAAATATTTAATTCAGAGTTGGGAAACTAGAACTAATATTGGGGGTGCCTAGTATATGAGTATTTAGTTATCTATAAATATTGATAGCTTATTCATATGCTAAATATAGAGTGTTGATAGTAGTGGCTCTTCATAGGAGCATTGTAGTTATTGGATCTAGGGCATTCTTGTATGTATCCAATTATAAAATTTAATCTCATTTGTATGTTGGACTCAACCAAGTGTACATATTTTGAAATCTTGTATTGAAAGCCCTAATTGGATCATTGGGATCCCTCTTAATAATGGTGAAATGTTGATACACCTGATCATCTAGTAACTTGTCCAAATTGGGAAAGAAAATTTCTTTGACATTCATTCTAGTAAGTAATTAAGTTTTATTGAATATTGAGGTAACAATCATAAGCAACATCCTAAAATGTAAATGGGAAAAGCCTACATAAAACATCTTCATTAATGGCATTAATTAACCTAAAAATAACCTTAAAATACTTAATATGTTCCTTTGTAGTTCTTTCTTTTAAGGTGGATAAACAAATTACATACTTATGTAGATTCCTTGGTAAATTGTACACATCCCTTGGGATGGAAAGAACAGATCCAACTGGCCAAGGTGGTTATACCATAGGATTATTAAGGGGATGGATATTTATTAATATATAAGGTGTCTTATCTTGAGGTACTACGAGGATAATAGGTCTATATATAGGCCTTCAATGTATTGAAAAAGGTGAAACCAACAGACTATCTTTGGCCCTAGGCTTGGTAACTCTCTAGGGTATCTCCAATGCAACTCATATATAAGGGATAACCTCTCACTATGGAAGGCACACAAGATACCCTCTTTTTATCTCCATCCTTTTCCCATTGATTTGGTTCTTGTCTTATAATCTTAATGGTGGTAAAATCCACTATAGAGCAAGAGTTATAGGTATGGGTTAAACAACATGGTGGTGGAGTAACAATCTAAACATGTAGGTTGTTAGTTGAGTATTATTTTAGTGAAATGAATCATAATAAATAAATTTAAACCTATTTATGTTTGATTGATGGACACTATTCTAAAGTGGGTGGATCTTAATTGAAGAAAAATCTAAAATAAAGGAAGGGTAGATCAAAAAATAAGGCTCTATGATCTTAAGGTACTACTTCATGGGTTGGTTTATTTGTGGATAAGTGTTTCCATAACTAATGATTACTACCAGTAGCTATTTCACACTCATAAACAAACATAGTTAGGTAGTTTAGGAATAAATGATATAGGAAACTTAAGGATCTCAATTGAAGGATGCTCATTTTAGAGTAACTATTACATACCCTTATTCGGGAGATTATAACTCAAACTAGAAAGGTATCTAGGGAAGATATATCTCGCACCTCAAAGACTATATCAAAGGAAATACTCATACACACTTAGAAATATTAAGACAATCAACCAATTACTTAAAAGTAATAACACTTGTTAACTATTCAATAATTATTACACATCTAGAATCAATAGATATCAATGATAACAAAAAGAATTATCTATAGTTATTACACACTTTAAATTACTAAATTAAAAAAAATAAATGAAATAAAACCTTAATTACATATAAATAAAAGGAAAATGCATCCACATAGTTTCATTATAATAAAAAAACAACTTCTTATTGTATTGATAAATTTTTGACCCTTTGAAATGAGGAATTTACATGTATAAATAGACTTGGGGAGGGTTTGCCTCATCCTCCAAGTTCATGCAAAATTCAAAGTCACATCTATTAATTAGAACCTTAGTTCTAATTTTAATGCCAAAAATACATGTACACTTATAGTTATTTACAACTAGCTCAAAATTAAATTTACTTGCATGATCCATGTAACATGTGTATGCTTACATATTGCTCAGGCTAACTTTTACATATATATACCAATTATAAGTGAACCATAATTACATTTACTAATCCTATATGAAATATTACATAAAAAATTAGCCTTCAATAACTACGGCTTATTTACACTCAGTGATTGCATGTATATACTTGTCATCATGAGAAGCACTAAAGTGGTTGGTAGCACTGAGCTGGTAGCTAGAGTTGCACTAGTAACTAGATTATTATCTTTCTTATTGGATTATAATTATTGATAGTACCTTAAACTGACATCATGTTAATATATTTTGATGTCCATGTTCAAAATTGGGGGCTTATGTACCCTTATTCTTTTCTCCATTAGGCATGTATGCTCAGCTTTAATGCTCCTACAATTGATCTAAAATATCCCCACTTTTGTGACCTTATTTCATGGAAAATTAAGTTTAGATTAAATTTCTTCTAGTGTTAATCCTTGAATATTATGTTTGATGTTGGCTAAGGCTTGTTGGAGAAGCTAGTCAAAATTAGTTCTAATTATTAGTTTACCTATAGAGTCCCTTGTATATGAAGCTTAAAATCCTCTAGAATTTTAAAAATAAGTATTTCATGCTTTGTGTATTTGAGTAGTGTTACTTCTATAGCTACCACCCATTGCCTCACTTCTTACATTTTAATGACAATAAAGTTGAGGAAATTGATGCCTTAAAAGGTATCATTAAATTAATATGGCTATACACCTTATTTTTTATGTAGAGAACAAGGAATTTTAATTTATTCTCATCTTTCTTTAAATAATTAAATAATTTTGTTTCTTCAATGATTTGAGGGAATAATTCAGCCATCATTGAAGTAATGGCCTCCAAGATGTTGAAGCTACATTTTGTACATCTATTTTAATTTTCATAAGAACATATATGTTTTTTTATTATTCCCTAGCCTTATCTAATAATTTCTCTATCTCTTTCCTTGATTATTATGTCCCTTCATGGAGCTCAAGTAAAGCATCCTTTTGTGTTTTAATATAGGATCTAAAATCCTCATTATAAGGAGACTACCCTAGTCTCCTATTCTTTATCTTTGAGAGAGAGAAAAAATCATGCCTTTACTCCAAAATCATACCCCTTCCATCATCATCTTCAATCTTTCTCTTCTTCACTCTCTATATACTCACTATGGATTTATCAAAAAATGAGCTTATTGTGTGAAGCTCAAAATTAAAAGGTTTAGATTTGAGAGGCTTGGGATTATAATTTTTTTGCCCATTATGGGATTACCAATTGAGTTGATTCATTTAGTTGAGTGTTTTAGGTTGTAATCTCAACCAAATAGTCCCTTAAAGACTGTTTCAAGGTCTCTACATGTAATGGGTCTAAAAGAGAAGGCTAAATAATCTTGTACCAATCCACACCACCATATTGGGGAAAAGCATGGATTGTATATACCTTATTAGTCCCTATTTTTTTATGATAGTATAGTGATAGTCTAGAAAGAACTGGAAAAAGTTATTGGTAATCCCAATTGAGTGGATGATACATGTAGCTGTGAACTTGTCAATTCTCTCCTAGCTTTCTTAGATGATATTTTTTTAGTCTTAGGGTAAAATGGGGTAACACTAGAGATAGCGATAGTATAATTGGAGATAATGGATGTTGAGGACAAAAATAGAATAGTAAAATCTATTGATAATATGCAGATAGTAGGATAAGAGGAAACATCTTCCACTTTTAGAACAACCAGGGTTGGTTGGACACTAGGATTATAATAAAATAACATCTACTTTAGGAACAACTAGTGGAGGTGAAATACTAGGACTAAGAAAAATAGGATCAAAAGAACAAATAAACATATAAGATTCAAATGAGACAATTGGGTTTATATAAAAAAAAAGAACTATAAAGAAGTTTGGATTACACCCTCACCTAACTGGTCTCCATGGGGTGCTACATTTATTTTAGTTTTTTTAAGGCTTAAGGCTTTAGATCTATATATATCCTCCTATTCATCAATGGAATCACCTCCTATATATTTTTTTCCTTCCTTGGTGTTCCTTTTGTAGATGATGCCTCAATAGTTAGACTCAAAAGGGGTCCATAGGCTCTTGGTTTTCTCTTGTAACAAATAATAACCTCTTCTATTATGGGGGAAGTTGAGACTTCCACACTTTAATTCTCCTAAGCTAAATTAATATCAAGATGATCATAGCCTTCTAATTTTGAAGAGATAATACAAATTGGCTCATCTTTAACTCTCTCAATGGAAGTTGAAATGTTGGGAGATTCAGTCACCCTAAGATCTTGATTTATAGTTTTCATTACTATGGGTAATGTTTGGCAAGGTTCCATCTGATCCAATGACAATTGAGAAGCCTATTATACCATAATATATGGAATCCCATCTTCCTGAGGGTGGAAGCCTAACATGTACATTTGAAAACAAAATGGAGGGCTCACATTGGATGATTTTCAAAAGTTCTTCACCCAATATAGCCATTTGTGCCCTCTTCAAGACTTGGGCATCACTCTTAGAATTAAGAAAAACAAAGTCATGGTTATAAGGTTCATGTTGGTATGGAATACCAAGGCCTTGAATATTATTTTGGACTCAACCATGAGGGTCCTAGTTTTTTTATGATAGGGTGGCTAATGAGTAGTATTCTCTAAATCTATGAACCTATTTAAGGTGTTTATGGTTGATGTAACATATCATACCAATCATTAGAAGGGAATAATGGAATGAACTGTTCAATTTATTCTTCAAATATTCATCAGTTCCCAATCATAACTAGTAGGTTATCTCCTACTCAGGTAATTTATCTTGTATATGCTTAGGGAGACATAGGGGAGTGACCTTGTGTCCAGTAACCATGATCACAATATAATCAAGGTATAACCATTAGTCCCCTTTGGGAATCAATGTGTTATCTATTATAGGTAATGGTGACTCATGAATAGCCTTCCAAGACTAAGCATATACATCATCTACAATTTAAACCATGTTTTTGGTGTAGTCATATATATGCATGAAAGAGTATGAATCACATATACATTTCTTGTTGAACTATAGAGTTCGGATCCAAAGTGACCCATTACACATGTATATTATGCCCATCAAAACATATAAGAGGTATGAAATCATATTAAAGTGGCCTCTTAAAGGCCTCTTATCTTTATGTAGAACTTGCTCCTAAAATTTATCATTGATTACCTCTCCCAAAAAAAATTTTAGATTTGAGGTTATTATTAAATATAATAGTAGAAACCATTTGAGGTGAAGGAATTTAATGCTAGGGTAACCATATAACCAGTTTAAGAGGTCCATCCTAATGCAAACTCCCATATAGAACTTGGCTATAGGTACCAGTTGATTCTCCTTAAAGATGATGGTCTCTTTAGGAATGATTCATTTGCTCAATTTTTAATCAAGTGATTTGTTCTTTTTTCATGTAAATATTTTGTGAAAATCATATGTTAAATCTACAATAGTCATGGATAAATACCTTTGGAATGCATCTCTTGAGATGCAAGCAATGATATTTTTGTGCTCTAGGTGATGTAGGAAATTTCCCCTAGTCACCTTGAATATAAAGAATAGGTATCACAGTAGGTCTATGCATGGCATAACTTCAGGATTGGCCACTACAAAATGTAATCGTTGTCATTTGAAAGGGAGTAAATCCACATCCAATTGCCTCTATGTTGATGTCAATTTCTACTCACAAGTATGTGTGTTTACTTAGTGAATTATTATTGATGCTTAAAATTGCTTTGTTTCCAACACCAACAATGGGAAGTTTCAAGAATGTGGGACTTACAACCTGAAACGACCTCTAGATTTTAAAGAAGTTGGTTCTTCTTTATCTCAAGTGTATAATAAGGAAAGGGATAGGAATTAAGTAGAAACACGAATGGAATGAAAGAAAATCTAACTATGGTGATATGCTTGAATTTAATTCAACCCTTATTTCTAATCATAGTGAATCTATATTTAGGGTTCAATTACATTGAAGAGAAAACTAGGCATGATCAATGTAAAAGATGAAAACAATAGAATCAAAGTCTCACAAATTAGACTATTCTTGCAATAACATAGAAAATATCAACAAAGGCATAGAATTTTGTCTTCTCATTTATTTTCTAGTTACATAAAAGGCACATAAACATGCACAATTATACAAACTTTCTAACTCAAGAAAATAGAACAAAGGCAAATGACATTACTGGTCACAACTAAAAAAGTCTAAAACTTCTTGACAATCTCTTGCAAAAAATTCTCTCTATCTTTTGATGATGATCTAGTGATCTCTGCACCCCTATTTATAACATTATACTATTCTATATTTCCTTCACGTTACCAATCCAATGGCCTAACTAAACTCTAACTAAACTGGAAGTGTCTAATATAGGATATTTCTTGGATCTGAAATGTTCCATCTCCCTGCAAGTTCATTGGTTAAAATAGATACATAAGATGCTTCCCACTATGAAATGGATGAGGACACTTTACCACTTCACTTACTCTACTTTAAAACCTTCTTATTATTTAGGTGGAACTAGAAAATGACACTTGGCATGTTGTGCAACACTTATCGAAGACACACAACACTTTCTGTGTAACTTATACTATTTACTGTGTCTTTGCTCAGGAGTGTTCCATCTTTGACATCTATCATACTCCACTTCTTCAAAAAATTAACAACTTATAGAAAATGGGACCCATAACACTTCTCACCTGAGTAACTTCAAAAAGGGAATAGGGATAGGTGGCACTTTGTATGCATCTTTAACAAGGGACATGTGGTGGTCTCTGCTACTTTTAGCTACCTTTTGAGAATCTTGTGGAAGGTGACATATGTTGGTTTCCACATAACTCTATCTATCCTATAGAAAAATTTGGGCCTCATTTCATATTTACACAAATGGTGACACTTGGAAGCTTCTATTTGCCTCAAAAACAAAACCTGGGACCCACCATAGTCTTTACTTATCGATGAAACAAAATGAAGATATCTCAGATGTTGACACATGGTGATTTCTACTTTCTTCATCTAGGGATACATGGCATCTTCTGTTGCTTTTAGAAAAACCATTTGAAACCATCTGTAGTTGCCACTTGGTGCCTTTTGCTTAACCCTAAGAAAAGCTTATTGAAAGAAGTTTTTGAAACATATAATAAACTTGAGACGTGGATGCCAACACTTGTCATGCTCCACTGAGTTACCAAGGGATACGTGGTATGTTCTAAGCAACTTATAGAAATTACAAAATGTGCCTCGATCGATGACACTTGGTAGCTTCCGTGTGACTTTGATACTTAGACAAAAATTAGGTGAAAAGAAACTTGTGCCCATGCTGTGAGTCAAAAACTTCACTGTCTCAAACCAAAATGCATAGGGACAAAAATTGGAGTGCACAACAGAAAATCAAAATAAAATGTAGAGTATGTTTTACTCTATAGTTATTGGTGACCCCAAGGACTTTTGAGCCTGCTCAAAAAGAATCCACAACTCCCACATGATCAAATGTGACAAAAATCACAACTTTAGTAAAGCTATCTGATAAGCAGACCACTCATCATCAAATAATCCCTACTTATTTTTCAATTATTGAAAGGCTAAATCAATATTGATAATATCCTTGTGTGAAATAATCTGTAAAATATGAATTTTAGCCTTGAATTTAAATTCAAGCTGGGAAATAGGAATTAAAATAGCTTCTATTTTAGGCACTGATGAATCATCTCTTAAATCCTAAAAAACTACATGATCATTCTACCTAGATAACAATAAAGGTTTAATTTCATCAATCATCAACACAATGTTGCTATTAGGAAAAGGGGAAGGAAGACCTAATTGCACCAAATCTTCAATGTGTTGTTTCATGTCGTTGATTCCTTCTTTCATCACATCTAGAAGCTCTCTTCAATTGATTACTATAGAGTTGCAATTGAGAACTTCATTCACTCTTTTAGCAGTGATCATTCTATCATTAATCCCTGCTACTGACAATGTTCCACCAGTTGCATCATATAGCTTTTGTAGTAGCATTTGAGAGTCAAATACTCTCACAAAGATAGTAGATAGAGTGTCTTCTACTAAAGTCTCTACCTTTTCACACAATTTTTGTGCATTTAGTAGAAAGGTTAGAGAAGGTCTGAGTTGAATAATCTCCTCAGAGATTCTTTTCCATATTGATTCATAAATCTCCTTAGCCAAATTCAACACCCCTACATTCTTTGGCCTATTAGCCAAATCAAGTGTCAATTGTTTTGTCCTTTGTCTCTTGGCTTGAAGTTGGACCTGTATAGTAGTGGTATTGTTTTTCTCATTCAGCAACTTTTGTTGAAGTTGAGTGGCCTATAGCAGGCTTTCCTCACATTTTTCTTGTAATGTTGCCTTTTCCTGCCTTAAGGTTATCACTACATCTTTCACCTGCATTAGCCCTACTTTCAAAGAATCATTTTGGGCCTGAATAGCCTAGTGAGTCTAAAGAGAAATAGTATCTTGCAACTATTTATTAAGACTCTCTATTTCAAGATTCTTAGTTTTGATCTCTATAGTCAAACTGCTATAGTTTGCCTTCTCTTGGGCTAGATCAACCTCCATCTTCTGTAGATTCTTTGATATTTTCAAATAATCTTTATCTACTATAGAATTGGATTCATTTAGTAGCTCAACCCTATCTTGTGGTCTGAAAAGAAACATGTCTATATCTACTGCATTCATTATGTAATCTTTAGGCTACATCTGCTCATTTGTCTTGACTATATTAGGTGACAAATGGGTCACCATTAGTTGCTATTGGATTGGGTCAAATTGTGACCTTAGAGTGGTGTAGCTAGGGATTTACTATCTTTGATCCTCTTTTTCTCCATTTGGTCTTCCCTTGCCTTTTTAATAGCATCTACTTGAGTTTGGAAGGTAGAAGGAGAGACAATGTGCCCACCCATAAAAGGATAACCTTATGGCAAGCCATATGGCATAGCCAAATGATAGCTAGGGGAAATTTGAGGAGGTAATTTCTTAGGGGTGGGGGGGAAAATGAGAAAATGATATGGCCTGAGTATGGATAGATGGGTGAAAATGATAAATGGACATAGAAGAGGTGGTAGTGGATATTATTTGGCCAGATGGAATCATCACCCCTATAGGAGAAGAGATAGATTGAGAAGAAGAAGGAGAAACAATTCTTACCTAAGGAGCAACCGAAGTAATCTATGGTTGGTGTTGTGAGGGTTCTTCTCTCTCCTCTGAATCAAGTTGAAACCTTAGCCTCTTATGTTTCCTTGGTGTTTCTTCTTTTGGCTGTGATTCTTTTTCTTCAACATTTACCACTGCTGCTAGTGGTGCTTGTGTAAAATTGGGAACCCCAAGGGCTAACATTGATGGAGAAGTTTTTGGTGTTGAATATACCACACTCTTTTTTTATCAATGATACTAAGATATTGGGGCCAAATAGTTATAGTGATTGAAGCTGAGGTTTGCCCTGGGGTCTGTGATGTTTGACTAGATTCTACTCTGGCTTCTGTTTATCCACGCTGTGTCTAAAAATTTCTTGTATCAGGGATAGAGATAGGAGATAGATGAAATTCATCCTATAGTTCCTCCCATTTCTCATTTGAATCCACATTTACAAAAGAGTGAGTTGTTTGACAAATCTCTTGCCTATATTTCCAATAAGCTTCTATTTTCTCATCATTCCAATATTTATTCTTTAATGCTCTTCTTAAACCAAAAGTCATTCTAACTTTAAGATCAAAATCCCTTTGCTTAACATAAAAAATTTCCCATGGCCTATCCTCTTGAAGGGGCAAATCCATCAATTCTACATAAAAATCAGGAATATCTTCCCTAGGATTTCTTCTATTTTCCCAAAAGGGATGGCCCTCATGCATAACTATGGAAACAACCTTATTATTTTTGGCCCATGAATCTATGAAACCATTTTGTTCATATCCCTATTTATCTTCAATTAGAGAGAAACCCAAGAAGGCTAGCTTTCTCAGCAACATGATCTTAGTATCTCTAACCTCCAGGGCCATGTTGTTTGTCACCCATGGAACATCATACATTTTCTTCTTTTTCTTCTCAATGCCATATTCATTATCCACCACAGACACTTGCCTGGTGACTTCTAAGAATGCTAACCTAAGGGTCAAAATATTAGGTAGCAACACTGGTTCTCCACTAAAACCATGGACTCTAATAATAGTATGATGGGATCCAAAAAAGTAATCATAAAGAATAATACAATTTGTCATAAGGCCTGAGACACTTGGAGTCAATCTATTTACAACTAGTTCTGGGCTCAGATGACAAAAGTTAGGGGCAATAAAAATTTCCCAAAATTCATATGGGTCACTGGTTCTAGACAAGATATGTGTCCATGTAGACACAGGAATGGTCCTATGTAGACCGAAGCCTGGGTCATACATATTTAGATGCATGTGGTTGGAAAATATGCCAAAATTTTGATACAACATGAGATGAAATAGATAAGAGGAATACCTGAAAACCCCTTTAGATTTGAACTGGGTGAGTTGTTCAACCATTGAATATGTAATCTACTCAGAGAAATCAAGTTGATACTCCTGAGTCTTGTCAATAGTTTTCAATCTAAAAAGGATGGCCATTTGTTCTTCATAGACAGTTGTATCTTCTTTCATTCTAAAAATGAAAACCATCATGGAAAGTGCATCTTGACTAGCTTGTGCAAATTATAATCTTGCTATTAGTAATGTCGGCATAGTGGTATCATCATCACCTAATTACAATTCTGATTTCAAAAACCTCAATTGAGTATTGACATTTTCCCACATTTTCTACATTTTATCAATGGTGGGAAACATGGCTATCTTGTCATGATACAATGCCAACATCTCTCTAGTAGCCTTTGGTGTAATCTGCACCATGAATGGACCTTGTTGTATGGTATTTAAGGGAGCATGAAATAATTTAGTGCATATTTCAACTAAGTCAGGGCACGGATGCACACCTAGGATAATGAATTGTGCCAGCTGGGAAGTCCATATCCTCATTGTGAATGTTTCATATTGTCCAACCTTGGCCCTCTGAAGACATCTTTGATGTGCTATTTCTCTTAAAAGATTTGATAGGCTTGTGAAGTATTGGGTCCATGATTCTATCTAAAAAATCTTTCACCATTGTTGGGTCATTTTCAAAACCAACTTCAGGGACTCTAGTCCGTGGATAGGTCTTTAATGGTTGTGCAGGGGTTGAAGTATATGATTTGCTTATGAGAAACTTATCAAGGGATTTGTAAATCCCAGACCTTTATTGTGAAGACTGTGCTCCCTCCATATTTAATCTATACTTGGAAATAGTGAACTATGGTAACAGGAAAGGAGCTTTACAAAAGCGAAGTCACTTTTCACTAAGCAAGTTTGCTATGAACTAAAAATGCAAGTAGCAGGGGTTTTCTAGTAGACACAGTAATGTTTGAGACACTATTAATCTTTAACTCTTGTTATGGGGTATTTATTAACCCATCAAGTCTCAAAATGGCATTAAAACCAGATAACCATTAGCAAATCTTACTAAATCTTCATGGGACAATGAGTTAGACACATCATGAAAGTGGCTGCATAAGGTACCTTGGGGAATTTAAGGATTTGAGAGAGATTTTATGTGTTGAGAGTTTTGAAAATTTTGAAAAAGGCTCTGAACTACGGCCACATGTTCAAATAAAACTTATTTAAAATAAAAAGTGGGAGAAGAAAATGGGAAAACAAAGCAATAATGAAAAGGAAACTATCTAACTATAATACATTAACCAAGTATCTTTGCCTCCCTCCTAGATCAAAAGAAGAATTTTTGAAGTCTCCTTCATGATGAGATGACTTATGTTGCCAAACATGTGGCTGAATGGGATGAATCTCTAGTGACTTGCTCTTCTTGCCTGCCACCTTGATTGGCCTGCATTTGAGTAAATCAGAGTCAAACATGCTTCCAACATATACATACTCTTCTTGTTCTTGAAAGCTTATTGAATGTTGGTTCTTGATATGGGCATGTCTCATTAGGAAATTGATGGCTATTTTCTCATCGACATAAGCCCTTTGATATACATCATTTATTAGCTTATCTCTTTTTTCCTCAAACTTGGGTTCCATTGCATGATCATCCTCCTTAATGAATTTTAAAATATAATATTCAAATTCATCAACCTCTTGAAAGGATAAGTCTAAAAGCTTTCAGTAATTTTGCATATTTATTTGAGTTTCAATGTTGTCTTGTCCATCTACAACTAGCTCATAACCTCTTTGAAGAATAGTATAACCTGCCCCAATGACTTCAAACAAGTCATTCAAATCATGATCAAGGAAGTGTCCATGCTCCTCCATATCGTCTTGCAAAGTGAGAAGAAAGTCAGAAATTATCTCTTCCTCATTAGAGATTAAGGCATAAGCTTGTGACTTCCAACTCAAAATCTGGAATTCATGTTGAGAGACCTAAGGATTGATAAAAGAGGTATCTTTTGGCAATTCTTCCCTTAAAACATTTGGGATTTTATGATCTTCATCAAATATGACATAAGTGCCCAGACCAATGGAGTCATAATTTCCATATGGGTCACTTTGCATCATAGCTAACAAATGATTATTTTCCTCTTCTTGATCATGTTCAGTCCAGTCACCTAATTCCTCAACAAATACCCTTTCTTCCTTATTCAACATAGCATGAGATGTCTCTAATTTTGAGGTTGGTTCATTGGTGATGTGATCATTATATAGTGGCTCAGATAATATCTTCATCTTTGAACCATATTTGGTTTTTAGGATAAGATGAGACCAATCAAGTGACATATATCCTCCTATCTTAGTTGTAAAGTCTCTGGATAAACATAGGCCTAATACAAGGGGTATATCTATGACTACTACATCTTGATTGACAATTATATTAGGACAAGTATATAATTGCAATGGAAGTTGTTTAATTCTCCCTATTGTTTGCACTGATTTGCCATCTAGTTGCATAACTCCTCTAGTAAGTGGTCCATACTTTATTTTTAGAGCATCAACTATTTTCTTAGGCATTACTATGGTACTGGCCCCTGAGTCTATCATTTCATTATGCAATAGTTTCCTTCCAACTGTCAAAGTCAAATAAAAAGGTTCTGGTTTGGATTTGCCTACCTCTGGTGCATTGTTTACTAAGGCTATTGTCTACAGATGAACCATGTCTTTGAGCTTTTCTTTTTTAGCAGATCCTTCTTTGATACTAGTATGTTTAAGAACTACTTGGCCTTGTAGAGCTTCTTGTAATAGTGTATTTTGTTTAGGAATAGCTAATATGTCCCATATTGATACTTTTGTTGAAGTCCTCTTCAGCTGATCCACCACATTCATCGGTCCTAGAGTTTGGGTTCTTGGAAAATAAGGATGCCTTACTTTTTCTTGAACTTGTCCAGGAACTACTTGATTATACACTGGTTGATGCACTTCTTGTCTAATAGTTGTGTTTTGATGACCTTGAAATGGAGGATTCTCCATAACTTCATTATTTGCAACTTTAGCCTGTTCCATCATTCTTCTCTTTGATTTGGTATGATAGTCTGATTGCACCACTAGTTTCTTAGAAGTAGAAGCTTCATTCAAGAATACTAACTCTTCATCTTCAACCCGTGAGAACAAAGCATGTTTCAGGGCTATTTCTTCTTGTTGTTGTAAAGACATCCCTTGCATCTGACCCATTAGGACTAAATTTTGCATACTAGAAGATTGGTAGGCTTGAGTATCAGAAGTACTTTCAAATTATCCATCCATTCTTCTTTGCTCTGCTACCTTTTGTTGTAGATTACCCATGTGACAATATCTGGACATATGAGCATTATTACAAAGGTAAACACTAGGCATTAGTGCCATCTGCATAATTATTTTGCCCTTGAACAATCTCCCTATTTGAATTAGGGGAACAGTCTGTGAGGGTGTAGGGACTACAACTAATTAGTTTGTTGGCTAAGGGTTAGTTTGCCTTAGAGGACCCTGATACTAGTTTGACTATGGTGGAAATCTATTGCCTTGGTAGCCTTGATATTGGGGTTTAAGATAAGGATTATGCTATCTTTTTATGTTAATCAACTCTTTAGAAAATGTCCTTAAGATATTCTTGATATCATCTATCTCAGATGACTGAGTAAGGATAAGTTATTTAGCAAGTTGTTGAGGATATTTATACATAGACACAGACAGGGCTATGGGATTAGGGGCTTCTTGAGGCATAGGTAAGGTAATCTCTAGAAACATGGGCATGGGAGGCCTTGGGGGAAACTTTATAGCATCTATTAAATTATTCTCAGCTCTGACTGGATAGTCATAAGCTTCTGGCAGAGTCTGACCTCCAAGTGATTGAATCATTCCAGATATATCTGAATTTAAAGCTTTAAGGTAAAATACTATAGCCTACCTGGTAATGGTCTTGCTATAATAGGAATCCTTTACCAAGTCTTTTTAAATCTTGAATTAAAGTCAGTCATTGCTTCTTGTGGTGCTCTTTGGATAGTAATCAATTGTTGAAATAAAGAAGATTTATCACCCTTTTCTTCAAATCTTTCAAAGAAAAGATCTCCAAGCTGATCCCATGTAGATATTATATTTAAAGTCAAGGATCGGTACCATTCCAGAGCCTTTCTTTTAAAATAAACTACTAATAATATTATAGCCACATTCTATTGTGTGACATCATGTATGGCACAGACATTTGATACATCCTAGAGATGTTCTTCAGGTGTTTTAAAATCTTGCCCACTAAATTTGGGTGGAGCTTTCAAGGCATTTACTGGGATAGGATCCCAAGTGGCTGGTGGTATTGGGAGAATCAAAGGGCTACCAATTTTCCAACTTGCATAATTTCTTAGGGCTATAGGTACTCCCATGTTTGCTCTTGGTATTGGTATAAATTGATTGACCCTTCTTCTTAGACTAGTTATCAATGGTGAAAAAAAAATACCTAGATTTACAGTAGATTGAGATCTTGTTATTGGTCCACAGCTCTGACTCCTTGTAGCTCTCTGGTTCATACGGTCTTGAAATAAACTTCAAGATGGTGTCCCACCAGGTGTGCCAAAAACTATTGATGCTTAAAATTTTGATGTTTCCAACACCAATAATGAGAAGTTTTAGGTATGTGGGACTTACAACCTGAAATAAACTCCAGATTTTAAAGAAGCTAGTTCTTCTTTATCTCAAGTGTATAATGAGGAAAGGGATAGGAATTAAGTAGAAATACAAATGCAATGAAAGAAAATCTAACTATGGCGATGTGCCTGAATTTAATTTGACCCTTATTTCTAAGCATAATGAAGTTATACTTATGATTCAATTACATTGAAGAGCAAACTAGGCATGATCAATGTAAAAGATGAAAACAATAGAATCAAAGGCTCACAAATTAGACTATTCTTGAAATAACATAGAAAATATCAACAAAGGCACAAAATTCCATCTTCTCATTAATTTTCCAATTACATAAAAGGCATAAAAACATGCACAGTTATACAAAATTTCTAACTCAAGAAAATAGAACAAAGGCAAATGACATTACTGGTCACAGCTAAAAAAGTCTAAAACTTCTTGACAATCTCTTGTAGAAAATTCTCTCTATCTTTTGATGATGATCTGGTGATCTCTACACCCCAATTTATAGCATTAGACTGATCTAGATTTCTTTCACATTCCCAATATAATGGCCTAACTGAACTCTAACTGAACTGGAAGTGTCTAACACATGATATTTCTTGGATATGAAATGTTATATCTCCCTGCAAGTTCATTAGCTAAAATAGATACACAGGATGCTTCCTACTATGAAACAAGTGAGGACACTTAGTTACTTCACTTACTCTACTTGAAAACCTTCTTATTATTTAGGAGGCACTAGAAAATGACACTTGGCATGTTTTGCAACACTACTGAAGACACATGACACTTTCTGCATAACCTATACTCTTTACTATGTCTTTGCTCAGGATTGTTCTGTCTTTGCAATCTATCATAGTATGCTTTTTCAAAACTTTAACAAATTATATAAAATGAGATCCACAACACTTATCACCTAAGAAACTTCAAAAAATTAATAGGGATAGGTGGCACTTTCCTTGCATCCTTAATAAGGGACACGTGGCGGTCTCCACTAGTTTTATCTACCTTTTGAGAATCCTACGGAAGGTGACATGTGTTGGTCTCCACATCACTCTGTCTATACTATAGAAACATTTGGGCCTCATTTCATATTTACATGGATGGCGACACTTGGTGGCTTCTATTTTCCATAGAAACAAAACTTGAGACCCACCATAGTCTTTACTTATCAATGAAACAAAATGAACATATCTCGAATGTTGACATGTGGTGGCTTCTACTTTCTTCAGCTAGGGATACATGGTAACTTCCGTTGATTTTAGAAAAAATAATTGAAACCTTCCGTAGTTTCCACTTGGCACCTTTTGCTTCACCCTAAGAAAATATTATTGAAAGAAGCTTTTGAAATGTATAAGAAACATGAGACATGGATGTTGACACTTGTCACACTCCACTAAGTTACCACAGGATATGCGGCATGTTTTGAGCAACTTATATAAATTATAAAATGTGCCTTGGCCAATGACACTTGGAAGATTTCATGTGACTTTGATGCTTAGACAAAAATTAGGTGAAAAGAAACTCATGCCTACACTTTGAGTCAAAAACTTCACTATCTCGAACCAAAATGCGTAGGGACAAAAATTAGAGCACGCAACTGAAAATAAAAATAAAATGTAGAGTATTTTTTACTCTATAATTGCATCCCATAATTTTGAGTAATTAGGATACTCATCATTAAATACTACTTAATCAAAATAGTGTCTATGTATTCAGTTGAGTCCTTGATCAAAAATTTGGATGGTGGTAGTGATCTTCTAAATGTCTTATATGAATAAGCCATAGTTAATTCATGAATATAATAGGGTTCTAGATCTTTGATTTTATGGCTCAGATATTCTATTTATACTTCATAATTTCTTCTAAATGTCTTATATGAATAAGCCATAGTTAATTCATGAATATAATAGGGTTCTAGATCTTTGATTTTATGGCTCAGATATTCTATATATACTTCATAATTTGAATGTGGGTAGCTAGGGCTTGTTCTCAAGGATGCAAGGTAGCTTGGAGTTATTTGTGATTAATGGACATGACATTTATTTTCAATTAATTTATATATTTTTTGGCATTCAATTCTAATTATTACACCTTTAATGTCCAACATATCTAAACTCTTTTTTCTTATTTAATTCAAACTTTACCACTTGATTTTGGTGGGTATGCCATATAGACATTATAGGCATTAAAAATAATCCCACATTATTGTCTTTTTCCAATTATCCTCCTATCACTCTTTTCACTTTAATTTAGATATGCCAATAAGGCTTTCTATAGTTGAGATTCAGATGTGGTGTTAAAATAGAGTTAACCCAAATTCTTGTAAAGTAAACACATCTTCCAAATCAAAGTTATGAATACCTTCACCAAACACTCTTTCTGAAAACCAATTTTTTTTTGAGACCTTCTAAACCAAAAGTTTCAAAGACCATATTCTAAAATATTTCTCTAATTATTTTTACAAAATATTTTCATAGAAGACCAAATTTTGAAGAGTAAATTCTAGAGATCAAACTTTCAAGACCAAATGTTGTATATTTCCTCTAAAGAGTAAATGTTAAACATTTTTGCCTAAGATTTAAATATTGATACTATAATATTGAAGATCAAACTTGTGATGAACATAAATTCTAGATACATTCATACATGGTGTATAAATACCAAACTTTTGAACAAAAATTCCAAACAATTTTTGTGAATTTTGATATAGGTGTGAAGGATCAAATAATGTCAAAGATTGACTTTTGAACAAAATTTTTGAAGACCAATTTTTTTGAATCTCAATTCTTTACAAATTATGAATGTTATAAAAACTTGCGTATGTGTAAAACTTTCAAAGTGCATTAATAAGTTAGTCTAAATAAGCAAAACATGTTCATTTACGTTTATCGAATGGTGAAGTTAAGTGAAACATATAAATATCTTATGAAATAATAATTCTAAAATAAGCCTATAATTTTAAAAATATAATGGGTCTCTATTCAAAATAATAATAATAAGGGGATGTTGAGTACAACAAATACTTAATTTTTATTTCCCATACATTTCTAAATTAATTAGAGATATAATCAATTGGAGTAACCAAATTTGTTAATATAAAGAGAGTGTTTTGAAACAAGATCAAAATTTATTTTCTCTTTATGACTCTTATTATAATAATATTGATCCTCTTCCTCCTCTTCACCCTAAGGAGGGTGATAGCTACCACGAATTTAACAAGGTTCAATCTATCACTTTTCCAAGGGGTATGGTGGCCCATCCTAAGGTCTAAAATGAAGGCAATAATTTTTTCCTTCCTAAAACCCCTCCACCTCCAAAATCTCCTTAAAATAATGTGTGTATGCATATTCAATTTGAAACACCTAGGGTTTGTGCTTATGAATCCCTAAAATATCAAACCATCACTATGAACAGGTTAATAAAATATTTACAAAAGAAAGATTAGTATTATAGTTCAAATATCACATCATTATAAAATTAGATTACATACCTAAGAATCCAAAATATGTTATTTTTTATCATGTGTTTGCATCTTCATCTAGAAATATTATACTCAATAAGGTTGTATATCAAAATGAACATATACAATAGAATACATATAAAACAAGTGATTCAAAAATTGAACAAAAGGATAATAAGAGTCCAAGTGAAATTTTATGATAAATGATTCGAAACAAAAAAATTCAACTAGATCCTCTACATCCTATAAGGAGATCAAAATACTATTATGCATATCATAGAATGCATGGGCATCATATAGATTATTTTTTAACCATGAATAATAAAATACAAAGTATAATTGATAGTGGTGATCCTATAATAGTACATCAATCAATTAACCCACTCATATTATGATTACCTCTCCTAAATCATAGGTGAAAAATCAATAAATATGGATACCAAAGGATAATTCAGAGCAAAAACAATTGTGAATACAAAATATTAGACAAAGAAAAGATTTAAAATGAAAAGCTAGAGCAAGCAATATTATAAAAATATCAAAATGAAAAGAAACAACTACAAGATTCAATGTTACAAAAATAACAAGGATAAAAGTTGCAACATTAAAAAGATAAGGAAATAAGCATTCTAAAATGTGGATTTCAAACAAAGAAGTTTTCCAAGCAAGGCATGCCTATAAAATCAAATGATAAAAATACAGTTACTAAGGATCCAAACATCATATCTATTTCATGCATAGATGAATAAAAAGTTAAGGGAAATACTAAAAATTTATGCTTTAATCCTCAAATAAAGACATCAATACACAAATTACATCTTTTCCTAGTACTCAAGCAAAGGTACATGACTTCTCTCTAGTCCATAATGAGATGAAACATTTTGACAATGATGAACATACAAAATAAAAACAAACTTTCAAGAAGGAAACTCTAATCTATTGCAGTAATGTTTTCATACACAATGGCTAAAAATTATATTTCACAAGTTTAATAACAACCTAATAGGTTACATATCTCCTATAAAAATGATTACATTGATGATTATGATCTTAATAATACATAATATTGGTATGATCCTTAATAGGGGCTCCATAGAGGCATCTCCTTAATGAGATTTTTGGATTTTATTAGAAATTTTCCCTTGTACATATTTCTTTTAATAATCATTATATTATTTAAAAATTCCAAAACAAAATCAAATATTCAATAAAATATAAAAACATTCAAATAATAAAGCATACCATGAATATTTTACATTTCACATGTTTTCTTGATTTTGCATATGTTGTTTACTTTATGTTAGTAGATAGCATATAATTTTTATACAAACACATATGTATCATGGGTACATAATTTTGATACATGCATACATTAGACCTATGATATATCAAGTATGCAAATTTTAGACCTTTCCTCTTCCAGCATGATACACTATGTTGGGAACATCTTGATTTTATATGATCATAATTGACATAGGTTATATTATTTTATGATCATTTTAAATAATCTTACTGAGATTATATATCTTACACATGCCTATACTTATGTTGTTATCTTAATTAGTGCATTTTATATGCTATTCTACATGACATTTTTATAAATGTATGGACTTGTATGACATGATTATGCTAGTTGATTATGTCTTATTACTTCATCTATTTACATTAGATTACTTGAGTGTACTTATTTGTTTACTTGTATTACTTTTGGATTAGTTAAACATGTTCCTTTAATTATTGGACATAGTTCCCTAAGTTTTATTTATTTTTGTGTGGGCATTTTCACATGTCTTCCACTTCATTGTGCATTTGAACATGCCTCTTGTTTGTGGTCTCCTTGGACCCCTCCTTATGTGACATTTGACTATTCCTACATGTGTTCTTGATTTTTTGTTGAGTTTTTTATATTATATATGTTTTCATGATTCATCTCATTCGTATTAGGTATTTCTATGTATGCATACTATAATCTTCATTGATATATGTAATTTGACATGGCACTACTATATGATTCATTTATTACATGATTCCAATAGATATAACATAGTTGTATTATCCTTTTGATATAATGTGATTATCAATTTTTCAAACCCCTCACCTTAGAATGGGGGCATATTAGTGGGGTAATGTCATATAATACATGACTCCATAGACATACAATTAACAAATTAGGTAGAATTTGATTCAATTTACATAATTTACATGATTCAGATATATATGTGGAACTAAATTTTATGCATTTTGCATAGATTTGGGACATAATTTTTTAGATTTTTGACACATATTATAGACATGTTATAGAGCAAAGGTTAAATTTTGAAAAATACTTAAACTTGAGGCATATTCTAGGTGCACATGCACCAAATTATAGATATACTTTTAGATTATACATAACTTTATGCATTGACCTTACAAAGATGCATCATTTGAGATTTTATCTATTGAAATAGTTGGATTTATTGATGCAATTAATATTTTATACACTTTATGTACTTGACACTATGATTCTATTTTTTGAGTCGATATGTCTACACTATTTAACTCAGGCAAGACTAGCTAAATTGGCTAGATTGGTTATACTTAAGTTGTGTGATTGAAATTTTATGCTCTCAATGGCCTTGGAATAATTCATCCTTATACTATATTGGGTGAACAATCACCCTCCAAATCCCCTATTCATATCTCCAAGGTTGAATTATGAATCTCCCTCTAATGCTTTAGGTAGTAATCATCTCTACCAAGGGGTAACATGGTTTTATTGACACATGGGTGTACTCCTTCCTTGATATATTTATTTAAAGTAATTTAAAATTATTCAATTTTATATTATATGTGATAATTACACTTGTAAAATGATCTTGGTTTTATTTCATTCACATATAGTAAATTTAAATGGGCTCAAGCAAAGACAAGGTGTGTTATACACACCACAATATGCTTTATTAAATTTAACCTATTAATTTAATCCTTATGAATTACTAGATTAAAAGGGGGGATGTATATTCTTAAATATATTTTTATATGTTAAACTAGTCTTGTACACGTGAAAAATATATCTCAAGGCTCTGCCCTTTAGTTTGACCTTACTTGCAGCCAAAAGGCTCATACTCACCAACTCATTGGGTTAAAGTACTTATTTATTAGTCCAATATATATTATTTTAATTTTTTAGATCACTTATAACCATATAACACCTAAAATTTGATATAATATTATTCATTGTCAATTATAAAACCCTGACAAATTTCTTCCACCCTGGATAGCTATGTTCTAAATAGGATAATAGCATCGATGCTATTATCATTGTTCCAATTCAAGTGTCTTTACCCTAAAAAAACTCATTTTTTAAAATATTTTAATGTGTATGTATCAGAATTATAATGTCGTTAACTCTTTTTTTAGGATCATTCCAAAACATCTAGTATGAATACAAGTCAAACCCTTCTCATTATTCATTTAGAAAATATCAAACAATCACCTATTAACCTTAGACATAATATTTAATATAAAATTACACAACTACTATATTCTACCCTATTCATTCATATTTACTTATCAATCATAGGAGTAGTCATACTAAAGTTTTGAAACACTCAAAGAATAACCCATGAGTCATATTATTCATGTTACAAGCTATATCATTAAATGCACTCACATATATAATTATACAATATTATTCACACACATACCAAAACATAGGGGAGAACTAAATAAATATAAGTCAATCATTAGATTATTATATATGTATGAAGTGATCATTTAAAAGGGGTATTTTAGGTCATCTTGACACCATGAACCCATTAACCTATTTTTTGGTAAGGTAACCTAACCTAATGTGGAGAGCTACATTTTGAGATATAAACAATGATATATATCCTATGAGTGAGATATAGATACATCAGATGAAATTGATATAAAACCTAAAAATACCTAAGTGGTCACATCTTGATATAACCAACATTTTTTATAGGATAATTGTATCGATATTCAGACAGTAACATCGACACAAGTATCCACAAGTTGACATAAATTGCCAAGTATCTATAAATAATTTTTATAGAATATGATGAATGGTTGATGAACATTAGATAGCCTATTTAGACACCTATACATCTCAAATATTTCTGTGCATCATTTCATAATCTAAGTATTGTTTCTTCTCCATGATTACATAATGAAAATATTGTTTGGCATTACACTTTATATATCTAGTATATTTCTTAATTCAACAATACAATTGAATATCATAAACTAAATTTTTGAATAATTTTATCCACTTTTAAATATTATATTCTTCATAAAATTTAATCTAAAAAAGGGTTAAACATAATTAAAATCACCTTTTAATATTACAAAATTGACCTACCCTTCCCTATTTCTAAATCAGTCATAGAAGTAGTATCTTTACAGTTATGAAGCATTCAAAAAGCAACCTATGAGTAATATTTGTCAAGTTAAAATATATATCACTACATTCACTTACATATATCATATTTCATTAATATTTATACACATGACCACATAATGGTGATAAATGCATTAGTTTATGGCCCTCTTTAGGGAATTGGTTATGTAGGTAGTGTTAACTAATAGAGGGGCCTTTAAGGTTAGCTTAACTTCACTTGAGCCCACTAAAAATATCTTACAATGTGGAATGCCCTAATCAGAGTACCTAGGGTTTTAAGCTACACACTAATATCCAAAACATGTGCCAACCAAACAAGCAATTTAAAAGGTGATAATGAACCCTTATAGATGTAAGTGGAATTTTTAGAAAATGCATTATACTTCATCATAGATAGAAGAATATAAAATTTTATATATCATTGATGCTAGTTTCTAAATTCTAAAGGTAGTGTCTATATATTTAGAGATATGGTTTCCAAAATCTAACAAATCATTGTTGAACATCAACTTGATTATTTCTATACCTAAAATTCCCAAGTCTACTCGTGCATTATTAAATAAGCTAAGTATTATTATTTATTCATGTTTAAGCCATAAAATTATTGTTTGTAATTATACTTTATATATTTATCATATTTCCATTAATCAGCTCTGTATTAGAATATGTTATGAATCTAATTTTTTAACTATCCTAATTTTATAATAGTTTTCTCCTTGCCATTCTCTTTTAAATCTTTCAAAAAAAGTTTAAACACCATATTATCTTGAGAAAATTATTATAGCCTTAGATGCTAAATTATCATAATTAGAGCAAGGTGTATATAGAGTTACTCACTCAATGGATTCTTATACTCTACTTCATAATACTTTGGCACCTAAAATAGACTCTTACCCATTACCAACAATATTTACATCTCCTAAGCTACCACTCGATGAGGGTAAATGTGATACTGAATAAATATTCACTCATTCCATATAGCATGCTAGGAATATGATTCCAATGATAGATTACTAACCAAACCCTTTCCAAAAAAACATCAAATACTATGCCTTACAATGGTTTTATTACCTCCAACTTGAATTAATTAGAGCATTCAATCCTTTTATTGATATACTCTTAGCACACTTTTCTATCAGCATTGCTAAAAATATATCCAATATAAAAATTTATAAACTCAAGTAAGGGTAAAATGAGCCAATCATTGAATATGTGTGTCAATACAAAACTATGCTAACCAAAATGACAAACTCCATGGTTAATAATGAATTAAAATATATCTTTACCCAAATCTTGCTAGCACCACTCTATGAAACTATCATGTTCAATAAATTTAATTATTTTGATGGGCTATTCCACACATTCAAATAAAGATAAGTCAAGTTCATAACATTGAACAAGCTAAAATATGCACCAAGTGTTCGTTTTAATTAAAATGTCAAGTTTCAATGTAAGCCAAACTACAAAGTCAAATCTAACAAAAGTAATAATGAAGCATAATTAATAGCTAATGCAATATCATAACCATCCAACAAGATTTAATTGGTAAACCAACCAAGGAGATAATTTTTTAAGGTTACCACACCCTCATCATATCTTGTTATAAAAATGCATTGATTACAATCTCATATCTCTACTTCCACCATTCGAGCTTGATTTGATTAAGCCTCAACCTAAAGGATTTGATAGTAATGCATATTGTAACTACCATAGATGTGTTGGGAATTATAAAAATAAGTGTTATAAATGCATAATATACAAAAGGTTATTGATGATAATACTATTGAGATAAGCATACCTACAAAGGAAGTTAGATCACAACAAAATGACAGTGCAAAGTTGAAAATATTTAGTAATCCTCTCCCATATCATGGTTTAACAAAAAACATAGAAAATAAAATTAACATCATGCATACAATGTGTACATTCCTCCTAATACATATGAGAATATAATAGATTCAATTATTGGTAAATTTACGTGCAATTAACACAATGTCTAGTGATCACATTCAATGATAATGAAATTGATGTTAATGATTCAGATAGGCATGCATTTTTTATCAAGCTTACATCAAAAATAAACCTATACATAGTGTCATCATTAAAAAGGTATTGAGATAAAATGCATGTACAATGACACTCCATATTCTTGGATACACATAGAAAAAACTAAAAGCTACATCAAGAGTAGTCAAATAATTCAATGGACATACACATAACACTCTTGGGTATATAGTGCTACCTCTCCAAATTGGTTTAGCAACAATGGCTACTCCATTTATAGCCTTACCAAAAATATGGGTATTCAATATGTTATCAGGATGCCCTTGTATAAAAAATATCCACATAGTACCATATATATTACATAGATATCTCAAGTACATATATTTTAATCAAGTATTCAAAGTTTAAGGCATTAGATATAGTACCCTCTAAATTTAGTGGTAACTAATCCCCCACCACTACTATATTTTACTATGGAATCTATTCAAGAGAATCATAGAATGCAATTTTGGTACCTACTCAAGAACACAATATAAATATAATTAGTAAACCCATTCATGAACATAGTGTAAAATCAAGTGCAAATCAATTGTTGTACCTATACAAAAAAATTATATATAACCAATTCAAAGGAAAGTAGTACACATTTCTAAACATAAAAATTCATATAAAAATTCACTCAAGGGTCAAAGAACCTAAATATTCTATAATTCATTTTAATTCAATCCCTCAGATAGTTTAGTGTGTTCAATAGTGGACACAAGTATCATATTGTCTCTTATTATACAATAGACTCCACCAATTCTTGCACCTTCTCAAGTTACACATTATAAAAATATTCTATGATTGATAATCATGAAATTTATGTTATGGCACCCAATTCCTTTTCAAATTAATATTAATTTTCATGTAGAACTTTTCATCCATGGAAAGTATCCATCCCACTTTATGATACAAACATGCCCTATGGTCATCCCATTGATGGGATCATAGGCTAGTTTCTTCTCCAACATATCAAAAAAATAAAAATTTGTCAAAATAAATTAAATATTTAAATATTAAAAAAAAACACATATTTCTAAAATCCAAAAAAAATTATTTTCAAAAAATCAAAAATTAGGACTTGAACATGACGTGAGTTTCTAGTTTACTTTTTTTAATATGTTATTTATCACATTTTTTGGTAGGTATCATACTCTTTTTCAAACACACGTGCATTTAACTAGGTATATGGAGTGTGATACAAGATGTAATTTATACATGGTCTCTTAGATGTTGGATTCCATTCTACTTAGTTGTCATGCCTATGTTGGGGGCATCTATATCTACAAGTCACATTATAGCATGGTATATCTTTATATGACCTAAAATATAATATTGAGATACATATATTATAAGTGTCTTTCTAATCACTCGTATTTCACAATTTTATACATGGATATGCTCCTTTGATATAATTGTCATTGATAAATTAGATGGAAGAAACTAGTCTTAACTTGTTATATGTTCCTTTGATGTTTTTACTTCTCTTTCAGGATATAATATACATTTATTATTTATTATGTGGGGCACTTGATCTTTGTGTTAAAAATTTCTTCAACATCTCTATGATATTTTTTCGTGGTAAATGTGACATTTGAACGTGTCTATTTCTTGAAGACCTTAACCCTATGTTTTGTGTGATATTCAAACATGTTCCTTATTTGAAATATTCATAATTTCATTTGTATACATCACTTGGCCTTGTTTATTGTGACATATTAATGTCCATTATATACCTACCTTAGACTTATTGTGTGACATTGCATGACATTATTATTTTTGTGCTTGTTGATCTTGATTAGTGGTGTTATGATACATATCAAGCACTTTAAATATGTATACTACTTAAAATATGGTTACTTTACTCTATGGTTCATTAATGTGTGTGTGTGTGTGTGTGTGTGTGTGTGTGTGTGTGTGTGTGTGTGTGTGTGTGTGTGTGTGTGTACCTCACATTCAATATGATTCATACATGTATCAATGATAATTAAATTTATATGATGGTGTACTCTCAAACATGATGACATAATTACTACATATATCTAATCACATGATATAGTTAAATCTTATTTTGAGGTGAGTGACTTGCATGCTACATCCCTCATCACAAAATGGGGGCATTATAGTGGGTTTTATTATATATCCAAGCCTACATGAACATAAATATCAAATTTAGGATAGATTACATGTTTCAAAAATATAGAATACATGTTTTCAAAGATTCAAAATAATGTAAAAATCAGATTCTATAATAGAGTACAAGTTTTCAAATTTTTAAATAAATTAAAAAATATACATATGATAGATATTGCCACATTGGCATATATTATAAGGTCATATGACATGCATATGCACTCACTTTTGAAAAAATCAAAATATAAATTTATACACACCTAAATGCATATTAATATCCATATGAAAAACAATTACAAAATCAAATTTAAAGGTTGAAAATATAATTACAACTAAGTATTTATGTGTATAACATTATATATCACTTGGCACAAGATTCAAAAGGAATTATACTTATTCATGTTCATGATTGTTCAAAAATCAAAGTTAATATTTCAAATGTAATGATACTTGTTCATGCACATTTATAAAATTAAAAGTGACAATTTCAAAGGAAAAAATATTCTTTTCAAATTAATTTTTTTGAGCAATACAGTCACAATGGGGTCTTGAATACTCTTCATTATATTTAAATCATGAAAATAAAATATACATTTGTCTTTATCAATGTGATTCAAATTTATTATGGGTAATGTATGTTTAGGTTGAGAAATGCTTAATGGCCATGAAATTACTTATAGTAAACCCCTTGTGTGGTTCTATATTTTATTGTGGGTGATGTGTGTTTGAGTCTAGTGACACTCAATAGCTTTGGCATCACTTCTATTTAATATATCATGGTTTTACCTTTTGGATTAGTGTATTTATTAATATTAACTATTCATAATGGTTATAATAATGCATCTTTACAACTAAAGAGATTGATTAGTTATTAAAAATTTGAATTTAATCATTCCCAATTCACCATTCATTAAAAATATACAAGTGATTTAATAAGGGGGCACATTTATCCATCTTCAGTTATAGGTTACAGATCAAATTTGGTTTCATCTCCATGAAAGTATATTACTTCCTTGATTTCTTTTCAATTTTTCAATTAAAAATGTTAGATTTTTCAAAATTTAAAATGGATGATTGACTAATTCATGTGTTGTTACAATGTTTTCAAAATTTTATGTGCCCTACACAATTAGAGTATCCTCTCAAAGACAAAGTATGTTATAAACACTCAAGTTCCTTTATTTATCCTTTATTCAAGAAATTTAATTACTATAATAAAGAGGGGGGGGGGGGGGGCAGAGGGGGCGGAATATAGACACACTCAAAGACAAAGTATGTTATACACACTCAAGTTCCATTATTTATCCTTTACTCTAGCAATTTCATTACTAGAATAAAGAGGGGGGATATAGACACATAAATATGGTGGAAATTACTTGAAAATTATAATTATTTACACATATTTAAACACATGACTTACACATAAATACATGACTCTTATTCACTAGTTCTCTAATCCATTTATATATATCTAGGCTCCCAAAATCTAAAATTTAAATTCTCAATCTACTTAAAATCACTATCTCCAAAAAATTATGGATGACTCTAATCCCTTAGAATAATTCCACTCTATGTAGATGAAATCATTGTATTACTCCTATCCACATAGTTTGGTTATGTCCAACATCAAATAATGGCTAGTTTTTGAAATTCAAAACATTGTTTTGGTCTTCTTGTACATTTCATAAGGCTGTATAAAGGAAATTATTAAAAAAAATCACCTATAAATACATATAAAATGTAGGCCCACATGGTATTCAATATTTCAATCTTACGTACTATTGATCATTGATAAAATTTACCTTATTATTTCTTAATTCAAGATCACTCATAAGGAATAACCATAAGACATGTCAATAGTATTAAAAAAAATTCAAGAGCTATCATTGTCAAGTATCAAATCCATTTTATAGCTACATACACATAGTCAAGGAGAATAACTTCATAATCACTCTAGGTGGAATAACATCAAGCTTCATATAAAAATTTAGTCAAGGTTCAAAGAATCTAAATCTTCTATAATACATCCTATGCCAATCCCTGAAAATAGTTTACCATGTTCCACAATGGACACAAGGCAAAATATTTTCTCTTAATATAAAAAATTCCACCAAGTCTTACACCTATCAAGTTACACATTATAAAAATATTCTATGAGTAATGATCATGAAAGTTATGGTATGGCAACTGATGCATTTTTCAAATTTGTATTCATTTGTATGCAACAATTTTCATCCATGAAAAGTATTCATCCCACTTTATAATATAGGCATGTCATATGCTCCTCCAATTTATGGATCATATTCTTGTTTCCTTTCTAATGTATCAAAAAAAAATGTGTCAATTTTTTTTAAATTCAAATATTTAAAAAAAAAATATATATATATATATATTGTCAAAATATAAAAAATCAGTAATTATTTTAAAAAAAATGAAAATTAGGACCTGAGTATGACATGATTTGTTAGTTTATTTTTTAATGTATAATATTTATCACATTTTTTAGTTGGTATCATATTATTTGTTAAACACACGTGCATTTCATTAGGTATATGGAGTGTAATTCAAGACATACATTATACATGGTCTCTTAAATGTTGGATTCAATTATACCTAGTGGCCATGCTTATGTTGGGGGCATCTACATATACGAGTCACATTATAATATCTTATATATTTATATGAACTTAAATGTAATATTTAGATACATATGTTACAAGTGTCTTGATAATCACTCGTATTTCACATTTTGATGCATGGATTTGCTCCATTGAATAGTATGACATTGATAAATCTAGATGGAAGAGACTAGTCTTCACTTGTTCTATGCTCCTTCGATGTTGTTTACTTTTCTTTCATGATAGGATAGACATCTCTTATTTATCAGGTGGGTCCTTTGGCCTTTATGTGTAAAATTTATTCAATAGCTTTATGATATTTTTGATTGATATGTGTGACATTTGAACATGTTCATTTCTTCAGGACCTTATCCCTATGTTTTGTGTGACATTTACACATGTCCATTGTTTGTGACATTCATAATGATTTTTTTATACAACCCTTTTCCTTAATTTTTGTGACATTCATGTCCATTATATACCACCCTTGGCCTTATTATGTGACATTAAATGAAATTATACTTGTTATGCTTGATGATCTTGATTATTAGTGCCATGATACATATCATGCACTTTTTCTGCGTATAATACATAACATATGGTTACTTTACTATGTGATTCATTACTAAATCTATCTATAAATGACACTTATATGCCTCACATTCAATATGAATCATACATGTTTTAATGACAATTACATTTATATGATAACATACTCTCCAACATGATGACATAATTACTACATATATTTATATCACATGATACAATTAACTTTTATTTTGAGATGAGTGACTTGCATTATAAAGCCCTCATCTCAAAATGGGGGAATCATAGTGGGATTTTCTCATATATCTAAGCCTCCATGAATAAAAATATCAAATTTAGGATAGATTACCTATTTAAAAAATATAGAATGCATGTTTTAAAATATTAAAAATAATGTAAAACTCATATCCTATAATAAATTATAAGTTTTCAAAGGTCCAAAGTAATACAATATCATATTACATAATAGAGTAAAAGTTTTCAAAAGTTTAAATAAATTAAAAAATCATACTTATGATAGATATTGGCACATTGTCATAGATTATAAGGGCATATGACATGTATATGCACTTACTTCTCAAAAGCTCAAAATATAGATTTATACACACTTTAATGAATATGCATGGGCATATGAAAAACAATTACAAAATCAGAGTTAAGTTTGAAAATATAGATACAATTGAAGAAATCTATAATACTTGTCACAACATTCAAAATCCATGATACTTATTCATGCTCATGATTATTCAAAACTCAAAGTTTAAAGGACATGATGCTTTTTCATGCGCATTTTTGAAACTCAAAGTGAAAATTTCAAGGGAAAAATATTTTTTTCAAAGTAAAATCTATGAGTAATACTATCATGATGGGAGATTTAATACTCTTCATTCTCTTTAGATCATGAAAATAAAATATAGATTCATCTGAAACATTGTGATTCAAATCTATTATGGGTAATGTATGTTTAGGTTGAGTGATGAATAATGGCCATGACATTACTTCTAGTAAATCCCTTGTGTGGTTCCATATTCCATCGTGGATGATGTGTGTTTTATTATAATGACACTAAATATCCTTGGAATCACTTCTATAAAATCTATCATGGTTTCACCTTTTATATTAGTTTATTAAGTACTATTTCCTATTCATGAGAGTTATAATAATGTATCTTCCCAACTCAAGAGATTGATTATTTATTAAAATTTTGGATTTAATCATTTCCAATTCAACATATCCATGTGATTCAACAAGGGGGCAGATTTATCCATCATCAATTATAGGTTATAATGAAAGTGTATTCCTTACTCTATTTTCAATGTTTAAATTTCAAATCTCAAAATTTTCAAAATTTAAATGGATAAATGACTACTTCATGTATTTTTTCAAGGTTTTTTAAATTTAAGTTCCTAACATAATTTGAGTATCCTCTCAAATACAATGTGTGTTATACACACTCAATTTCAATTATTTATCTTTTACTATAGCAATTTCATTAGTAGAATAAAGGGGTGGGCAAATATAGATGCATAAATATGGTCACAAGTACTTGAAAATGATAATTCTTGACACATCCTAAACTAAATGGCTTACACATAAATACATGACTCTTATTCTCTATTCCTCTAAGATAATTATCAATATCTAGGCTCAACCCTTTTTTATATCATCATTGTATAAAAATATCAGATTTAAATGCTCAATATACTTAAAATCACTCTCAAACTATCTCCAAAAAAATATGGATGCCCCTGATATTTTGTAAGAAGTTCACTCTGTGTGAATAAAAGAATTGAAGTGTTCTTTTACACTTAGGTGTGTTGCATCCCACATCAACTAATGGCTAGGTTATAAATTTAAAACATTTATTGGTCTTCCAACATGTTTCATAGGTTTGGCTAAAGTAAATTATTAGAATTTTCACTTATAAATACATATCAAATGTCATTCATTAGGACCATTTAGTATTCAATTATTTAAATCTTACACACTATTGCACATTGAAAAAAATTACCTTATTCTTTCTAAATTCAAGATCAAATCAAGAGCTATCATTTTGAAGTATCAAATCCATTTTCTAGATACATGCACATATTCAAGAAACATAACTTCAAAATCACTATAGGTGGGATACCATCAAGATTAATATAAAAATTTACTCAAGGGTTAAATAATATAAGTCTTCTATAATGCATCCTAAGGCAATCCCTCAAATAGTTCAATGTGTTCTATAGTGGAAAAAAGTAGCAATAATTTCTCCTATTATACAATAGACTCTACCAAGTCTTGAACCTTCTCAAGTTACACATTATAAAAATATTATATGATTAGGGATCATGAAATTTATGTTATGTCACCCAATTCCTTTTTAGATTTGTATTCATTTGCATATAACACTTTTCATCCATGGAAAATTTTCATCCCATTTTATGATACATGCATGTCTTGTAGCCCTCCCATTGATGGGAACATAGGTTATTTTCCTTTCCAACATATCAAAAATTTGAAAAAAATCAAATATGTCCAAAGAAATCAAAAATTCTAAAAAAATCAAATATTTACAAAATCTAAAAAAATAAAAATTATTTTCAAAAAATAAAAATTCAAGACCTAAACATGACATGAGTTGCTACTTTAATTTTTTTACATATGTTATTCCTTACATTTTTATCAGCATCATACTCTTTTTTGATCACACATTCATTTCATGAGGTATATTGAATGTGATAAAAAAATATACATTATACATGGTCTCTTAGATGTTGGATTCCATTCTACCTAGTGGCCATGCCTATGTTGGAGGCATCTACATATACAACACAAAATATAACATGTTATATCTTTATAT